>OX235273.1:153295595-153391922 GCA_944472155.2 Trichobilharzia szidati
ATTGAGGTCTTCTTGCAAAGTGGGCGTATCACTGTTGCCTTTCATCTCTCTCCAGGTTTTCAAGTTATCTGCGTATAGTAACATAGAGGCAGAGACAACTCACTGAAATAGAAAATTTACATTAATTTGTTTTGAAAATAAATGAATTATCTGTATCGGAGAAGTAGCGTTGCCAGAGCTTGCAGATTTCGTATAGCCAGGATGTCAACAAATAATGTGGGAAAAGTCGTAGTGGGTGAATTGAGAGGGCACCTGAAAAGTGTGTAGACCAAAAAATGGAAGATAGAGCAAGAGGACTTGTGTACGACAAGAAAGACAGGCAGTGAGTATGCACACTTAACGGATCTAAAAGTGGGGAATAGTACGATAATTGTAGGAACTGGTTTCATAATAAAAATCATAATGCTGTAGTTCTGTGTGTAGAAGAAAGATAAGTGAGATATTTGTAGTACTGGTGAAGATTTCAGGTTTACTGATTGAGGACAGAAGACTTGAAGTCTTTGTCACTAAGATCTATTTTGCTTTCCCGTAATAATCTATGGGACGTCATCTTAGTTTTAACCATATTGTAAAAGATTTTTGTAAGTTTTGAAGCTGGACGTTGTCTTATTTTCAACTGCCAATTTCGATTTTCATAGAATATTCGTCTAGTTGGAATAGAATTTTTACTAGCACAAGCAAAATTTTCTACTTTAGGTTCATTTATGACATGCTGTAATAAACAACTGAGGGAGTACTTGAAACGTCATCAGTTAATATTATTGTACAACGCTGTGTGATTTATCAGAATAAAATCTTATCTACAATAGAACTGAGGGAGTGTTTCAGGGTTAATTTCGGAACATCTGAGAATGCTTTGCGGTGTCATAAAAAGTGACAATATTTTTATTCATATCTCAGAAATTTAGTCAGTGCAACAAGCTGATCAGAAATCACCCCAAATTTTTATTTGCATATGTTAGCGATTCACTCACTGAAACCATTAAAACAGTGCTGCATGAATCAGCAACAGAAGTTCTGGGTAACAAAAGAAAGAAAATCAAACCATGGGTCACAGACGATATTTTAAACCTGTGTGATACAAGAAGAGAACTAAAAAAGAAGAAAGGACTTAATTCCCAGTACAGAGAAGAGTATAGAACAGTAAACAAAGAAATACGCTCCAAAATGAAGAGAGAAAAAGAGGGCTGGATTACTGAACAATGTAATATCATCGATAATAGCTTAAGGGGAGGCAACAATAAAAAAGCATTCGAAACACTGAGTAAGCTGACCAATACGAAACTGAATAGAGCAACCGTAATTGAGAATGGTAAAGGCACCCTCTTAACAGAAGAAGCAGATATCCTTAGAAGGTGGACAGAATACTGTAAGGGACTCTACAATCATAAAATAAGCCCCAATTATAGCCTAATAAACAATTCATGCTGGGACAATAGGGAGATCGGTGATTCACCCATACTAGAGTCAGAAGTAGAGGAAGCAATAAAATCACTTAAGGGAGATAAATCACCAGGAATTGACAACATACCGGCAGAACTAATTAAACATGGTGGACCACAAACAGTTAAATGGCTGAAAGCAGCCTGTCAAAAAATCTGGCAAGAAAAAGAATGGCCTAAAGAATGGACTCAGTCACTAATCATTCCAATATTTAAGAAAGGGGACGCAAAGCAGTGCGAGAACTACAGAACAATAAGTTTAATCAGCCACCCAAGTAAAGTCATGCTGAAAGTAATATTGAACAGACTCAAAAAGAAAGTAGAGGAAATACTCTCAGAAGAACAGGCCGGGCAGAAGCACTGCTGAACAAATTTTTAACATAAGGGTACTAAACGAAAAATGTCTACAACACCAAAAAATGCTAGTACACAACTTTATCGATTTTAAGAAGGCCTTTGACCGTGTGTGGCACGAAAGCTTATGGCAAGTCATGAATAACTACAATATAGATAAAAACATAATTGAGGTTATTAAGTCTTTATATAACAAATCTAGTAGTGCAGTATCTCTAAATAATCAAACTGGCGAGTTCTTCAGAACAACTATAGGAGTACGCCAAGGGTGCATTCTCTCACCAGTCCTCTTTAATTTATTCCTCGAACATATTATGACACAAACCCTACATGACTTTACACCGACACTTAGCATAAACGGAAGACCAATTTCCAACCTCAGATTTGCTGATGATATAGCCCTCATTGGGGAAAACATTGATCAAGTTCAGGACCTCACCTCAAGACTTGATGTTGCAACCAAATCTGTGGGCATGGAAATCAGCACAGAAAAAAGCAAAATACTCATTAACGGAGGAAACAACTCAGATAGATGTATCAGACTTGATGGACATGTATTAGAAGAGGTTGAAACTTTCAAATACCTTGGGTCTACCCTAACAAAAGATGGAAGGTCCACTAAGGAAATAAAAATTCGACTAAACCTAGCCTCTGCCACCATGTCCAAGTTAGGGAAAATATGGAAGAGCAACATCAGCGTCTCAGCAAAAATGAAACTCTACTCGTCATTGGTCCTCTCTGTATTCCTATATGGATGTGAGAGCTGGACCCTGAATGCAGAGACAGAAAGAAGAATACAAGCCTTCGAAAACAAAAGCTATAGAAGGATCCTAGGAATAAGTTACCTTGAAAGGAAAACTAATGAATATGTCTTACACCAGGTCCATAGACTGGCAGGAAAACAGGAACCACTCCTTTCAATCGTAAAGAAACGGAAACTACAATGGTTCGGCCACACGGTAAGACATGACACATTGTCCAAAACGATACTACAAGGCACAGTAGGAGGAGCACGAAAGAGAGGTCGACCGAATAAGAGCTGGCTTGACAACATAAAAGAGTGGACTGAAATGCCCTTGGATACGCTACAGAAAATAGCATTAAACCGAGAAGAATGGCGAAGACTGATAGCGCGAACTGTCATAGCACCCCCACGACGAAAGTCAAGGGACTTATGATGATGATGATATGTTAGCTGTGGCCTTCTTTCAGTAACCTACAAACCCTAAGAAATATACGTTTGAATTCATTCCGATGTATGTATACCTAGGTTTTGGACAGTTTGGCTGAATTCTTGTAGTAATGGAAAGCTGAGCTAAATCCTGTTGCTTTTGTTTTTCATAGTTTATTCGTGTAAATTACATTTTGTCGACCTACTTCTCATATGTCACCATACCACACACCTTTAAGTAATGTTTCTTATTTTCGCACATAAGTTCATGATATATATTTTTATGTTTATTTCGGAGATCATTTTGATGTTAGCATCCCTCCTGAGAAATGAAATACTTTTCAACCGGGATACGTCAGTACACTGTCTCTTAGCCTTTTTGCATGTAAATCCACAGACTTATGCTTGAGATTCCCTCGTTTTTACCATTGTTTCACTGCTAACAGGATGATTTTGTGAGATGCTTAGCTTTCCTTCTTTAATTATTGTGTTGCAAGGAAAGATGGCAGAACCGATCTGACAACAAATCATCCATTGAAGCAAAGTTCGTTGAATGGTAGACTAAAGGAGTTATCGGGTTTACTTCAGTGAGTGACAGCTGAAGTCTAAAGCGCCCGCCATAAAGCGAAAATTAGGCGATAAGATAAGAACACGAAGAAGGCCCCCTGGAACAGAGAAGAATATACACAACACTGATATGGTTAATGTAACTATGACAGGTACAAACAATTTTTCAATAGATTATCGCGTCTGTAGCTTATAATGTCAACATCAATAAGCTAGTTGGAATTTATGAAGGATTCGCAATAGGATATCAAGAAGGAGGGAGATGATCGATCATGTGGATAAAGACCGTCTGCTACAAACGGTAGGTTAAAACACATCAATGTTCTCGATATCCCTGAGAGAGTGTGAAACCAAGAATAGGAATTAAACTTTAAGTTTTTACTTAGGGTGCAACCGAATGTGAAATCTTAGAGTTAGACACCTCTGACGGAAGCTGGTGCTCTTCACTGGACTTTAAAACGGACCTGTTTTTAGTTCACATTATTCTAACTAAATTTTAGACAACGTTAGATATAACCTGAGACACGCTAAGAGCTAATAAATTGTGCAAAACATTCACAAGACAAACTTCTTACTTGTTCAGATATGCCAAGGTATGGAACAAAATACCAACGGTGACTGGAAAAGGAAGAGTATAAACCTCTTTTGAAAGGATGCTTAAACACCACAATTTCAATCCGTTCCATATATCATGGTCGACTTCCTTTCCAAAAGACTGGGAAGTTATAAGCTGGTCCAACTAGTGATGTGATCACAGCCTATACATGTTGTGTGTTAACTTTGAATGGAAATAGGAAGAGGATACCATTCAAATATGTCTTCAAGGAGGTAAGAAATACCGTATATAAAAGACTTGCTTGACAAAGTATTGGTGACTGGCATTTAAAGTAGGCATATAAACTGCGTTTGTAGAAAATAAAGGTAGGACTGACCACGATGACCTATGAGCTAGGGTGCGCCCCTTTGAGTGTAGAAAAATTTATGTTGTATCATATCAGCTGCCGTCTGACTCCTGGGGGAGAATTTAAAGATGCTTTCTATTCAACAAATTCGAATAGCCATTATCCAAAATTTCATTCACTAAACATCTAATTATTAGCCCTACATGATGCACTCAAATATTATCGTATCAATTACTCAAAAAAATTTCAAACAGCGAGAGATGTCACGAAGCAGGAAATCATTTACTGACGTCTAAGAGGCATATACGCCTGTTTTATTTATTTTCAGTGTATTATTGCAGTTGTAAGTGTTGGTTATACTCAAGGTAAGCCTCAACTAACCGCACTTACTAAAAACTTCTCCTCTTGATACCATTAACAGTACTCTGCCTATCGTGTAAGTACTGCTTAACGAACTCAAAGTAAAAAGGCATGAGACTGGTAGTGTGTAACGGCGAGGGTTGTATTTTGCACAGGTGAAATAACAATTTGCAGAAATATGTAAAAATCACCGGTTATCCCCTAGTATATATATAGTGTCTAGTACTTCTATAAATACACTATATTTACTGCTCACACATTATTTTGGCTTAAGAACTACAGATTTACAGGCGGTTACCATTTTACACATTGTCATCATTTATGTTATAAACGGTATTATGCTTTCAATGGTTACACTTCCTCTGTGATATGATTACAAGCACATCAATTATTTCAGATAGTGATGCTATATGATGTTTCACATATAATTACTGTTTAGATCAATATTTATGTATCTACAAGTTGTAAAAAATAACGTCCTAAACTACAGACTTGCGAAATGACCTTGGAAAACTAGTCAGTCTCTCCTCGTTACAAAATCCATTCAGTTCAACAGCTACTCTCAGATTCCATCCTGATATTAATCCATTTATAGTTAAGTTGAGTTTTGGCGTCTGGATAAATTGGAATACAATCAGTCAGTCTGTGTTACAGTAAGCTTATTCGACGAAAGACGCTGAGGTTACAGTCAGATATGTGCTGTTTTGTAAAAAAAGGCTAACGAACTGGTTTAACTATGCCGGCAAATGTACTTGATGAAAGCGGTAGACTAATACAAGCAAAATAAGAGATTGCGTTTTATGTTATACGTATATTCAAGAGAACACTAGTAGTCGAGTAGCTTGAAGTAATTTCTTTACAGTTTTAAAGTATTTTAAATCGATTTGTTCAACTCTTCGTTTGCCTTCCTCAGATCCAAAATCAAAATACATGTGGTAAAAATCAGCATGGAACTAAAAATTAAAAAAAAAGAATTAAAGTGTATGTTACCTATAGAAACAGAATTATGGTGCCAAAATTTAAAGTGATACAATGATTACTAAGAGGAGTGAAAACTGGCTTTTGTGTTGCAGACATAGGCAAGTGTCAAGGATGGCCATACCGAGACGTGGCATGAATTCATATTCTTTTAATTTTTGTCTGGACCATGTTAGGGAGTAGTAGACCTCCCTAGTATGGTCCTAGTGACGTTAGGAACCAGCGGTTGGAAACTGTTGATGGAGTGGTTCTCACACCGAGTCATAAACTCTTGGAACCGACTCCCAGAAGAAGTGGTGTATGCAACCTCAGTTGATTCGTTCAAGAAGGGTTTGGACAACCACAGAAATTTACTAGAAAAGGATTAACATAGGCTCCAAGCCTTCTATCCTCAACCAATAAATCTGAATCTGAAATCTGAATATCGTTCCCATTGGCGATATCGGTAGCCCGAATTTTGCAGGCCGACCATAGATATCAGGTGTGCGTCGGCAGGGGATCTAACCCAGAACCATGTCCATGGTCGGCGAGAGTCCCAACCACTGTGTCACCGACGCACCTATATTTATTAATTTTCCAGCATTTTTTGGCCAGTTTCTACTTTTAAATTTCAGCCCTCATAGTCGATGTTTGATCGCCTTTAGCTTAGAGCGAAAACAACAAGCGAAGCTATATTTTTGGCGATTTCATTCTCGAAAGCTGTACAGTGACTTTTAAATACATAAGTTTACAAAAATACAACTATTGTTTAATTCCATATAATAACGACTAAGAAGATTAAAGGTGGTAATTTTCAACTTGATATGAAAGTCTGAGTGTATGAATGCAGATTACAAGGGGCTTAGAAACAAAATACCCCGGATTAGGAAATATTTGCGTAACATGCGCTTTTATAAGCGAAATGAATAAAAATGGAGAATTATTCGCAGACTACCGTGCTTGCAATAATTCGCTGATTGGATGGAAAATGTACAAGCACAAGGATATACACAAAGCCAGCAACATGGATTTTGCCTGACCGACACTTAACGCTACAAGCCAGATAGACTTTCTCTCAATGCTGCTCAAGGAAGTGGAGAAGTAGTCAGTCTGCTGGACACAAACTCGAGAAGGGGAGCAGATGTGGGCTGAGATCATCATTCAGTGAAACGAACCTACAAGGTGAAGCTGGAAACAACTGGAAACAGGCCACTGTAATTCAATTCAACTGAAGGACACAACTAAAAGAACTGCCTTCATTACAGATCAGATCATCGCAAAGTTGAATACATTGAGTGTTATCACCGAGGAAACCTGCGTGGAAGAACATCGGAACTCACTCCCTGAAAGTAATGTTCAAGGAAACGCGTACAACTGTTCTAGGAAGAAAGAAGAGACACGACAAGGGATGGCTGTCAACGGACACCTACCTGGGAGGTAATATAAGAAAGGAGAGGTGAATGGTGAGAGAGAAGATGACTCAAAGCTAAGATGGACAACAGAAGGAGAAGCTGAGGTCACTATATGCTGAGCTGAATGAAGACGGAGGTAAAGAAGAGTGCTAGGAAAGACAAAAGACAATTCTTCCACACAGTATCAATGACAATGAGGCAGAACAGGCAGGCATGCAGTCAGGCTGCAGGTGAAGAAGACCTCAGAATACTATATCAGATAATCAGGTCTTTATCCGGGAAGAGTTTAACGGAGGTGGAATCTATAAAAGATGGTCAAGGGAAGCTAATTACCAACCAGGAGGAGAAACTCAGAGGACTCTTGAGTCCACAAATACCACCACTAACAGCACTCACAGACCTACCTATCGGTGGACACCAATTCTCCGACGAAAGCAGAATCGCTGAATGCGATCAAGCCGCTGAAGCCCGTGAAGGCAGCAGAGTCAGACGGAATTACCCCCGAAGCACTGGGAACGGACCTAGATACTGCGGCAAAAGGTTTGGAAAGAAGGAAAGCTGCCTACCGATTGGAAGAAAGGCTACTTTGTCAAACTTCCCAAGAAGGGCGACATATACCTCTAGAAGAACTGGTGTGGAATAATGCTCTCGTCTACGCCAAGTAAAATACTGAGTCATGCCATTTTGGAGAGAATAAAGGATGCACTGGGTGCAGAACTCCTCAAACACGGAACAAGCTGAATACAGGAAAGACAAATCATGTGCTGATCGAATTGCAACCTAACGCATCACCATCATCAAAGATAAAAGCATAGATTGGCAGTGAAACCTCTACCTCAACTCCATCGATTTATAAAAAGGCCTTCAACGGTGTTGACCGAGAAGTAATTTGGAAACTAATTCAGCACTACACAGGGTGGCATCCCAAATCTTTTTCAACCTCATTCGACAGTTTTATCCTAGTGCCACGCGTCAGGTGAACCACAGCGGAAAACTCAGTGAGGGGTTCGAAGTAAATAAAAGAGTAAGGAGAGGCTTCCTATTACCACCAACGATATTTTTAATTGCAGCAGACTGGATTATGCATCAGACTATGGGGAGCGAGGAGACAGGAGTTCGCTAGACCACCGGTAAGAAGACTTTAGAAGATCTGGATTTTGAGGCAGGAGACTTGTGTTCAGTGTCACACGAACTCAAAGAAATGCAAGCGAAAACCAACAAACTGGCTGAAGAAGCAGGTAGAGAAGACGGCACGGCAGGTGAACAAAGGGGAGGCGGATACGATGAACATAACCAACCAACAGCAACAACCAGCGCCAGTCACCATCAAAGGGAGAGGTTTGAATAAGTTAACCTTCTTCACTTATATGGGAAACATCGTTTCAACTACATGTGGAACGGATGAAGATGTCAAAGTCAGAATCGAAAAGGCCAGATACGTCTTCACAAACCTGAAAACAGTTTGGATATCTTCTTCAATGCACACAACATAAAGATTAAGATTTGGATTTTCAACACAGATGCGAAGTCAGTCAGTCAGTTTTTCTAAACGGGTCAGAAACATGACGCGCCGGTCACGAAAAGGATTTCCAACAAGTTGTAGAGTTTTAACAACAACTGCCTTCTCTGGCTCCATACTGAAAATCAAATGGCCAGCCGTACAGAAAGAATTCGCAACAAGAAACTCTGTCTGAGAATAAACCAAACGAGAGCCAGTCGCTCAACAAATATATTGAATGACATCGCACGCCAGTCCCTCAAGTGGAATCCGAATGGGAAGCGATGAGTGGGGTGTTGGTTGGAGGGTGCATGGAGGAGATCGTGTGAATTGGAGGAGATGATAGATTGTGGGCAATCGTGGCCGCTGCTGGAGTGGACAGCACCAAAAAGAACAGAGTGGCTATGTGTTGTTGAAGCCCAATGTTCCACTCGGAACCCAAGGGAATAATAATAATAAATAATTGTTCTACTAGGAACAGAGGGAAATCAATAGTAACTTTCCGTACTAGTATTATTAACAACAATGATACTAATGTGAATAGTACTCAATAAATATTAGTTGTTATTATAATTAGTGGTATCACTTACCTGTTGACTTGAATTCGGCATAGGATTATACTGTTCATCATATTCTTTCATTTTCAGCTGTAAAACTTTGTGTCTTGTTACACTGTAAACTTTCCATGATTCCTGTAAACAAGGTGAGCATTAGTCAAAAGTAATATTTGGGCACTGTGCTGGTAGAGTATAAATCCATTATGGATAACATTTTATTTTCATAAAATCACACAGTGTTTGTTGTACAGTGATATTTAATGATGACCACGTTTTGAGCACAATTTATCATTGCTACTCATAATCACAACAAGTCATTGCATTCTACTGCACGTGCTGGGTGTAGACTCGATTGACAAGGATTCAGTAATCCCTCTCTCTCTCTCTCCACCTACATGACTACCTGTATTACTTACTTCTTAGAATTTTAACCCTCTCCTTCCCACCCTATTGGGTGTGATTGTGCGTTGATAATGCATGCACTTATTTTCTCGAGGTCAACCATTCTGACCTCAGCCACTAAATTCTTATGTTCTCACAGACAATCTGACTATCCCTCCCGATCTGCTAGTTTCACCTATGTAGTTAGTTCCCCGAACTCACAGTCGTTGCAAAGTATTTTTTAAATTATATTATTTTGTCTAACTGGGTCCACCGGGTCCTTTAGCCTAAAGAGCTTGTCCCTGAATGAGTTTGTAAGTTTGAATGCCACCTTAATTCACATTATAACACTCTAACAAGTTACTTATTTATTTTGACTATAAAAACACTCGTCTTATTTCCCATCTAATTGTATTTGATTGATAACACTAATATTATTATTTCTCAATGTACATTATCCTATATTGATTTTACTCAAATATCTTGTGAATGTTTACTCATGCATATAAATGAAGCAAAAAAGTTGTGAGTGACTTGATATGGTTGTAACGACAGAAGACAAGGGCCAGGCAATACATCGATTATTGAGAAAATCAAGAGATATTTATATATTTTTATATACATTATCACTCGTTATTACTAGCAGAGAAACGGCCTCTTCTGATTGGTTGTCTTCTCGCTGAAAGTTAATCTGTCATCTCTTTGTGGCCGTTTCTTTGAAGGTCAGACGATATATATTCGAATCGTATCCACCCACGCAAAGTCTGCTGTGATTGGTTGTTGAGTTAGTCTCTGTTCTTGTTTACTTTCTCATGACCAAAATTTAGGACGTAAACATTGACGTAAATTGCTGTCTACCAATTTTGGCTAGCAGACAGCTCTCATCACATGATTATGAGCAATAAAGTGTACTCGAAACGTGGTCATCAGTTAATATTAATGTACAACAAACACTGTGTGATTTTATGAAAATAAAATGTTATCCATAAAAGTTATATTTATTATGAAGAAATCATCGTTTAAAATGGGAAATCTAAGAGAAGGCTGCTTACATTTCGTAGGATTAGAGAATAAAAGAGTTAACAAAGGTGTTATGCAATCATAAAGTTTCACATTATCTAATTCCTCAGATTGATGACTGGTGTGTATATTCTGATAGTCAAATGGACTCATTTCTTAGAGGAACTCAAAATGTTTTCTTCAATAGTGTTGATATTAAATTAACATACTCCTTTAGAGCTGAGTACATCGGTTGTGTCGTGCGTCCACTTGTAAAATGCGCTTGTAAACACTACTGAGACTTGTGAGAAAAAGGGGAAGAGCAGTGGGGATTTCGTTAGACAACAGAAGACTTTGTCGACTCAAGATTCTCAACCTCATTTGAGAAAATCTTCAAAGCCATATTCAAGATTCTATCAAACCTCTTAAGAAAAGTGATAATAAAAGAAAAATTTAAACCAAAGTTTTGTATACTTTGATTGAAGACTAGTCAGTGACTATTGTTGTGTATCTAGTCCTTTTTTTCCCTGTAGACTGAATTCTATCAGTTAAGTTTGCAATGTGGCCAGCATGCCACTAAGTGGCTCGTCATCCCGGTACACTGAGAATGGTTGTTATTAGATGATTGCAGGTAATCAGCACGAGGAAGCCTTTCCTGACCTAGATTTCGTGCTTGTTGACACTCACCAGTCAGGGCAAGGCGTATCTACAATCTTAGAGGTACTCATGTCCCTTCTGAGATTCGAACCCATGTCACCCACAGTGGCAACAGCATTGATTGCAACACTGGGTGAAACGGATTCGAATCCCAGAAGGGATATGCAATCTCTCAAGATTGCAGATGTACCTGTTTTATCCACAACACTCCTTTTTGTTTCCTTATGATGCAACCAGACGCGTTCAAGGTCACCAGGAAAAATAACTGATAAACTCATGGAGAAATCTAAAAGCTCACTTCAAAATGAAGTATGCGTTAAAGATGTTGCCTAGTAGGGCAATGAAAGCTTCGCAAATAAACTATCCAGCTCAGAAAACACAACCACATAAAAATCATCCACCTGAGCTACAAATCTTCTCCATCATATGCTTACACGGTGCTATGTCCTCCTATGTCCGCCTAGTTTATTAGATAGCTAGTTTTCTAGCCGGTCGTAAGTCCGGCTGAAGAGGGAGGGTTGAGCGTGAGGCTAGCGATCCTACCCCGCAAAATCAATCAAACTGCTACAGAAACTTTGACGCACAAGAAAAATATTAAAAATTCGAAAAAATATGAGAAACAAACTTATTCTTCGCTTGAATATGAGAAGCGAAATGAAGTAGGCTGGTGAAAGCCTTCTGAAAGCCAGACAGTTTTCTTTCGATGAAAGTAAGAATAAGAAAGGGGACGTGGAATGTCGGTACATTGTACGAATCCGGCTAGGAAAGATGTTCAAGTAGCCAAAGAAATGTGGAGAGCAGATGGAATAGATGTGGACTGTCAGTTCTTCCATACTGGTCAGAAAGGTGCACTGCGTGTGAGTCACGAAAAGGATTTCCAACAAGTTACAGACTTTCATCAACAGTTACCCCATTCACTGGCTCCATATTGAAGATCATATGGCCAGCCGACCAGAATGAATCAGCAACAAGAAACTCTGGCTATGAACAAACAACCAAGGGCCGATTGCTCAACAAATATGTAGGAGAAAATGGAGATGGATCGGCCACACATTGAGGAAACCGTCGAATGAAATCGCGCGCCAGTCTCTCGAGTGGAATCCCAGTGGGAAGCGACCAGTGGGGTATTGGTCGGAGAGTAACATGGAGGAGGTCATATGGGAAGGAGGAGGTGAGGGGTTATAGGTAATTGTGGGTTCAGATGAAGAGGATAGCAGAAAATAGAAGTAATTGGAGATATGTTATTGAGGCCATATTTTCCACATAGAACACAAGGAAGTAGTAATAATATTAATATGTGCATCTGAGTTAACGTGTAACAACTAGTCAGACTAGCGGGTTCACTAGATAAAAATATGCGAAATGTTATACAGACGTTCAACCTATTTCACAGGAGAGGTAAATGGGTAAACTGATAATCAACTTCCCGCTACTCCTCAAGTGTTGGTTTTCGGGGACGTGACTGCTTTCAAGACTAATCATGAATTGATGTTAGTTCGAGAATCACTGGAAAACAAGAAGTGTTAGACGAATGTTTCCTCCCTGTTCTCATCTCTTCAGTGGTACCCCCACTCATGACCTCACTAGGAATGGAACCCAAAACCTTTAAGTTAAAAGACGAGTTCATTGACAATTTAGCCAGTGTATGTGTGACAGAGTCCAATGGTTCATCAGTTCTAACTTGTGACAATTCACGGTAAATAGAACGACCAGAAGCATATGTCATCGGTAAGTTTTTGTTCTGGGTTCGAACCCTATAGGGGGTTATGTGTGCGCAGTGATGACGACTTCTAAACAGGGGCGAAACAGATTTTCAGTACTCCCGGTTGGTTTTCAATGGTTCTTTCAGTGAAATCAGTTCTCTGTCAAAGGAGGGTGAATTAGGCGTCTGCAAGAACTGGCGCGGAATCATGCTTTTGTCCACTCCGAGTAAAATATTAAGTCGATTTATCCTTGAGAGAATAAAAGATGCACTAGATGCAGAATTCCACCCACCATAACAAGCTAAATCCAGGAAAGGTAAGCCTTGTGTTGATCAAACTGCAACCCTACGTATAGGATGGCAGTCAAACTTCTAAGCCAACTTCCTTCATCGACTTCGAAAAGGCCTTCGACAGACAGCGTTGACCGAGAAGTAATATGGAAACTTCTTCAACACTGTGACATGCAGTGCTCAAGTCTTTATCAACATCATTCAGCTACAGCTGGCTTTATGACAATGCCCCACGTATCAGTTGATAAAAAACGGAAAACTCAGCGAGGCATTCGTGGTGCATACAGGAGTAAGACAAGCTGGATGGCTGTCTGTTATCACCAGGAATAATATTCTTAATTGTGCCGGACTGGATTATGCGGACGACTGTGCACTGGGAGCGAGGAAACAATTATACGCTGGAACACCAATGAAAAGATCCTAAAAGATCCGTATTTTGCAGATGATATATGTGTAATGTCACACAAACTCGAAGACTTACAGGCGAAAACCAACAAACTGGCTGAAGAGGTTGGCAGCGAAGACAGGACTCCAGGCGAACATAGAGAAAACGGAAGCGATGAAGATAACCAACAAACCGCAACAACAACAACAACCAGCACCAGTTACCATCGACGGGAGAGGTTTGACAGAGGTTACTCCCCTCGCTTATCTGACCAGGAAGCACAGTTTCAACCACAGGTATTCAGAGAGGGTGAAGATGTCAAAGCCAGCCAGAATCAGAAAGGCAAGATACGCCTTCATCAATCTGTGGAAATCTTCAACACTCAGCAGCATGAAGAATAAAATTTGGATTTTCAACACAAATGTGAAGTCAGTCAGTCAGTTCGTACGTGCACATCTGAACCACGACTAGTGCGTCACGGAAGGGATTTCCAACAACCAGCTGAAGACTTTTATCAACAACTGACCTCGTTGTGGCGTCGGTGGCGCAGTGGTTAGGACTCTGGCTGACCATGCACATGGTCCGGGGTTCGATCCCCTGCCGACGCACACCCGATATCTATGGTCGGCCTGCGAAATTTGGGCTACCGGTATCCATGCTGAAAATTCTATACTTGTACTGAAAATACGGTGTGGCATCAAACTGTAATCAGAAATAAATAAATAAAAATAAATAAATTGACTCCCTATTGAAGATGGAATGGCTGGTGGAAGGAATTATCAACAAAAAACTCTGGGAACGGACCAATCAAGAAGCTGTTGCTCAACCAATATGGCGAAGAGAATATAGATGTATTGGGCGATTACTGAATAGATTGTCGAGGTCATCGCTCGATTGGAAGATGAATATTAAAAGAGGAGTTGGGCGTGTGTCCGAGGATGATATGGAGGAGATCGTATGAAGCGGAGGAGATTAGAGATTGTAGGCAATCGTCAGAGCAGCTAAAGAGGACAGCAGAAAGTTGAACGCGAAGTGGAGATCTGCTATGGAAGCCCTATTTTTCAGTGGAAACCCAAAAGAACACTAATAATATAATAAATAGTTCTCGAAGAATTTCTATATAAAAGAAAAACACCTTTACCTCATCAACTGATTCTTCACTGTCCACATGTTCAACAGCTGTTAAAACAATTGTACTGTGATCACGACATTCTGAATTCCATCTTGACCAACCAAATGCTACTGATGGACTTAACAGTGCCATATTCTCGTATAGAGATTCTTCAATTAAAGGATTCTAAGCAAAGAAACAGTAGCGGTATTTTAAAAGGCAAATAAAAAAAGCAATAAGTAAGGCGTGTGTTTGAATATGACATGATCAATGAACTCCAATGTCGGTAAAAGGTATATACGTCAGCAAAATCTAGATACGGTTCTGACGGTACGTGGTTTGAGGTAGCCATCAACAGGCCCTGATTTTAAGCTCCGTATTTATAAGCACTTATCACCATGGAGTATTTTCACTAGCGTTTATAAAAAGCCAACGCATTCTGCTAACAGATACTTAGACTTTAATTCATCTCAGCCGTCGTTATCCATCTGTAAAGGCAGGCTTAGTTAAGTTGTAGTGAGCCATTTTATAATTCACCATCGTAGTATACTTTCATTATGTAATTTAACCTTGATTTGTTATCACATTAAAGATTGCGTGTTAACAATTGATACATTTGTACTCGCTCAACTTTCGAATTTTGATTACTGCGATAATACACGTTCGTACTCCTTCTCAAGTGCCTTTTGGTTTACGTTGTGGATGTCGAGTAATCACAACGTTAGGACACAATAAAAAATGCGGAGAAGTACTAGGATATACGTGTACGTTAGTTTAGGCAAACAGAGCAACACAACAAAGTGTTCAACAAACCGAGCAGTGGCACTAAGTAGTACAAGAAAAGACCTAAATGATAAAATAAAACAGATAGAAGAAGAAGAGCTGGTCGGTGTCAAATAACTCAACTATGCTATAAAATTCATGAGGAAAGTCAGAAAAGGTCAAGGTAGAATAAGAATAATGGTGAAACTAATAATAATAACATAAATAACTGAGAACATAAGGCATCTACAGTGGTTCTAGCATATAAGGAAGGAGGGGAAATCTGAGACCCTCCACAAGTGGGATTCTTAATAAAGCAGGAATTAGAATGGTGGCATGCAAACACCTACAAACTCACTCAGGTTGGACAAACTCACCTCTGTAGGTTAAACGACCCTGTCGGTTGATCCATTTAGACAAAATAATATAATATACGAGTTGATCATGGATTGATATCAGTTAGAGAAACATTGAAAGCCAGAGACCACTGGACAGCTGTTTCATCCTAGTTTGGGAATCATCGGCAGTACACACCCATCACTGGGGTTCGACCCCAGGACCTTCCGGTTACAAGCAAGCCAGCTCGCAAACCATTCGGCCACTGGGACCCGATTCAATGACCAGTCCATGAATTCTAACTTTTACCAATTCGTGATTTAACGCGAACCCAACCAATGTCGTCAGTGGGACACCCATGCCCACACGTGACATCTGGATGGATCTCACTGGTTGAACTCCAGTGAGGTGGGTAGCTTCTGCCTATGATTCCAAAACTAGGATGTTAAACAGCTGTCCAGTACTCGAATACTGGTTTTCAATGGTTCTCTAACTGATATCAATCCGTGATCAACTCGTAAAAACATAACTAACCCTTACAAACCAACTATAGAAGATATAATTTACAAAATACCTTGCAATGACTTTGAGCTCGGTGAACTAACTACATAGGTCAGTCTACATAGTAGATCGGGCAGGGTAGTCAGATCTTCTGTGAGAAGATAAGAATTTAGTGGTTAAGGTTAGAATGGTTGACCCCACTCGCGAAGATAAGTAATTTAGAAAAAACTCAGCTCTGTTCTGCACTGCACGTTTTAACAAAGCACAATCACACACAATAGGGTAGGAAGGAGAGGGTTAAAATTCTAAGAAGTAATCTAGGTAGGTGAACAGACAGGTTGATTACTGAATCCTTGTTCATCGAGTCTACACCCAACATAACACATGCAACAGAAGTGACTCAACGCAAATACCAGAGATATGAAAAGTATTACTACCAATTGGGAAGTAAATTTTAGCCTGTGATGGAATCATGCCCTACCACAGTGCCCAATTTCTATTCCTAAATATTGGCGTACTTGCAGCCTAAAGGAAACTGCTTTTTGCTTGAAGGTTCACACATGCACCACTCAGTACTTATGGATAGAGATATCCCCTCTTAGGATTTGCGTATAACTGCATTTATTTTATTACAAAAGGCAGTAGAATCAATTAAGCGCATGTGGGACACCTACCGAAATAACGTCATATTTAAGTATTGGTTTATGTAGGGATTTGATTGATTGATTACAGGATTTCATCATGAGCTGACATTGGTTAGAGAACCATTGGAAAACCTTAGAGTACTGCCAGACACAGGTTTCGCCCTAGTTTGGGACTCTACAGCAGTACGCACGCACCTGGGTTCATGAATTGGCTTAATGGTCTACGAGCTAGTTCGCCTTGTAAGCAGAAGGTGCTGGGCTCAAATCTTCGCAGCGGGTGCGTACTGATGAAGAGTCTCAAACACTAGGACGAAACATATGTCTGTCCAGTACTCCCAGCTCGTGATAAAATCCTGTAACGTCCTATTTATCCTCAAATATCGTCAAGGCAACCATATGAGGCGCCGACATATTAACGCAGACGTAGTATTTCCACCCAGTGTTGTAAAAATCAATTACAGGGGAATGTTTGTTTGACATAATCGTACGGAGGAATCACCAATTTCTGTCAGCCTATCACAATTGTGAATAAAATAACGACAATGAAAAAGAAAGGGAAAAACAAACTGTCTACCTTTTTAAGACATTCAATCCGACTAACTGAATCTTCTCTAGGGAATAAATTAACACCAGATAACTGCAGCACCGTAATCAATTCATCTACTGTATACCATTTACCCCATAAATGATTCAATTCACGTTTTGTATGATTTAATAAATCCGCTCCATTCTGTTCTGTTTCACTTCCACCACCAGCTCCACTTACACTACCTGATCCTGTACCAACAGAAGCTCCTGTAACACCACCACCAACACTACTACTTCCGCCGCCTCCGCCTCCGCCTCCGCCACCGACTACACTTGTAGCTGATGATGCTGATGCTGCTGCTGCCGCTGTTGTTGCTGCTGCTGCTGATGTTGCTACACCAGTTAACGGTGAATCAACGTCTGTACGTGTCATCACTTCTGGAATACTCGGCAGTATAGCTATTCTATCTCCGAGAATATGTAAGCGTATTTCAATGACACCACCAGTGATTGTCAATAGGCATTGATTTGTATTGGATAGTTCAGAGAGGTAAGCTTCATTTGACAAGCCAATTGTTGTTACTGGACCAAGAATCATGTGTTCTTTGGTACTATCCGTTTGCCCATCCTTTATGTGGTCTGTTGCTAATACTTCAGGCATACTGCCAATCTAACAAAGAAGGATGCAACGAAGAAATTTGAAAAGTTCTAGAACATTTTAGATCTTAGAATACGTAATGTGGAAAGCATCAATTGCAGAAAAAACAAACTACAATGAAATCAAATCAATTGAGACACTAGTTACTACTGACTAGTGTCCAATCAAAAACACAAAATAATTGAGCAAAGAATATCCTTTTCGATAAATTCCTCCTCTTCTGGCTCTACAATTTGCACGCAAGTGCTCCCGCAAGTACATCGGAAGGACAGAAAGAAGGGCTTCTATCCGGTTTTCTGAACATATTCCAAGAAACCTATGCCTGAAAGGAAGCAAATATTCTCAGATTGCAATTACCAGACATATTGTTGATACCGGACATCTCGTAGAGATTTCTAAGTCCTTCAAAATATTAAATAGACAAAGGACAGCGAATTTACTACGATTTGCCGAAGCGATCGCAATCAAACCATTCAAACCAACCAAACTTATGCATACAGAAAGAGAGTATGATTAACCTCTCCCTCCCTTGGTAACTGAATTTTCATTTCGATTACATTAATTAGTCATATAATTCAGTGATCTCAACTCACTGAACAAATCTTAATCCCATAAACTGTAATCGCCTCTGTTTTTTGGAGTTGCTATGTGAATCTACAAGCTAGTACTGTTTCTGTTAATCAATTTTTTCTGTTTTCTGTCTTACCCCTTCCCCCTTTTTTCAACTTTAAAAGTGTATAAATTGATGATGAAAACTTAAACTAAAAATTGTAATGCTTTCATTCTTTTTTAGATGCGTCAATTTTATCTCTTCTCTACTAAAAAAAATAAAATAAATACTACTCAAACATTAAAGTATGCTATTATCATTTATATAACCATTGTAACTTCACGTAGTCTGCAGCTGATGAGAACCTGTGAAATAGAATGGCGATGATATCATTTAATACTACAAATTTCGTCTTCCTTTCTTTATCGAGATATTCCTTTAGATACTGCATTTGTAAGAATAAGGCCTTTTTTGGAACTGTTGATACCTTGGGCTGCTTTGATTTTAGATTCATATTCTTATCAATAAACGTTTCTGGATAACCATTTTCACTTGGCAACGGTTTAATATTATTAAGTCTCATGCCCAACCTTCTCTCTTTACCGGTCTTCTCTCGATGAAAGCAAGAATAAGAAAAGAGACGTGAAGTGCACGTACAATGTACGAGGCTGGGAAGGCTATCCAGGCAGCTCAAAAAGGGAATATGTGGTATGGAAGTACTGGAAATCTGAGAAAGAAAGTGGAATGGATGTGGACTATCTAAATTGTCAACTGGAGAGTCAGTAATCTACTCCGGTCACTCAGTTGAAAACCACGAGCACGGTGAGGGAGTGGCTATAATGATGTCACCATTGGCAGTCAGAGCCATAATGTAGTGGGAACCACTTTCATCCAGGTTTATGACAGAAGATTCAACTCAAGAGGAAGGAAGGTTACAATTAACCAATGCTATATACAACGCGGAACAAGAGAAGAAGGAAGACGACAGCAAACAGTAGTGGACAATATCTCAAATGAAAACAGCAAATCCTTATGGGTGATATGAGTGCCTGCTAAACTGGGAGCAGACAATACAAGAAGAGAACTCATCATCGGTCGATATGCTGTGTCTTGGCGAAATGAATGAGAACGGAGAATTATTCGGAGACTTCTGCACTTTCAATGATTCGGTGACCGGAGGCAGTGTGTACAAGCACGAGGACATGCGCAAAACAACATGGATTTCGTCTGACGGACACACTACAAACCAGATAGACTTCATCTTAGTCTCAATGACAGTGTAGCTGAACACGCAGGCTGCTGGTAAAAGAGACCTCAGAACATTATATCAGATAATGACACAAAAGTCTTCAGCTGGCTGTTGGAAATGCCTTTTGGGACGCGCTAGCCATGATTCTGACGTGCACAGAAGAACTGACTGACTTCAAATTTGTGTTGAAAATGCGAATCTTGTTCCTTCTGCTGGGTTCATAAGATTTCCAAACTGATTTCAGAATGATGAAGGAGTATCTTGCCTTTCCTATTCTGACTGGCTTTGAAATCTTCATCTGTGGTTTCTCCTGAAGGAAGGAAGTTTCCCCTTGTAAGTTTCTTCCTTTGATAGTGATTGGTGAGATTGTAGTTGTTGCTATTCGCTGGTTGGTTATCTTCATCACCTCTTTTTTCTTGATGTTCATCACCTGAGGTCCTTTCTTCACTCACTCTTCTGCTGGCTTGTTGGTTTTCTCCTGTGAATCTGTGAATTTGTGCAACATTAGACAAAGACAAAGTGTTGTGGTGTGATACAGACAATGTGTTCCAACGGAATATTATTCTCACATATTCCCACAGTTAAATACTGCGTTAGCAACAGAATACTATGTATATATGCATTTGAACATTCTATTTCACATCGTTTAATGTAAACCAAAATCACACGCTCAGTGATTAGTTAACGAATATAAACTGTCTAGATATAAACAGCGGTGTTTTGCCTTCTGCTGTTACAAAAGTACAACCTGAGAATGATATCACTGAAAAGAGTAACGGTCTTCTCTGAATGTCTCTTCCTTTAAATAAATAATGTAAGCGATTGTGTAAAGACTCATAAGAATTTTCTATAGTTGGTTTGTAAGGATTAGTTTTGTTTTTACGAGTTTGACCACGCACGGATTGATATCAATCAGTTAGAGAACCATTGAAAACCAGCTTGGGCGGTGGGAAGTACTGGACAGCTAGCTGTTTCATCAGCCTAGTTTGGGAATCATCGGCAGTACGCAGTAATCACCTCAATGGGGTTCGAACCCAGGACCTTCCTGTTACAAGGCCAGCTAGCTGGCTCGTATACCATCCAATTGTTCTCTAACTAATATCAATCCGTGCGTGGTCAAACTCGTAAACATTTCATAAGAAATATTTAAATATTATTCCACTTACAGAGACGTCTTTATCTTTAATATTTTCAGCAGTATTAGTAGTTTTCAATGTTGGTAAATTCGACTTATACATTGAAGATGGTTGTTGTTGTTGTTGCTGTTGACCAATTGCTGTAGCCATCGGGACAGCAGCAAATGTAGCATCTAAATTATTTGTAGGCAAATCATTTGAAACTGGAGTGATGGAATTCTGTGCATCAGTCGGTTTACCAATTCGTATCGGCAATGGACGTAATTCCCAACACTACAGGAGAATGGAGAAAAAACGAATAAGAAAAACGATGAGAGCAATATATTGAGAGTGGAATAAAAAGACAGTTGCAGCGAAGGAAATTTTCTTTTCGACGAATTCATCAACTAGACAGCTGTAGTACATTCGTGTATTTGTAATAGATGGGAAGGAAAGATGCAGAATTATTTCTGGTCCATTGCTCGAGTGGAATCCCAATGGGGAGCTACTAGTGGGTCATCAGTGCAAGGGTGACATGGAGAAGGTCGTGTGAGGAGGAGATGAGAGAGTTTGGACAGTCATGGACCCATCTGAAGAGGACGACAGAAAATAGAAGAAAGTATAGATGTGTTGTTGAATTCCTATGATTCACTCGGAACCCAATGGAATAATAATAATAATAAGATGCAATAATATTGTACGAAATGCTGAAAATTGCACACTGTAACATTACTACTGTCTGGGAACAAAGCAAATTATTAATAATACTACATTCAACTGTACACTTTGATAGGTAAATTCTTCGAAGAGAGTCTCTTAGTTGAATATTATATTCCCTAAGGTTACAAAATAGATTAACATGTCAAAGCAGAGTATTTTAAGGGGGTGGGGTGGGTGTATGAACACACAGAGCACTTCACGCCTATTCGAGTTACGATCGAGAAAGTAAAACCCAAGTTATGAGTTCAGAAACAGACTGTGGCTAACTTATTACTATTATCTTGACAAGCATGGATATTCTCAGACTAATTCATCATAATTCCATCTCATTTTTATGATGAGACTTGAGATTTACATTCACCTAATTTCATACTGAAGCCCATATACACAGAAGCCCAAAGGACAAGATCTCGCACCTAACCACTTCTATGTGTATATATCAGTTCACCTGTTGCTGTGGAGCCAAGTACATCGATCGTTCGATGCGTATCCTGTCAAAAAGAGTCAAAGAACACTATCCAGCGTGGCTGCAGAAAGGAAGTAGTGATCGTATAAGCAGTGGAATAATTGAACATCTCATCAACACTATAGTCATTCCATCTGAACAAACGCTTCCTACGGCAGAGTAATCAACAAAGTGAAGAACAACTTGCCAAAGACAATACGATTCTGTCTTCTAAGCATTGCAGAAACCCTAGGAATTCATTTAGAAGAACCAGAACTATGCAGAGAAAAGAAAATTATTCAACCAATTCTACTATCATGGCAACAACCCTGTTGGTTCAACTTAACTCTTAATTGTTCACTTGTTTTTCTAACCACTTAAAACTCTTGTATTCCTTTAAAAATCTTACTTAATTCCATATTTTATTTTATTTTTCCATATACATCGTGGGCACAACTCTTTCATCAAACTATTGATGTTATTACACAACTCTTCTTTAACAATCGTTTGTGACAACTCATCAATTCTGTTACTGCCCTCTTATATCAACATCCATTTAATCTGAACTTACTAATTGTATTTTCGTTTGACAAAGTTAATGTACACACACATTAAAATTACCATATATATTTGCTATTGTACAGCTATGAAAATGAATTCGCCAAAAAGAGACTCTTTGCTGAACTATTCATCTTCTCTCTATTAACATTTGCTATTCTTGACCTCTTTTACTTTGTATGAGCAAACATAATTGCATCAGCCACAGAGGGTTGATCGCTGACAAAATCTCGGCATGGACACAGACGTCTCATTTGACATTTATTAGTCGACTCCTGCCATTTCTGGCTTAGTAGACGTGATATCCGGCTGGTTATATACCGAAGCAGTTCGATCTATCCCACTTTATGGCTGGCAGTGAGTGAGACATGGCCATTGAAAGTAGAAGACATGAAAAGCCTGACTATCTGTCTTTGATTAAAGGTGTTTGTGTTCTGTCTCCTATGTTAGGTGGTGGTATAATAGGATGAGTAATATTGAGGTTAGGTAATGAGTGTGTTAGATAAGGGGGGGCGGGGAAATCAATCGACGAGGTTATGAAGTTACACCAATTCAGATGGTTAGGACATGTGTCTAGACATTGTCTTCCTAGACGGTCAATAATAGCCGCTGACATAGGATGGATCAGGTTGGAAAAGAGGTTGTGTATGGTGGTAAAACCAAAACATGGCCTCATCAGTCAGTGAAATCAATAAGAGTTAGTTTAAGCCAGCCAGCAATGTAGGGACATGTAGACTACTCTCTGGCTGGGGTCCTAGGAATGGTAAGAACCAATGACGTCTGTAGACAACTGTTAGTATTGTGGTGACATCTGGCTCGGATGCATTCGGTCATTGTGATTTGTCATATCCAATGAAGCTAAATTGTTCTTCCATATTACTCTTCTTTTTCCCTCAATCGCACTTTTTTATATTTCTCTCTACTCTCTTTTCTTGATTTTTGTACAGAATGCAGAGTGGCGACTGGAAATGAGAAACATCTGTGCAAATTTCTATGTTGAAAGCAGTCAGTCAGACAAATGACCAGCTCATTGTTCAGTAAACTATATTTCTTTATAAGACATCAAGTAGAATTATGCTGATAAACGGTTTATAAATCTTCAAGTATTGGTTTTTGTAAGGATTTGGTTTCATCGGTTTGAGGATTTCATCATGAGCTGACATCAGTTAGAGAATCATTGGAAAACCAGTCATAGGGAGTACTGGACAGCCAGATGTTTCGTCAGTCTAGTTTGGGACACTTCAGTAGTACGCGCTTGCCACAGGGCTTGAAACCCAGTACCTTCTGGTTACAAGGTGAGCGAGCTCTTAGATCATTAAGCCACTAATTCTAACTTCTGACAATTCATGACATAGCGCGACCACTTCGCAATATCTTTTTCGATAAGTGTTACTGCCTCACCACTTCCCACCACTACCTGAATAGGGCTAGTCACTAGTGAACACCAAATAAATTTTCAAGTATTGGTCTTTGTAGGGATTTTGTTTAATTGGCGGTAACTCATCGAAGAAGACATTGCGAAGTGGTCACGATATATCGTGCGTGAATTGGCAGAAGTTAAAATTCATGCACCGGTCATTGGATTGGGTCTCAGTGGCTTAATGGCCGTCTACCAGCTGGCTCGCCTTGTAGCCAGAAGGTCCTGGGGTAGAACCATGGTGGTGGGTGAGTACTGATGAAGAGTCCCCTGCATTAGGACGAAACAGATGGCTGTCCAGTACTCCTTGTGGCTAGTTTTCCAATGGTCCTCTGTAACTGATGCTTATATAAATCTGTGTCAACTAACTTACTTGAAATGGCATATTGATATGATAATCTTGAAATATTGCCATTGTACCGAATACACTTGTACGAAATAATATTGTATTATCGTCTTCTTTAAATCGAATTAATTCTATCCCGCTAGTACGCCATTGAAATTTCTCTGGATCCCATCTTGCTAGGACTGGATCTTCTGCTAAGATGATACATTTTGGCAGACTAGAGAATAAAGAAGGATAGAAAAGGGAAATAAAATTATGAATACTCTTTACCGAGTTAAAATTAAGCAAAAGATTAACCACAAGACTAATACAGGTGATGTGGTTGTGTGTTCTCTGAGCTGGGTGGTTTAAATGAGAACCTATAATTGTCTCTCTGGACAGCATCTTCAGCGATTGCGCTAATGTGAGGTCAGATTACACATTGTACTTTAACTGCTACGTTTTCTTCATAAGTTGGAGGATTTCATCATGAGCTGAATATCAGTTAGAGAACCATTGGAAAACCGGCCACAGGGAGTACTGGACAGCTGTTCCATCAGCCTAGTTCGGGACTCTCCAGCAGTACTCACCCACCACCAGGGTTAGAACCCAGGACCTTCTGGTTACAAGGCGAGCGAGCTCGCAGACCATTAAGCTACTGGAACCCAATCCAGTGGCCAGCCCATGGATTCCAGCTTCTGCCAATTCAACACGCAGCGCGACCACTAGCCAGTATCTTCAGTGAGTATTTTTCCGCACGCCCGACCTGCTATACTCTGCTGATCACGAATTCCCACCATAAACACAAGTAAATATATAGTGAATTGGCAGAATTTGGAATTCATGGGCCGGTCACTGGATCGGGTCCCATTGGCTTAATGGTCACCTTGTAACCAGAAGGTCCTGGGTTTGAACAGTGGTGGTGGGTGCGTACTGATGAAGAGTCCTGAACTAGGCTGACTAAACAGCTATCCAGTACTCCCTGCAGGTTTTTCAGTGCTTCTCTAACTGATGTTCAGCTCATGAAATCCTCCCACCAATCAGACGATATCCGTACAACCCATCCCATGAAAATAAACACTACTGTTCAAAGCTTTAGCTTGACGTCCTATGTTCCACTGGGGACGTAAAAGAATAAAAATAATGTAAGAAATAATCTTTAGATTGACCCACACAAAAAACTTGGAGGATCTAGAATTCGACCATGATGATATATGCATCTGATTTCCCACAAACTGGAATATATGCAAGTGAAAAGCAACAAGTTGTCAGAAGAAGCATCCAGAGAATATACGCCTTCAGGTGAACATAGAGAAAACAGAGGTGATGAAGATTCCTGGACAACAGCAACAGTGGCAACAGACAACAATCAGCATAAATGGGAGGAATCTGAAAGAAACAACTTCCTTCGCCTATCGACCTGGGAAGCATCGTTTCAACTACAGGTGGAACTGATGAGGTTATCAAAGCAAGGATTGGGAAGGCAAGACAGGCTTTCAATACTTTCAAGTCTGTGTGGAGATTAGCGGCACTCAGCATCAAAAATTAGATCCGGATTTTCATCTCCAATGCTACTTACTATACGGATCAGAGACTTGGCGCGTCACAAAAGGAATTTCGGACAAACTACGGACCTTCTTCAGCAGCTGTATTCGATCAATACTACTCAAGATCAGATGACCAGCCAGAAAAGATCAGCAACAGGGATTTTTGGCGATGAACGAGTCAGTCCAGCAGGAACCGACTGTGCAACAAATCTGCAGGAAGAAATGGAGGTGGGTTGGCCATACTCTAGGAAAACCATCAAGGGACGTCACAAGCCAGACTATCGCTTGAAAGCTCGTAGACAGACGTGCAGCCGGGTGAAAACGTTGACGGAAAACCGAGCGCAATGGAGACGTGCGGCTGAAGCCATATGTTCCTCTAGCAGCTAAAGAAAACAATAATAATCTCTAGTTTATTTTGTATATTTAGAGTGATTAGCTCATTTTATACACTTATCATGTAAGACCACCTTTCGATTTTAAACTTTCACTCGTGTATTCTCTTCAAGATTATTCTTTACATTACGTAAGATATTCTCTAAATTACAAATATTAATCAGTATTCCCTCATGTTGGGAGAGACAGGATTCTTTGTTAGCCTGGGAAGTTGTGATTTATGCATGTACTAACATGAAAACCTTACTGGGCGGTTTTGATTGGCTTATTTATGGCTTAATTTTCTGAGGGTTTTGTAAATGCAATGCACCATGTATTTGGTTTAATAAAGGTTGTATTTGGGGTCATAACGGGATAAGATAGGAGATTTGAGAGCTGGCGTTTATTAAGGAAAAACACATCATATTTATACATTTTTAACCCCATTAAAGTTCGTCTAGGTCAGAAGAGAATAAAGCTGTACTGATTGTTTGACAGTCGACCCAAGGTTAAACAAATTGTTCAATGAGCTTATTTCATTTCCACAATGTAAACTATACAGCTATTGATTTAAACTGTTGATTTCAGTTTTGGCTGCTTCCCAACAATCTGCATAATGCCACATCAGTAGGGGCGATATTTACAGGTTAGTTTTAGTGTCGTGTTTTGGAGTCACACTCTAGTCTAGTTAGAAGAACTCATAACTCAGTATCGATCTGTCAAAACACCAAAATAAGCTGTGAACTAAACATTCAGCCTTGTCTCCTGAAAGAATTAATCTTGCCTTCTCAGTTCGTCTTCTGTCTTTTCATTCGGAGAATCAAACTGAAGTTGTCGGTTGTGTACTGTGGTGTGCTGAAGCACTGTGAGTCGATAGTGGTGGTGTACCTAGTTCTCAATCAGTCAGCTGATCAGTTAAAAAGAATGTGAAACAAGCGCTATCCAGAGGGAATTCCAGCTAATGCGTAGGTGGAAAAAGAAATCGACACACACATATTTCTGCATTCCAAACATTACTTACCGTATTTTCACTTGAACTGGAGGCTTTTTATCCTTCCCTTGTTTACGTGCCATTTCACCAACTGTTGATTCGCCTTCAGTTTCTGATTGTAGAGAGTAGATAGAACACAGTATTCTAAAAAATACTCCTTATATTTATACATTTATGGCATATGCTACTGATAAGATTTAACAGTAGTATATATAAAGCATCCATTGGTACGCAAAAATATCAAATATTGGAGAGATAGATTTGACATCAAAAAGGGAAAATGAATTAGTGTTGCGGCAAGTCATGGGAAACACGAAAAGAAGACAAAGAAACATAAGACGAAAGGCATGAGTAGCACAACCCGGAAGATTTGTGCAAATGATAATTTTTGATGTAGTTGTGTTCTCTGAGCTGGCTGGATGGTTTATTTGCGAAGCTTTGATTGCCCTAATAGCCAACCTCTTCAGAGCATACCTCAATTCGTTGAAGTTAGCTTTTAGATTTCTCCAGGCCAGATCACAAAAAACGACCAGTAGCGAATGAATTCTAGTGGACCAGTACTACCCTGCTTCTACATCAGACTCAATATACACGAACCAAATATGCCGTTACGACCAATTGTATCACTCCCAGGAACTCCAACATACAATTTATCCAAAGAATTATACAGAAAATTGAAACACCTAACGGAATCTTGTGATCACTCCATCAATTCTGCTATCCAATTTCTAGAGAAAATCAGAGGCATTCAAATAGATGACCAAGAAATAATGGTTAAGTTAAAGGAACACCCATAGGATCGCCAATATCAGGTTTGATTGCAAAAGCAGTGATGCAAAGGCTCGAAAACATAATCCTACAAAAGATCAAACCCAAATTTGGATACGTTACGTAGACGACACATTTGTAATAATCAAAAGAAACGAGTTGGATAAAACTCACAGCTTAATAAATAACGTCTTCAGCGACATCAAATTCACAAGAGAAGAGGAATCCGAGAGCAAAATCCCATTTTGAACATCTTAGTCAAGCGAACAACCACAGGGAAATTGGAAACTCAATTACAACAGCAACAATCCAATAACACACAAAAGGAATTGTATATAAACACTATTCAAGAGAGCCAGCCAGGAGTCATTGCAGCACTCCCACCTTAAGGAAAATTGAAGAAAGATATCTCATGGACGTCTTCCAAAAGAATGGATATCCACGGAATTTCATCAAAAGACAAATCAAAGGCCCCCAAGGAAAATCGCCCTACCATATATAAAGGACATCTCAGAAATCACCGCAAGACTCTTCAAACCGTTAGGGAAATTGACGTCTCGCACAAACCAACAAAATCACTTCACTCAGCTGTCTCTATGTCAACCAAAAGACTCAACAACGAAAGAAGATAAAACCAACATCATCTACAAAATAGATTGCATCAACTGCGAAAAACACTACATTGGCCAAAGTGGACGTCCCCTTCTTCTTATCCATGAACACAAACTAGCCGTCAAAAGACAGGACATCCACTCCCTCATATCGCCTCACTGCATTCAGACAACTACGGACATCAATTCGACTGGGACAACGTTCAAATATTAGACAGAGGAAACAACAAGAATGCTAGAGAATTTTCAGAAGCTTGGTATTCCAGTGAATCATCAATCAATAGACACATCGAGATAGACAAAATTTATCAACCGATAAGAAGGAAATCTCACACACAAAGGGTCAAAGTTCAAGTCAAGGAAACAATCAGTTCCAATACAAATAGCCTAGAAGGTGTGAAAACACACGAAAACAGCCAATCACGTTCAAGGTTCCACCAGGAGATATGAGTTATAAACTCGTAGAGAAATCTAAAAGCTCACTTCAATCAAATTGAAGTATGCTCTGAAGATGTTTCCTAGTAGGGCAATGAAAGCTTCGCAAATAAACCATCCAGCCAGCTCAGAGAACACAACTACATCAAAATCATTCACCTGAGCTACAAATCTACTCCATCATATCTAAATGACAATTTGCATATACGTTGGTCTACATAATTTCGCCATACAGAGATATCAAATACCAAGTGTCTTGTCTTCTACCGTTTCATATGTGTACATAACCTGATCATTTTCTATTTTAATTTCATCAACGAATATGAGAATAATTTCATCTGATTTGTATCTCTTATTTCCTGTCTATGCATCTGTAGGGAACACACCAGTCTCATTTCGATATAACAGCTGCTTGAACGAATACTTTGATACTAATACCAGGATTACAAACTCAAAGTTATTTGTTTCGGTAAAGGGATTAGCAGTCAAATCGTAGGGCGCGCTTTTCGCTCCATTTGAGGCTTTTCAACTGGATTTGCCTGCATCACCCATTGAAAACTTGTGTTCCTAATCTGACTTCAACCAGCAAACAGCAGTCCAGATGGAGAGAGAGTTAAATCATGGGTTATAAAAGTCACTCTTTGTGTAAACGTTATCATTTGAAATTAATATGCCTTCAAACTTGGGATTTTCCAGAAACGAGTAACTTTGAATAATTTGAATTATTCGTGATTAATCTTTGAAAAGAGAAAAGCATGGAGTTGTGAATGTTTGTCACGGTACAATGGATCCAATGGTTACACATATGTCCAAACCAAGTTCACTTTCAACAGTTTGAAAAAATTTGGGCGTTGGGTGGCATATGATATTCATTATAATAAAGGTTGTCCATTTGTATTTCCCAATGAATGAAAAGGACAAAACGATATTGTTGTGTTTACTGACGTTTCGCTATTTAATGCTAATAGCTTTATCAAAGTAGTATCATTAAGCCGTAATTTACAAAATCTCCTCAGCTTATATATAACAACTTAATCATCGTTCCTCAGCATGGGGTTATTTTTGCGTTGTCAAATTGGCCAATTGGTAAAGATAACAAAACCAGGTGTAGATTGGGTGATTTGATAAGTATGTGAAATTATAAAAGCAGCGTGTGTTAACATAGTGAACTTGCTTATCACATTTGTGTTGATTTTGTCAGTTCATCGTGGAGGGTAGGGGAGTGTTGTAACCAGGTGAAATTCTGTCTTAGTCCACAATTCATTCCTATTCACTAGACGATTTGGATTTCATCTGATGATATGAAGTGCTTCGGATGATATTAGACGTTCTTTGTTATTTCTGTAATGCTTTTTCTGTATTACTTCAATATTGTCGAAATCATTTTTGTGGCCGGATTCTATAGCTTAGCGTGTAGACCACCACATATGGCTGATGATTTCCTAGTTCACTAACTGAATTTCTCGGTGGTCGAACAGATGCTCTACGGTGTTCATTTCTTCTGACTTTGATTTCTCAATTTGTTTGTTTGATGTATATCGCATCACATTCCAAGCAAGTTGTTTTATGGACACAATTAGACAGAGAATCTTTAGGGATTTGGTCTTTCATATAGACAAAGTTGCTTTGCAGTGTGTCTGATGTTTTGAAGAAAAATCTGATACCGAGCTTATTGAGTACTTTTCTGATATCGTCTGCCGACTCCGCTCTATTATGAGATGACAACTGTTGAGGTCCGTGTTTTCGGAATACTTTTTCGATGATACTTTATGTCAGTGTTGATTTTGTTGATAATGTTCTTTGAGTAGTCATTTTGGTTGAGCGTCTCAGTAATGTTTGATATTTCTTCTGCTTTTTCTTTCTCATCCGTTATCAAACAGTGTTCCTCTACTGATGAACTATGATTAAGTTGTTATTTTAAGCTGAGATTTTGTAAATTCTGGTTAAATAATACTACTTTGATAAAGCTATTAGCAGCAGCATTAAACAGCGAAACGTCAGTAAACACAACAATATCGTTTTGTTTTTCATTCATTCACTGGGAAATACAAAAAAACCTTTATTATAATGTTTACATAATTTCAGGAATTTTGAGGTTTATTTGAGCTGTCTGAGGAGTGGGATAAGGTTAATCACAGTCATCGTGGGAAGCATAATTCAATGACATCAAATGTGACATCAGTGTGACGATGAGCGATGTTACTATCTTTTATCGAGTCATCATAGAACACACTTTAGTTTCTTTGTATTCTGACTAGAACACAAGGTTTTAAGCTTTTATGGAGTGGGATTGCTAGCTCCCCTCTTCTGCTGACTAAATACTCGGTGGTCAGCTAGGCGAGGTATAAGAGTGCGTCGCTTACAAATCGAACCTGAACCATACCTGTGGCTGGTGATCACTCCACCACTGAACCAAAGACTCACTGAAAGTGTTCGCGCCATGCCCCGCATGTCGCAATTGTGGATAGCGCATTGATGATGTGGTTACTGATGCCTTGAGTCATTGTGTCCTGAAGAATAACACTGTCTCATGTGACACCTGCACCCAGAAGTCACCAGTTCTATTGGGTAGGAGTCGAACCACCAACTTGGAAATCACTGCAACAATCTACAGTCTCATACACTGTCAACTGAGCTATCATAGGCTGGCTGGCTGGATTCAACATAGAACTTGGCACCGAAGTGCCGCAGTTCGAATTGCCACGTTCCAAATAGCACACAAAGGTAGACAAGAAGATGAGTGAAGAGAATCAGTAGAGTTTTGACAAGTATAAGAGTAAAAGAGATTGAGTAATGGTAGAAAGGAATATGAAAGATTACAGAGACTGAATACATCTGCGTGAGCCATTGACAACGATTTTGAGCCATGTCACCTATTGTCTCCAGCCATTGATTCTTAGAGTCTCGAGGGCGAGCCCCAACCCGGAAGTCTGCATCTCCCTACCTGACTCAGTTTAACTGTCAAGGATTTCATGGATTGATGAGGCCATGTTTTTGTTTGGCCACCACTTACTCTTTTCTAACCTGCACCTATATCAGCTAGTAATGCCCATCGGGGTGGGGGGGCGATGGTTAGGCATGCACAGCACGTGACCTAGCCATCTCAATCTATGTAACTTTACAGCCTCTTCGATTGATTTTCCCTCTTTGCCCAACACTCTACGCCTAACGTCAACATTACTTACCTTATTATGCCACCTAACGTGAGAAAGAGATCGTAAAAATCTGTGGTCAAAAACAGACAACCTTTTCATGTCTTCAACTCGTATTGGCCATGTTTCAGAGCCATAGAGCTATCATAGGACAAAGCCTTATGCTATAGCCTACTAAGCCACAAGCTCTAATATCTGCAGTTATTGAGCAGAGAAGGTTTTATTGATTGTAATTTTGATCACAAGATGATATCATTTGCAGAATCACTGAAAACCATGGAGTACTGGACAGAGATCTGTTTCGTCCTACTTCGAGACTCTTCAATGGTACTCCTACATAACCCTACCGGGAAGTGAGCCCAGAACTTTCATGTTACAACTACTGAGATGAAATCCAGAGGCATATAAAAACTAACTTCTGTCAATTTTTTTCCTTTTCTAACTCATTTCAATCCTCCATGCTGAAACTTGGGACCATTCAAATTCCTATAAATATATATATATTTCTTTAAAAATAAAACATCAAATCTCATAACAATTCTCTTCGCTTACTTAATTCCAATCCTACTGATTCAAAAGTTTTGTGAGTTTCGTCAACTACATATTCAAATGGACGAAGTTTTGGTGGTTTTACACATGTGGTTATAATCCATCCTCTTCCAGACTTTGGTTGTCGTGGTAGTGTGACAAGATCGAAACGGATTACCCCACCGACTACATGATAATTGCCTAAATCAACAGCATCCTCCTCCATACTGACTGTCATCCATTCATCAGGCTCTAAAAATAATAATAATAACAGTCGAAATAAGAATATGAAATATTAGACATTTTGATGAAATACAATTTTATGGCATGAAGTTTGAATCTGTCAATATGGTGAAACATTTATTTTCTAATGGCATGGTGTTAAGTCACGAATCGGAGTCATGAGAAAAAACACTAACAAAACTTCATCTTGAGGAACTCAACAACCAATCACAGCAGACTTAACGTGTGCGAATATGATTCGCAGATATATGGCTTAATTTAATAAGAAACGGTCACAATCAGTATTGAATAACCACCAGCAAAAAATAAACCAATCGGAAGACGCTGCTTCACTGCTAGCAACGCTAATGATAATGTACATAAAAATCTATAAATATTTCTTGATTTTCTCAATAAACGATCTGTTGCCTGGCTCTTGTCTTCTGTCGTTACAGTTTGACAGCTTAACTTTAATAAAACTACAAGTACTGTTCTAAAAATAGAGGGAACTAGAAATGGAGAAGTCTATTCAGTCGATGAAGCTTCTTAACTTCCCAAACTTATTGAAAAAGGTTATCTATGTCCACATCTTTATAGCTTATTTTAATTTAACGTGCTGTGGGTTCATTAAAAATACGATAAAATTCTATGTACATTAAAATAATCAACCTTTAGGTTTTACATCGCAAAATATACTCAATAATTCATAAGGAAAACACAGATTTTCTTTGTTCAGCGAAGAAATATCCCTTTTCCAGAATTCGGAAAATTTACTCTGTAGAAATGATCGACATAAAATTAGAAAACTTTCGTACAGCTGTCTTAAATAATGGATATTCTACAAGGTTTCTTGACAGAAATATCAAGAAAGAAACCGTCCTTAGACAAATCACAATGCCAAGGAAGATACTGTTTATGAGTTTGGCTTTCAAAGGTGATAGTATTTCTGAAGTAATTAAAAGTCGTTTATCTAAATGTATGAAACTCTCTTTTTATGCAGCTGACTTACATTTAGTACTTACCAGCCAAAAATATGGTTCAACAATGCGTCACGGATAAACTACCGCTTATGTCCACCTCTACGTGGATGTATCAACTCATTCACATGCTCGAGTGGAGAGGATTACGTTGGACGTTGCAAGCGTAATCTCCGTAAGCGCGTAGCTAAACACTACCACCAAGTTTGGTTGATGAAAGGTGAGAAAAGAACGTCAAAGTCTTCAATTTGTGAACACCTTCTAGAGTCAGGTCATTCACCTCTATGTGATTTATCTTTTAAAGTTATTTACAGAACCAAATCCAACCATTCGAAAAGCCTACGTTTTCTCCAGCTTATGCATAGCCTGCCGAAGCTCTAGCTGTTCATGGACAGAAACCTAAATTATCTTTCCAATACGTTTTGTTAAACTCCCTTCCCTATCTTCGTCATAGTTATGTTCTTTTACTGCATTTTTATTTTATCACCTGCATGCATCCCAATTCACTTCACCTTCACCGTCTTTATTGTTATCATCGTCGTATTCTTAATTTCTCAGACAACACCTGACCCACAGTTTTAAAATCTTAATACCAGTTCACTTATTTAGTAATCTATAACAGTTTTGTAATTCATCCACCTCAGGTCTAGCCCCTCAATACATCATTTTAATTACCTTTATTCTTATCATATGTGCAATATTGACTGAGCAATTTCTAGTGCCACTTAATGCCTTCTCTTTCGGCCTCATCAATGTGTATCTACCATTTCATCTGCTCGTGTGGAGCCAGGTATATTGGCCGTACCCAGAGTTCACTATCGAAATGTATCACCGAACACATACCAGGATGTTATTACAAAGGAGAGAATCGGTGCCCTCGCAGCTCTATCTTAGAACATCTGATAGATTCCGGACACCAAGCTACACCCCCAAACACACTTCAAAGTCATCTACAGAATACGAAGCAGTCTTCCAAAAAGTGTACCAATCAAACTTCTTCAAACTGTAGAAGCAAAGGCAATTCACTTGCCAAGTCCTGAACTCTGCATACTGAAGAAGTTTGTTCAATCACTATACTTGCAATGGACGTAATCTATCTTAATACCCGACAGGTAAACTCTATTTCTTTCTGTCTCTTCACTAGTATTATTTTGTCTTTACAAATGTTATATTTTACATTTTCAACTTCCTGTTCTCTAACCCCACCCGATTTAGTTTCTAGACTTCATTACCACGCTCAATTTCTAGTGATTTATGTTAAGTCATCCAATTTATTTGCTCGATTTTAGTCCTAATTTAAATGGCATTATTCTCTACCCCACCTCTAATTAGTTTCTACCTGTAACTACCTCTGTTGCTATCCTGACCTGAGGTGAAACATTTTAGTCAATTAAATTACGTCACCTAACTTACTAACCCAAGCTTACTTTAGTTTTTTTTATTATAGCTTGACTCCACACAGTATTTTGATGCAAGTATGGAATTTTCACCATGTGATATCGGTAGCCCAAATTTTGCAGGCCAACCATTGATATCGGGTGTGCATCGGCAGGGGATCGAACCCTAGACCATGTGCATGATCAGCGAGAGTCCTAACCGCTGTGCCACCGACGCACAGTTGCTGTCTAATAAACCTTGTTTCTATATTAGATCATCCTTGTAGCTAGAGTTTCTTGTTGCTAATTCTTTATGGCTGGCCGGCCATTTGATCTTCAGTATAGATCCAGCTAAGGGGGCAGCTGTTGAGTGTAGTCTGCAACAAGCTGTTGGGAATACTTTTCGTGACCAGTTCAGAATAACTGACTGATATAACATTGGTGTTGAAAATTCAAATCTTGTTCTTTATGCTGAGCGACAGCAGAAGATTTTCAAACTGACTTCATACTGATGAAGGTGTACCTTGCCTTTCCGATTCTGACTGCCTCTGACATCTTCATCTGTTCCGCTGGCCTGTAGTTGAAATGATGCTTCCCAGATGGTGGTGGTCGTTGTTAGCGTATGGATGTCTTCATCACCTTCATCTTCTCTATGTTTATCACCTGAAGTCCTCTCCTCTCTGCTTCTTCAGATAGGTTGTTGGTTTCCGTTCGATCCTGAATATCATTAGCCAGGCAGAAAGGATAAGCATTAAATAATGGATTGGATATACCCTGAGGAGACTTTTGAAATCACCCACGTGTGGAGTACGTGACAATATGATTGTACACTCTTTTGTTAGATGTTGAAATTAGAAACATTGTATATGAATTTTGTTTAAAACGATTCATGTTCGAATATAGATAACTTCTGAGTAAAATCTGAAATACAGTGTATTGGTGTGGTCGTTTCATCTTCTCAGTAGTCTATACTGTCTACTTGGTTCACTCATAACCGTGTTGTATTATTATTATTGTTTCCTTTAATTCCTAGAGGAACATAGGGCTTCAGCCGTGCGTCTCCATTGCGTTCGGTTCTCTGCTAGAGTCTTCACCTGGCTCCAAGTCTGCCCACACGTTTTCATCTCCTCTTCACATGACCTCCTCCAAGTCACCCTTGCACTGACGACCAACTCGCCGCTTCCCTTTCGGGTTCCACTCGAGCAATGGCTTATCTAGTGATGTCACTTGATGGTTTCCTCAGAGTATGGCCAGCCAATCCATCTCCATTTCTTCCTGCCTATTTGTTTCACAATCGGTTCCTGGTTGGTTCGCTCCCAGAGATCTCTGTTGCTGATCTTTTCTGGCCGGCCATCTGATCTTGAGTATTAAGCGAAGACAACTGTTAATGAAGGTCTGTAGTTTGTTTGAGATGCTCTTTATGACACGCAGTGCAAGTCTCTGATCCGTAAAGTAGCACTGACTTCACATTGGAGCTGAAAATCCGGATCTTATTTTTGATGCTGAGTGCTGTTGACCTCCACACAGACTTGAGAGTAGTGAAAGCTTGTCTTGCTTTTCCGATTCTTGCTTTGATATCCTCGTCAGTTCCGCCTGTAGTTGAAACGATGCTTCCCAGGTAGGTGGGTAGGTAAAAGAGGTTGTTTCTTTCAGGTTCCTCCCATTTATGCTGATCGTTGTCTGTTGTTGTTCACCTGAAGTCCTATCTTTGATGCCTCTTCTGCCAACTTGTTGCTTTTCGCTTGCATATCTTCCAGTTTGTAGGAAATCAGACATATATCATCGGCGAAGTCCAGATCCTCAAAGGTTTTGTTTTGTATACTTTGGATTTATTGCAGGAACCTCTTATCCTCATCCGAAGACAATTCTACAACCGGTACGCAGTTTCTACCAGTAGACAGGACCCCAGCAGTGAACGCCTCTGTGGATTATATTAATAATTTTTAGCCGTTAACTTTAACTGTATATCCAAGTAACCGTTTGATTATTATAACTCATTACTGTATTTTTTATTATATACTGTTACACTATCATCTCATTAACTCAAATTTTTGTTCGCATACTTGTTATGTTATTGAACTTGCTAGACAGTCCCCTACAAATTAATTGGCGAGACCGACTGAACATTTTAGCTTTATAAACTCTATATTTATATTGTTATCATTTTTATTTTTGAATGCACATTCTATATATATATTTTTATATCTGTGTGCCTGTATATTCACATAATACTCATGTCTTCACCGACCCGTTCACTTGCTGCACCTGAGACTGACGAGGCACAAGATTCAACAATCAACGCAGTAGTCGACTTTCGTCTGCTCCCATTCGGTTTCACTGAGCCTCGGATTTGGTTCGCCATCAGTGAACCCCTTTTCACTGCCCAAGGTATTAAGTCACAGATTGCAAAATATGATGAACAGTTGATTGATTTAATCGACAACACTCCTGCAGACCACCAATATGATCGACTCAAAGCAGTTTTGATCCAAAGAAGGAGTGTTTCTGATGAGAAGCGGATCCAGCAGTTACTCACTGCATGCGATTTAGGCTCACGGACTCCATCTCAGCTTCTCAGGCATATGCGTCAACTGCTTAATCCACACAAGGTTGACGAAGTGGTTTTACGACAGATGTGGTTGCAACGGCTGCCATGGAATATCCAACAGGTTTTGACTATCTCCTCCAAATCCGTTGACCTAGATGCATTAAGTGAGCTTGCAGACAAAATTCTAGATGTAATGCCTGACACAAGTGTCTACAACGTATCAACAAGGGGCGTCTGCTGCGGACACATCTATATTATCAGCGATTTCGGCATTGGCAAATAAGATGGAAAAGCTAGAAACTGAAAATCCAAGCTTACGTGCACGAGGTAGTAGATCACCGTCCAGGTCAAGGCAACGTCGACGGTCAGTCTCAAGACAGCGGACCACATCGCCTAATACTCGAAATATTTGCTGGTATCATAGGATGTTTGGAAACCGAGCTATTCGGTGTTTAAAACCATGCACTTTCAGCAGTAGTGACTCGACTCAGGGAAACTCCCCAGCCAGACAGTGATGGCAACGGTGTAGGGGACTGTAGGGGACACACAGTAGGCCTTCGAGTGGAACTCAAATGGGAAGTGAAGAATTCGGCGTACGTCTGAGGGTGATAAGGATTATATCATGTGGAGAGGAAATAAGACAGACAGGCAGACAAACTTAGAACCAGCTAACGAAGACGTCAGAGGAGGGAATGAAATAGAGAGGTACTGCTGAAGACCTGAGTTCCACTTGGCATATGAGGGACGTATAATAATGATAATAATCATTATTATTATGATTATGCAGAACAAACATTATAACAGCACGGAAAGACTAAGATGTATTAAGAAAAACCACCTGGTGTAGGGATTCGATCTTCTAGAGGTATTTCAATAATTTCTTCTACTTCAGTCACTTGTTCTTCATCATCAAGGAGTAAATCCTATAAAATGAAGATATTTATGAAAGAATAAATCAATACAGTGATAAATTAGATGGATTTTAGAAGAAATAAAGTGTTAAGGGTTGCGCCGAGTAGTTTGATTCCCCTCAGACGCACTAGCAAACATTTATCCGACAGTAAAGCCGATGATGAAGAAAGGTCGGCCATGGAACTAGTAAACCCGTCCTGTAAAAATGACACTACCACTACTGAAGCTTCAGAGCTCTATCTTGAAATCCAGTGCTCCACTCGGAATGCGCAAAGGATTGGAAGAAACACATCTAAATATCTTTGATGTGTTGAGTTTTTGGAGATTCGATTAATCTCAAGGTGGATTTGATCACCAAACGATACAAGTTTCGAAAACCACTGAAAATCAGGAGGTGCTGGATAAATGTTGCATGTACTCATGACTACACCAGGGATGAAATCCAAGACCTCTGTTTGGACGGCATATGGTAATATTATCATTCTTTTCTAATGATTTAAGTTGGTCTATATACTCTTTGGTCAGAAGATTATTCGAGCTAGGTTTTGAATTGGTAAACCGATAGCAGCTATCAAGAACTGTGGATCTGAAGTGTTGGAATTCCTGAGTGATGTGAGCATGAGATTGTTGGTCTGGTTAATTAGATTTTTGAATTGCACTTAAGTATGCAATCTGTTGACTTTGGACTCACTGTTACAGAACTTAGGGCCCAGTGAGAGAGCCTGTAGTTGAAATTCGGACAGAGTGACCAAAGAGCATATAGGCCAACTTTTATTATATGCCGCCCAGACAAAGGTGGAAGTGTTGTAGTGATATAAGTTTTCATCATTTAGTAGCATTGTGGTGACAGCTTTCTGCAACCCAAAAATTGTAGACAACAATTTACGTCAATGTTAAGTCCCGAATTGTGGTTATGAGAAAAAACAATAACAAAGCTTAACCTTGAGGAACTCAACAACCGATCACAGTAGACTTTACGTGTGCAAATGTGATTCGCAGATATATGGCTTAACTTTCTGTGAAATGGTGGCAATCAGTACAGAATAACTTTCGGCAAGAAAACAACCAATTAGAAGAGGTTGCTTCTCTGCTAACAATAATGCTAATAATAATGTACATAAAAATCTATAAATATCTATTGATTTTCTCAATAAACGATCTGTTTCCTGGCTCTTGTCTTCTATCGTTACAGAATAATGGATTCTGTTATATAGAACCATGTTCTGAGGTCTCTGGAATATAGATTTTGACCATGCTTGGCTCACAGAAGTTCGGTAGGCTATACAGAAGAACTAATAGTGTGGTTTCCTGTCTTGAGACCGGAATTCTTGAGTTCTAGCCATTAGAACAATAGGCAGGTGACAAACTCTGTAATCCAACACGTTCAGTTACAAGAAGTATTCTAAAGGCTGTATATTTCCAAATCTTATCATCTAAATAATCCAATAAACAAATATCAATAGTTATAAAAATTCACTATGAGTTTAACTTGTACCGCCATTACTAAAAATCAACCAATTAAAAAAGAATATTCAATATTTAATTTAAACAAAAAGGCCAACACATTAAAACATACTTCTTCTTTTTTATTCGTATCACTTAATTGATAATCACCATCAATAGGCATAGTACTGTCTTGTTGTATAATTTCTTCAGAATTTGTTGATTTCATAACTAGAGAGTTAAATTTATTAAAAAATATTGAACTACAAACGTTGACTTACTTGGTTTAGGCTTTTTATACGGATAATACGATTGACATTCAACAGAATAATTATCAAATTTCATAAAAGTGATCAGAAATGCACAATCTGAAAGTGTCAGCGCCTTTGGTATATCAAAGGTGATATCAACATCAGGAAATGTGAAATTTCGTATTCTTGTTTATTCATTTTTAGGAGGGAAAAGAGGTATTTTTTTAAAAAAAAGAAAAGAAGATAGAATTTGATTAATTTTTGGTTGATTTAAACAAAACCAAGTGAACAATACACTTATATAAGCATAAAACATGGGCACTGTGGTGGTAGAGCATGACTCCATTATGGATAAGATTTTATTTTGATAAATAACACAGTGGTGTTATACAGTAATATTAACTGATGACCACATTTCGAGCACAAATTATTGCCACTCATCATCATATCAAGTCACTCACTCACACAACTTTCTTGCTTCATTTATATACATGAGTGGAAAATGATGATTAGACATTTGAATAAAAATCAATAAGATAAAGTACATTCGGAAATAATAATACGAGGGTTATTGATCAAATACAATCAGATGGGAAATAAGACGAGTGTTTTTATAGTCAAAATAAGTTACTTCTTAGAATGTTGTGATGTCAACTACATAGGTCAAACTAGTAGGTCGGACAGGGTAGTGAGATTGTCAGAACATAAGAATTTAGCTAAGGTAAGAATGGTTGACCCAGAGAAGATAAGTAATTTAGAAAAAAGCTCGGCAATTGCAATGCATGCATTAACACTCAACCACACAATAGGGTGGGAGAGGGTTAAAATTCTAAAAAGTAATCTAGGTAGGTGGAGAGAGAGGTTGATTACTGAATCTTTGTTCATCGAGTCTACACCCAACACATGCAATAGGAATGAATCATCACTCATACCTGAAATATGGAAAATAATATTACCAATCAAATCAAGTGAAAATCAAGTGAAAAACAATGGAACTATATAAATGAATTTAGGAAGTCGTGTGATTACCTTGATATGATTATGAGCAATAAATTGTGCTCGAAACGTCATCAGTAAATATTACTGTATAACACTGTGAGACTCTATCAAAATAAAACTTTACCCATAATGGAATTACACTCTACCACAGTGCCCAAGTTTTATTCTTATATCAATGACAGTTATGGTCTTCCTACCAGGAAGCTTATCAACAAACTCACACGACTTTTCAATCTGAAGCAAGATTCACAAATCATTGGATTTTTAACAGTCGATGTTTAAAAAGTCATATAATTCCGAAATATTTACGTCTACGTACTCCAATTACTTCAAATAAAATAACATCAGCTGCCGAAAACGTCAGTAGATTATGTCTAAGAGAAGAATTACATCGAGTTACTGTGAAACTAAATAATATACGAAATGAAATTGAAAAACTCAAACACAAACTCAAAGATATGATCAATGACAAAGATTATACAATTATTCTTGAAACATCCGAAAAAGCTAGAGAATCTGCATTAAGAAAATCAAAAAACACACAAATCAAAAAATTCAACAAACTTATTGAAGAAAAGAACACAGCAAATGAAATTGATGTCAATGCTTCATCCTCTATCGACAAAACAAAGTGGATGATCAACCTCTCATCAAGGGAACTAAGCTCCAGTGAGATAAAAGTATTGGAGAAAGGACTAAATTTCAACGTAACAGTTAATAAACTAAAACCAGAGGATGTCATTCCTAACATAGAAGTAGCACTAGGTTGAATAGATAAAACAACAGCAGAAGAGGTTCGAGCACAATGTGCATTAACCCTAAAAAATCAAAAGAAGGCAAAATCAAACTTGACAAAGTCGGAAAGAGAAGCTTGAATTAATCTAAAACAGGATAAAAATATTGTCATCGCAAAAGCTGACAAAGGAAACGCCACCGTAGTTTTGAATAAATCTGACTACATCAAGAAGGTCACTGAACATATTGAAATGGGTCCATATGAGGAAATCAAGAAGCCCGTAGATACAATAATGAATACGGATAAAAAATCCACAGCGGAATTAGTACGCAGAATGAAGCCGTCACTGGGTGAGTCAAAATGGTTTAATTTAATGCCTAAAACTAATAATGCTAGTAGGATGTATGGTACCATTAAAATACATAAGCCAGGTTATCTCATAAGACCAATAGTAGATTTTAGAAATACCCCTACATATGAATTATCAAAACATTTAGCTTTAATATTATGCCCCATTAGAGATCGTTCAAATTCTAGACTAACTAACTCATATGAGATGAAAAATAAACTAAATGACATACAACTAGATAATGATGAAACAATGGTTAGTTTTGATATAACCAGTCTTTACACTAATATACCAGTCAATATGGCCTTAGAAGCAGTTAAAAAAGAACTAACTGCGGATAATGAACTCAATCGTAGGACAAAGCTGTCCATTGAGGAAATTATTTTAGGGATTCAGCTATGCCTCACATCTACTATATTTAAATTCCAAGGCAAAATATATAGACAAACTGAAGGTGTAGCAATGGGATCACCAATATCCCCTATCGTGGCAGATATATTTATGGATAGCTGGGAAAATATGGCACTTAATACATTTAATCCCACTCCAAAAATACGGTGGAGATATGTGGATGACACTATCACAGTGTTAAAAACAGAACATATCTCTAGCTTCTTGACACAAATAAACTCACTAGTGAAGGGAATAAAATCCACATTTGAATCGGAAAATGAACAAGGAGAATTAGCCTTGTTAGGGTGTAAAATAAAACGAACAGAAGAAGGTAAACTGCACACTAGCGTTTATAAAAAACCAACGCATTCTAATAGATATCTAGACTTTAATTCGTCTCATCCGTTAACTGATAAGGCTGGCTTAGTTAAGTGTCTAGCAAACCCAGCAGTAGCACTAAGTAGCACAAGAAAAGACCTAAATGATGAAATAAAACAGATAGAAGAGGCGTTGGTGTTAAATAATTATCCTATAATATTCATTAGGAAGATCAGTAAAAGCCAAAAGCAAAATAAAAATAATAGTGAAACTGGTAATGATAACATAAACAAGAAAGAATATAAGGCATTTACAGTTTTACCATATAAGGGGACGACATCTGAGATCCTACATAGGATTCTCAATGAAGCAAAAATTAGGGTGGCATTCAGACCTACAAACTCACTCAGTGACGACAAGCTCTGTAGGTTAAAGCATCCTGTCGGTTGACCCAATTAAACAGAATAATATAATTTACAAAGTACCCTGCAATGACTGTGAGTTCAGTCAACTATATAGGTCAAACTAGTAGGTCGAGGGTAGTCAGATTGTCGGAACATAAGAATTTAGCTAAGGTAAGAATGGTTGACCCAGAGAAGATAAGTAATTTAGAAAAAAGCTCAGCAACTGCAATGTATGCATTAGCACATAATCACACAATAGGGTGGGTGGGAGAGGGTTAAAATTCTAAAAGGTAATCTATTTAGGTGGAGAGAGAGAGGTTGATTACTCAATCCTGTCTGGTTCATGCAACAGAAATGACTCAATGCAAATACCAGAAATATGCATGGAAGATATTATTACCACCAGTCAGTCAAATCAGAGGAGGATAATAAATAATCTTAAAATTCTATTTCAATTCAATTCACGTACATCACAACATTCTAACAAGTTACTTATTTATTTTGACTATAAAAACACTCGTCTTATTTCCCATCTGATTGTATTTGATCAATAACACTCATATTATTATTTCTGAATCTACATTATCCTTCATGTATATAAATGAAGTAAAAAGTTGTGTGAGCAAGTGACTTGATATGATTATGAGCAGTGATAGTTTGTGCTCGAAACGTGGTCATCAGTTAATATTACTTACTGTACAACAAACACTGTGTGATTTATCAAAATAAAATCTTATCCATAATGAACAAACAATACACTATAAAAACCAGAGAATACCTTGGATTCTTAGATAAATTCCCCCATATACACATTACAATCCAATTATTATACCAAATTTTTTGTAAATTTGATGTTTCACGATCAGCATAATGAACAGCTCTTGACAAGGTTTCAACTGTAGCACGATCTAGTTTACTATGCACCTGTTGTCTAAGTTCATGTTGTGTCTAGAAAATGCAATTAATATTATTGTGTTTTAATTTTTGGGAATTTTATAAATTACTTGTTCATATTTTATACGAATTTTATTGTCTTCTTCATTGTCACCTAATTCTGAAATTAGCTTACTCAATTCATCTATAAGCTATTGAACAGTGAATTTTTAAAAAAAAGTTGAACATTGAACCTTTAAACTTTCAACACAATCATCCATTACGTCTTCCATAGATGTACGTTGTTCATTTAAATCCCATAAACTCATAAATGTATTGATTTCTTTTTCAATACTTGGATTTGGTGAACCATCACAACGAAAATATCTTTTCCACTAAAAGGAAAATAATAATAATAATTATGATTATTATTAATATTTAATAAAATAAATGAGTAATTCGGTTGATTAACTCACTGCATAATCATTTCTGCATTCTAATTCAATTTGTTGTAAACTAAGTCTGTGTTCATTCAGTATTGTTCTTGTCTCCTTCAATTCAGCAGAACGTTGTTTTAATTCCTGTGTTACAATTGATAATAATAATAATAGTAATAATAATATCAAGCTTTGTATCAGAAATAATATCAAGTTTGACAAAAGAATAATTAAAACGGTCTCCTGAATACTCTTTATATATACATATATATTGACATGGCTGAACTTATCTAAAACTTTAGAGCTCAGTGGACATCTACTTGAGATTATGATAGTTGCCTATGTCGAGAAAATACATTGCACTGATTAAGGCACTTTACTCGTACTCATGCAGCCAGGTGAGGGCTTACGGCGAGTTGTCATCTGAAGTAGTGACGACTACTGGCGTCCATCAAGGATGCCCATTATCCCCATTCCTATTCAACTTCATCATAGACTTATTAATGGACTTAACCCTAACTCACTTCAGAGACTCAGGTATTGACTTGCTACCAGGGAATAATCTCGTTGACTTAGAATATGCAGACGATATAGTCCTTCTAGGCGAGGATGCTGACAAAATGCAGAGTCTTCTGAACACCTTGAGCAGCAATCTTCGTATGTTTGGCATGCGATTCGCCCCTGTAAAATGTAAGATGATGCTGCAGGATTGGACTACACCGACCCCTAGATTAGAAATAGGAAGTGAAGTGGTAGAGCACGTTGACCACTTCACTTACTTGGGAAGTACCATCAGTCCCAACGGGTTGATCTCCGACGAAATCTCAGCACGAATACAGAGGGCTAGTTTCGCATATGCCAGTTTAGGCCGTCTCTGGCGTAGACGTGATATCCGACCATCGACCAGAGGGTGAGTGTAATGCTCAACAATCCGCTCCGTCCTCCTTTATGGCAGTGAGACCTGGCCATTGAGAGCGGTAGATATGAAAAGGGTAGCTGTCTTCGATCATAGGTGTCTGTCTTCTGTCTCCAGTGTGAAGTGGTATAATAATAAGGTGAGCAATATTGAGGTTAGGCGTCGAGTGCTAGGTAAGGAGGGGAAATCAATAGACGAGACTGTGAAATTACATCGACTGAGATGGTTAGGACATGTGTTAGGCATGCTATGCCTAGTCATCGCCTTCCTCGACGGGCAATCTTAGCTGATATAGGGTCAGGCTGGAAAAGAGCTAGCAGCGGTCGAACGAAAACATGGCACCAGTCAAAGAAATCTACAACAGTTAGTCTAAGCCACGTAGGAAGGTGTAGACTTCATGTCTGGTTGGGGTCCACGGGACGGTAAAAACCAATGGTTGGAAACCATTGGTGACATGGCTAAAAATCGTTCTCAATGGCTGGCGCAGATGAATCCACTCCTTGTGACTTATGATTTCCAATGAAACTGTTTTGTTCTTCGTTATTACTATTCATTTTTCTCACACCTCTGTTTACTGTCTATATTATGCATTTCTCCTACTTTCTTCCCTTGCTTAGTGTGCTACATGGAGTGTGGCGACTTGAACTGTCACACATATGTGCAAAGTTCTATGTCGAAAACACACAGACAAACAGAGATATATTGAACTTATCTAAAACTTAAGAGCTCAGTGGACATCTACTTGGGGTTATGATAGTTGCCTATGTATGAAGACGTCACTGAAAGAGCTATAGACCTTTACAATGTAAGGTGGAATGTACAGCTTTTGGAAAAAACATTCTAACACCTTCTTCCCACCTCATGGAGCAGTAGGGGGCACCATAGTTGGCCTGCTGATCATCTGAGGAAAACACCTTGTAGACGAGATCACATATGTTGGTCAGCAAAGCTTTGTCCAAATAGCTTTAAACGCAAACTAGTCAACACTCTGCACTATAGAGCGGGGAGAATATGCTCCATAGATAAATAAGAGGAAGAATTTGTGTCCATCAGCAAGTATGGAAGATCTGAAGTCACAAATGTAAAACAAATCACAGTGGAGAAAAAGTCAATCTACATTCAACTTGATTATAAAGGTGAAAACATTGCAGCAATGGTCAACAGAAGGCTGAGTACGTCACTAGCCAGAACCTATCCTGAAGCTAAGCTCGTCCCCGTCTATCGAACAACTTGCTCTTTGGTACAATCAAAAATCGATAGATATCCTTCTCATGTTAACTCCAACTGTATATACAAATTTGCATGTATCTGCGGGAGCAGTTACATTGGAAGAACAGGAAGAAGGGCATATCTACGATTTTCTGAACATGTACCAAAAAGCTTACGTCTAAAGGAAACAAATTCTTTAAACAGTGCCATCTCCAGGCATCTCCTCGACACGGGTCATGAGGTGGACGTCGCAAAATCGTCCAAAATTATCAATAGGCAAAAGAGCTCAATTCTCCTCAAGTTTACTGAAGCCATTTCCGTCAAGCGCCTGAAACCTGACTTATGCGTTCAGAAAGAAGCAGTTATCAGTCTTTCTTTGACCTGGTAACTGGACATTTTCATCTCTCTTTCATCTGAATACGCAATGCCGAAAGTTTCCATTGGGTATGATTATTATTGTTAGGAATAGTGTTTATTATTATGTATATATATAGTTACTGTATGCATATATTGATCGATTGGTTTTTGCTTAAAATGAACTATGTGCAAGTGCGTGAAAATTGTTTCTGTAGATGTATTTAATAGTGTTTTTGGTATGTAAGCAGCTGGTGAGAAGGCAACGAAATAAACACTGATGGTACCACTTCATTCTGCAAAAAACTGTTGTTCTTGCTTTATTCAAAATGCTTTAAGGGTTGTTATTTGATGGTTGGTGGCAATCGACAGGAAGCCCTGGACACACTTAAGTTTCACATTTGTTGGCAGTTGTCAACAAAGCGTATTTGCATTCTTGACGAAACTCATGTCCCTTATGAGATTTGAACTCGCGTCACCGTGTAGTGTTGTCAGAGACGTTACTAGTGAACCAGCTGTTCGGGCTTGCGATTGACCTCTTGTAGGACTGTACTGGATACTTTGATTAGACACTAGTTAGTAATGTGTCTAGTCCTTTCTTTGGTGTGGACTGAATTCTAACAGTCAGTTTTGGGATGTGGCCACCATTCTAGTTTGCTTGCCATGATATTAGGTTACTTTTCTATTCTTTTACGTTCCCAGTGAAACATAGGGCTTCAAGCTAGAGGCTTGAAGTTTCAGCAGCAGTGGTATTTATATTTACGGGATGGGGTTGCTAGCCTCATACCCAACCTTCCCTCTTTACCGCTCTAATTACTGGCTTAGCGAGGTAAAGGAGTGAGTCGGCCATGGATCGAACTTATAACATAATGCGTCGGTGGCGAGCATTCTACGCTGTGCAACCGACTCGTTGATATTAGATGGTGGAGGCAGTCGGCCACGTCGCAAACTTGACTGATAGAATTTAGTCTGCAGTAAGTAAATGACTAGACACATTACTCTATTTAATGCCCATTCAAAGTTTTGAGTGGATGATATGAAGGTCAATGGTGTACATTCTGTCCCACTTCTGTCTACTTTTTCCATTCAAACAGGTATTTCACAACTTGGCCTTAAGAATCAAACAAGCAAGACAACAAGGGACTTTAAACTCAAGCACATAGTTCAAAACACATTAAAAACTTAAACTTTAGCAGATAAATGTTGACGGAAGTTAGGATAGTCAGCGGGAGGAGGGGTAATGAGTATTTTTAGAATCTGTATGACAACAGACAGCGAAAACATCTAAGCCATTGCGAAAGATTTTTTGAGCCATGTTACTAACGGTCCCAATTACTGATTCTTAAGGTCCTAAGGAACTTGGCCCGATAGACAGCAAACACCACTCTATGTGATTTGTAATAGCAGTCGAAAACTTCAGGGAATATTTCCACATTTTCATCTTATCTTCGTAAACTGTTTTCCAGTCTGATTCGACTCCAGTTAACATATCCCATTAATGAATGTGTTAGCTTGACATGTGTTGCTCATATTCTAACTTTACTATTCGATGAAGTTTTTTAAGCTGAGGAATCGACTTTGAGCGCATTAATGAGTAAACAGAAGTGTATTCATGACTTTTTCAATTCAGTTTAGTTTGGAAGCCACTGACCGTTTTTAATCGGTTGCTGATGACCGTTTCGCGGTGCTAGGTATTGCTAGTTTATCGATGGGATGTGTTCATTACAGTTGGAATTTCCATTTAGATTAATAAATCTTCATAACTTCGTTGGATAACTAGCTAAGCATATCTGGCACTAGACACATGGTCCCATTACCACTTATAATGTTAGTGAGGGAAGATGCATTTAATTAAAAACCTCTAATTCCAATAGATGTTATACTCTTGGCGTTCAGGTCACACGTTCGTGAAACAGGACATAAGAAACCACTACGGTATACAGACTACCTTTTATGATTAACTAGACGCCGTGCTTGCATCGAAAATGATGCAGGTGTGTACGTCTCAAACGAGCATTTCGCATCCACACTGAAGTTTCGTTAACGATTAGCCAAATAAGAATAAAGAAAACTTTGCGAATAAGTGGAGTGCATAAGACATTCAATCATTTCACTAATTACTTTCCTACTAGGAGTTAGAGAAGACCAATCATTCAGCATTATCTCACATTTCAAGAATGCTAATCAGACCCTGAAAAGGGTCAAACGGAGTTACGTCCATGAATGCGTACATAATGAAGACAAATAAACACTCTGACACCTAGTGTACACGATAATTGTCTGCTTTTATAGAATTGTAGGAGCTCGAGTGGAGCACGTTATTTAGCGTAGCATACGTTTTTCGGCACTCCCTTCACAGTCAGACACTGCTACGACACCTCTGGACCAATGAATTCATGTGTCTCCTTGACTTTAGGAAATAAGAAAATTATCAGGCATAACTGTATGAGCATCTTCTAAAGGGCATGACGAAATGTAAAGATTCAACTGATTTACTCACCTGTAACTTTCCTAGTGTTCTGAAGTCTTTTCTAATGATCATACGTAATCTATTCATACGTTTGTAACCTACCATGTTAGACGCTATTTTGGTTTGACCCATCCTCACGTCAACGCATGAAGACCTGTTCAAACAGTACAAAGCGCGAGGATAGATGGTTAACACGAGTTTGAGGAAACCAATGGGTTCTGTGTCAATTACTGCAGCCAGTGATTAATCACAACCATCCTCGAGCACATTTGGAGTTTGGTCGTAAGGCCCTGCTGCTTTGCCTAGTTTCGAACTTACAACTGTCACTACTGCTGTGATTATATTAGAAATGGTTAGATAACCAGTAATGATGGTAAGTCACTTGGAGAGTTCTTCCAAAGTATCCCCCATGGAAATTTATAGGCAACACTTGTCTGATCGAAACAATAGGTCTGATCTTAAGTGAAATAAATTATACTTACGCTGAGTAAAATTAACTTAAGATTGTGGTTTAGTGACTTCTCAAAGACACAGTAGCCTGAAAAATGAGGTGCTCGCCACAGTGAGGTGAAAATCAGTTGGTTAAAAGCTAGTTTCATGGATCCTAAAGCAAACTACCATAAAGTAGTACGAGAGGATATGTAGGACAGATCACGTAATGAAAATTCCAAAGTGTGAGAAATTCTACCAGATTTCGTGTTGTCTAAAATTCATCAGTGTCGAAAAATATGAATAAGCATTCATGATGAAATCCGAAAACTTCGGCTTATCAAGCATTTCAACTTCTTTTGACTGCAACCGTAGTCACCACCAACATGGTTCATGCGGTGCTATGTATGAGCGATAATTCACGAAAGTTCACCAACACGCGCGCTCCTTGAATACGACGTGCATTTTTCCGTCTAACAGGAAATATCCACTTTTGTGAATAATTCGTTTGGGAAACCTGATCTTCCTATCCGGCGAATTTTATTCAACCATATCTTCTTCACCGAGCCTGTGTTTGGTACTTCCCACTGTCTCGAACTACTGCCCAAGCTTCAGGTGCTACTTCTGTAGCAACATCCCCCTCACTCTTTCAAATATACAGGACTTGTTGGTCTGTTACGTGATTGTTGTGAAGCCGAATAACCCGAAAGTTACAGGTAAAGTCAAAAGCTTTTACTTATATACTTTATCTTTCTGTTCTGTGCTTTCTACTGTCTTTTGCTGTCAGTCTATTGGACAAAACTCCACTCTCTCTTATCATTTAATCATCGGTATTATTTTAGGAGTAAAATGACTATAGATTCTCATCCCAAGATAAGTAATGGGAGACCATGCACCGTAGTCACCAGAGCTTCAGCCAAACTAAGCAAACAGGTGAATAGTATGACACCTATATCCACAGTAGGCCTTGAAACAAACAGGAAGGCCAATAAGAAACGTTCACGACGTCGCAAGACGACTACAACGTTCCCCAAGAAGGCAGACGATTGCAAGGTCTGCAATTCTATTGTCGAACAAGCAGATTCTGCTTTCGAATGTAACTTTTGTAAGCAATGGGTACATTGTAGATGTGACACCGGGGTACCAAAGGTATATTACGATTTTATGCGTAAGAACCCATGCCCATGGTTCTGGTACATTTGCCCAAGTTGCCGTCCTAATGCAGCCTCGTGTAGTTCCTCGAAAGCTACAGATGTCATAGAGATACCAGGAAAAAACGTGAAACGTTTCACTCCCACCAACTCAGAAAACAGCACAATTGCATGTAAATCGGGGATACCAAAATCCACACCGGTTATACTTGCAATTCCTGCCATAACCGCCCCAGACACAGAGGTTGAAGCACCAAGGGTACCTGTCGCCGGGAAAAGACCCTTACCGTCCACCAGTAAAAGTGGCCACAGCACTGCGACACATAATAATACCCAGTTGCACCAGATGAAACAAAACGGTCTTAAGGGGGATGACAAATGTGCGAGGACCGAACCTAAATCCACGGTCAGTCGATCAAACTGCGTTATCCTCTTTAATGTACCAGACTGTAGCAGTAGTCTGCTGGAAAACAGGGCCCTGTTTGATCAGGAACAGTGGTCCAACTTATGTAGCACACTGGGTCTGGACATCCAACCAGTAAAACTGTGCAGATTGTATAAGGGCACTGCTGCTCCTCAAGGCAAACCATCCCCACTGAGGGTAACACTAGGCTCTGCCGAAGATGCCGAAAAAGTTTTATTGACTTCCCAAGTCCTTTCTATAGGGAGGACCTGCAATATACGTGTTAGGCCAGATAGGCCATGGAAGGAAAGACAGATGGCGAGGGAGTCGCCAGAGCTTATTCCTTCTGCCTCCATGGTTGTTCACGGCATTCCTGAACTGGAAACTGGGAACGCTTGTGAGAAGCACTGTCACGATGTCCAGCAATGGAGATGGTTGGCATCCCAGATGGGTCTGGGAAGTTCAGGGGCTGTCTCTATTTTTAGACTGCCTCGACCCACTCACCTAATGTCAATTAACACCCCACATCTGTTAGCTGTTAAGTTTAGCTCCCGAGACCACTTGACTACTGCTCTCCAGAGATGGTACGGGACCAAAGACAAGGTCAGCAGACACATTCGCTGCTGCGAGAGCCGGCCTCGTACCCAAAGGAGAGAGCAAAACGTTGTCATAGAACATCCCCAACCCCTAGTCACAATACAGCGGTGCAGCACGGACGATGATAGCCAGTGCCATCCAAGTGCTCCGATTGAATCAGAAGAAAAAAACTCCAACAGGCCGGTTCCCGGGGAATCGGCCAACTAGTTCGTAGGATAACTCCTCAACCGACAGCCCACATCACGTCAACCACCCCCCAATACAGGGACGTGGTGAGACTGACTACCAGTTGCCTGTACAGTAATGTGAGAGGTCTAAGAGGCAAAATAGCTGAACTTAGATACCTACAATCACAGCTGAACTCCAAAATCATAATACTGACGGAAACCTGGCTAACCCCTACGGTGGCAGACAGCGAAGTCAGTATAAATGATATGGTCCTTGTCAGGCGAGATAGGGATCTGAAAGAAGGAGGTGGAGTCGCCATATACGTCGACAAACAGCTCAGATGTGTCCATGCAATCGACCCTCCCCTCATTGAGCTCCCTGACTCCATATGGTGCCATTTCACCGTTGGGTACTGTAAGTATCTAGTGGGCAGCATTTACAGATCACCTTCATGTGGAGCAGACCACAACCAGGTACTGCTGAATGCAATTTCAGCGACACATGACCTGGGTTATGATCAAATTGTCATAGCTGGAGACTTCAATGCCCCATCTCTTAACTTGATGACGGGATGTGCCCAGGACAGATTTGATCGAAATCTGCTGCATACCATCACGGAGGCCGGATTCACCGAAAATGTCAGAATGGATACTAGATGGGGCCCAGATGGGAAGTCTTCTAGACTGGATTACGTGCTCACTAGTGACCAGCTACTAGTGGAAAACGTTCAGATCACGACTCCCATAGGTAGTAGTGACCATGCGGTCATAACATTCGACATAGTCCTCCGCGAGCGTTTACAGTGGGACAATACACAGCCCTATCTGTGTTATAACAAAGCCAATTACACCGAAATGCGAAGACTTTTGTCTGAAGCAAATTGGCCAAAAAATTGGACAGAGCTTACAGTAGAAGAACACTGGAGAGTGATAAAGGAGATCATTCACCAGGCGATCTCAGACACTGTTCCTTTGGTCACACCTAAAGCTAGAAAGCAACGTTCATGGCTAAAAAGGGGGACACAACGCCTTCTACAGGCGAAGCGAAAAGCCTGGTTTGCGTGGCGAGTATCGCAGAGTCAACCCGAACATGAAGAGTACCTCGAACTCAGGAATCGGTGTAACATACGAGTCCGGAGTGATAGAAGGACATTTCAGAGAAACCTTGCCAATAAGCTTCTCGTGAACCCCAAAAGCCTATACAGGTTTATGTCTGAAAGAAAACCGACCAACCAGGGAGCTTGCAATATAGTGGGTTCTGATGGGAAATCTCTTACTAGTCTTGAAATGGCAGAGACATTCAGTCTAGCCTTTCACAGGCAACTGAACAGTAACGAGGATTTTACCCTCACAAAACATCAAGATTACAATGCAAGACCAACGTGCGAAAACCTGCTGGGTACATTTCAAATTACCCCGGCTATGGTACTCATAAAATTGGGAAAGTTGGCTTCGGGAAAGTCTGCAGGTTGCGACGACATAAGACCATCCGTCCTGAAGCAGTGTTCAGAAAGTCTCTGCCAACCCCTAAGTGATCTGTTTCAACACTCCTTTGATGTAGGGAAACTTCCATGTGAATGGAAACGAGCCATCCTATCCCCTATCTTCAAGGGTGGTGACCGGCAGAACGCGACCAGTTACAGACCAGTTGCGCTACTCCCAGTGATATCGAAGATATTCGAAAGTCTCATTGACGACCACATGAGAAAATACTTCGACGGGACTAACCTACTCCATGAAGCACAGCATGGTTTCAGGAAGGGAAGATCCTGTGTGACGAATCTTCTACTAGCTTGGAACGATTGGACACTATCCTGGGATGTAAAGGTACCAGTCCATGTGATCTTTCTCGACTTTGCGAAAGCATTCGACACAGTTCACCATGGTCTGCTCCTTCACAAAATAAGCAAAGCGGGTGTTTCTGGAGCACTTCTCGCATGGCTGGAAGATTATTTAGGCGAGAGAGAATTCTGCACCAAAGTCAACCGCATCCGATCATCCTGGCACACCTCGGCATCAGGGGTTCCTCAGGGTTCTATCTTAGGGCCGTTGATGTTTTTGATTTTTATCAATGACCTGCCCTGTCAACTGAATTGCTCTGCACTTCTTTACGCTGACGACGTAAAGATTTGGAGAGCAATAAACTCATCGGAAGACTCCGACAGATTGCAGGCTGACCTGCAAACGCTGGGGGACTGGGCTCTGGCTAACGGAATGCCTTTCAACTTAAAGAAGTGCAAAGTAGTGCAACTTCATTCCGGCAGGTCACAGAGTGCAAATTACACCCTTGGTGGCCAGAACTTGAGTTGTGTGCCATCAGAACGCGATCTAGGCCTTATTTTAACAGAAAAGCTAGACACCAGTGTAAATTACACGAGGGACGTCGCCAAAGCTTACGGCACTTTACACTTTATGCATAGGCAACTGGGAGCTCTTACTCCTGAACTATTCCTAACGTTGTATACGACATACGTGAGGCCACTCCTTGAGGTGCATAATATCATTGCTCCTCCGCTACTCAAAAGGGATGCTAACATGCTAGAAAGTGTCCAGAGACGAGCGACAAAATGGGTGATCGGCCTCCGCAACAAATCATATGAGGAGAGACTGAAGAAATTAAGTCTTTTCACACTTAGTTACCGTAGTCACAGGGGAGACCTCATCACCGTCTATAAGATCCTAAATGACCAGGCCCATCCTGATAAGAGCATCCTGCCATTAAGTGATTATAGGCTTCCACGAGGTAACCCGCTAAGGATAGCACACCAGAGACCAAGGACTCGAGTGCGTTCACATTTCTTCTCGCTTCGAGTTTGCCGTCTCTGGAACGCTTTACCGGCGGCCGTAACTACAGCTCCATCTGTGGAGATTTTTAAACGGAAGCTGGACAATCATGCAGAAATGCATGGTTTGTGTCTCAATGGCTTACCCTCTTAAAATTTGAAACCACATTGTCAATGGATAAGCATACAAGCTAAATCTTCACGACCCGTCCTGTCTTCTCCCACTGTACCGATTACTCTATCTTTTCTTTCTTTCTTTATTATTTCACTAATCTCAACCTATATTATCTACACTACAACCTATTATTATCATTATCATTATTATTATTATTACTCTACTTTTATGACTATACCGAATGACCGACGGGTGTTAGGTCAAACTCCATTCACGGCAGCAGCTGAGTCCTAACATACTGCACACTACAAACCACAATCTTGACCAATCCTCGCATCACTCCTCCTGGAGTCTACCAGAGCTAAAGCAGTCGAGTGGCGGGATTTACTACGCATAAGTTCACCGAAGATCTGGAACCTCTACCTTAAAATCAAGAAGCGAGCTCAAAGAAATCACTGGTTTATACTAGCTCGTAATCAGGATATTGGATATTGGATAAACCTAGTTAAACAAAAATTTAGGAGTGAAATCTCAGAGGAATAATTCAAGGAATTTTTTTTATCCATTCAGAAAAAAAGCACACAACACTCCACATATCGATAACTTGCCTCTTTTTCTTGGAGCTCTTTTATGCGTCTTCGTTCCTTTTCTTTCCTTAGTCTTTCATTTTCTTGCTCCTGGGCTCTCAACTTTGCCTCATCTCGTACAAATAAACAATATAATTGTTAGGACTAACTTTCTTCATTAAGTTTCTTATCTTCTTCGGTCTTTCTTCTTGAGGAACGGACCGCCTGTAAATAATGATAAGGAAATACCGCGACATACCATTTTTCAAATATCTGCGTTTTCTTTGCTATGACTTTAAATAGTAAAACAAATTTAGGATTTGTGAGTGTCTGGTGGTCGAGTCCGCATACTTAGCTTTACTAATGGCAATTCCTTAAGTCAATAAAGCACAGTGATGAGGATTTCTTGGGAAGTGTGTCACTTTCCTCCATAAGCGCACACCAAATATTAAGGTCATCAACATAGATAATCACGGAAGATTCCTTGAGTACAGGTAATTCCCTTGTATTGATTAGTGTAGCGTACTGATTATGGCAAATTCAGGTAAAATGTTGGGCACCATTAGATTACATAGCGTCCACGATCCAAAATCTTTCCAGTTTAATGGATAAACTGACATGATTTCTCTTGCCACTACACCTGTGATGTAAAGTTTTCTAGAAAATCAACTTGAGCCTTGAGTGGCAAATTACAATTTCCAGTTAACTCGCTTTCTCTGTCAGTATAACCAGGATATTGATAATAGTTCTGCTAACTCTGGTAAACCAGTAGTTTGATTAACAGTGCCTATATCATCGCTTGTAGACAAGGGAGGTTGTAGTATGATTCCAGGAAATTTAGCACTCCTTGTTTAAGAGACAATTTGAAGGTAACCGTTTGTGGACCATCTCTGGGGACAACTTACTATCTGGGAAGCCTCATCTAACGTCATTAGTATAGCGTATGTTAATCAACGCAGCGATGTACATGAGCCCAATTGGTATAGTTAGACGACCAGTAGTCAATCAAGTCGATCAGAACAGTTTTAATGATGGTAACACCATTCGATTTTTATTTCCGGCCGGTTTCATCTTAGGGTTCTAACTAGTGAGGGAGTGAACTGTAGCAGTCGGTAGTCCTCCAAAATTATCAGCCACAGCATTCATCACTGAACATTGGATGCTGACCCTCACTGTTCAAGTCGACTTGTTTAGCTGAAGGCTTACAGTCAAGCATCCACGCCATTCGCCACGCCGTTGTGTTACGTTCGTTCGTTCGTTCACAATCCCTAGCCAGTTAAGCAATTATCTCGCACTCCGATTTGGTCTGGAAATATACTTCGTAATTGGGACGAACAATTATTGTGTTTTGCTTTGCCTTTGGTATACGCTTAACGAATACTATAGAGTTGTGGGTATTAGAACTTGCGTCAGTATACTTCGTACTGCTCGTTAACATCAACATTCTGATTGTCTAAAATGGGTTCTACATATCACAGCCAGTGTTGCGAATGAATGAATAGTTCTTAATTTTATTATTATTATTAGTTGCTTCTCGGACAGAGTTTGTATTTGATGAACTGGTGCTCAAATTTATTTATAACTATACTGTTAAGGTTCCTATCCTGTAGCCTTCAGAGTGTGAAAAACACGTCCGAGCAGATGGCCCTCTATCCTTTATCGTGAGTTAGGCATTTGATAAAGTGATTAAATAGGTGTCTTATTCCCCAGTTTGAAGTTAACATTCGGGAGATTCATTGTCATGTTTTACCACCTCCACACTTCTGACTGATAAACTGATATATAGCAGTGGATATCATGTTAAAGTTGGACGGAAAAAGATGGATAGCTGCGAAGAGTACTAGACGATGCTGTTCAAAAGGTAATAGCGAAATGCAAGCGAAGATCATAATAGTTAGTGTTAGTGCAGTCGCCGTCATGGTACTTTGGGGTATTTCAACAATGCTTGCTACACTGCTGTTATTATTTTCTTGGGTTCTCAGTGGAAGGTGGCGCTCCGGCTGCACATCTACATTTTGCAGTATACTCTGTAGTCCTCTTTAGCCGGTTCCACTGTTGCCAGTAGGCTTTTATTCTCTCCTCACACGATTTCTTTCATATCACCTTCAGCTGCCCCACTCATCCTTTTCCATTCAGGTTTCTCTTTGAGAACTGGTATCTGGTGTCATACATTGGTTTTCCCAGTATGTCCGATCCACCTCCATCTTCTTCAGAATATTTGTTGACAGGAGTTTGTTGGTTGGTTCGTTCACAGAGTTCCTTATTGCCAACAGTTTTTGGTCTTTATCTTCAGCATGCAGAGACAGCAGCTGTTGGTAGAAGTCTGTAGCCTGTTGGAAATGCTTTTCATGACGCGTCGAGTTCCTGACCCACACAGAGACACCAACTTACCTGACACTGGTATTGAAGACCCAAATTTTGCTGTTTATACTGGGTTTGGAAGATACACAAGCTGATTCCAGAGTGACGAAGTTTTACCCTGCCTTCCCGATTGTTATTTCGACATCCTTATCTATAAAATCACCTGTGGTTGACAGGATGCTCGCTAGATTAGTGAGGGAAGAAAACTCTTTCAGATTAATTTCATCGAAAGGCATCAGTGCTTGTTGTTGTTGGTCGCTTTTTTCACCACATTCATCTTCTCTATGCTCACTTGAAGTCCACTCTTCGCTACCTGCTTCTTCTCTCAGTTTAATGATTTTCACCTGCATATCTTTGAGACTGTGTGACACTGAACACAGGTCATCTTTGGATTACAGATCTTCCAGTGTCTTCCTATGAGTCTCATGTATGGCTGTCTTTTCGTTCCCCACAGTCTGAAACACGATCTAGTTCACTAAAATGGGGAATATCACCGGTGACACCAGGGGACTTCAACCCGTAGTGTTGAATCAGTTTCCAAATTAACTCATGGTCAGAACTACTGTGGGCGTTTTTATAATTTATGCAGAGGTTTGATTGCCATCCTATGCCTAGGGTTGCAATTTGCTTAACACATGATTTACCCTTCCCGAATCCAACTTATTGCTTGCGGGCGGAGTTCCAAATACAGTGAATCTTTTATTCTGTCCAGGATGAATCGACTTAGTATTTGACTTGGCATGTACAAGAGCATTATTCTATGCCAGTTCTTGCAGAGGCGTAAGTAGACCTTCTTTGGTAGCTTGATAGGGTAGATTTTCTATCAATCAAGGGGTGTATTCCCTTCCCTACAGACATTGTGCATCAGTGATCTAGGCATATCCACCGTGGTTTCTGAATCCGTTTCACGTGCTTCAGGATGAATCCCGTCTGGTCCTGTTGCCATCCCGGTCCTCAGTAGACTGAATGCGTGAAAGACCTGTTTCCATTGGGGGAACGGTGTCCACTAGCAGCTTTTTTCCTGTTGATGATGGTGTTTCTGAACGACAGCCAGGCGATGGTCAGCTCAGGAGTTCATTTTGGTGAACATCCCACTGTTTTATTTAATTCTCCTCTGTGTTAGTCGGGTTACCTGAACTATCTTTCATTGGTTTCATCTTTGTCTCTTTTCCTGAATAGATACCTGGTTTTCTGATATAATGTCCTGAGGTTTCTGTTGGTCGCGTCCTGTTCTGCTTCATTATCCAGTACGTCATAAATTTATTGCCTTCTGCTCCACTTTGCAATCTTCTCTACTTTACCTGCGAGTCCATAGAGGACCATTCCAGGCTGTGCCTCTTCTTTCCTCCTAAAATAACAATACACATGTCCTTGAACATCATTTTTTAAGAGTTTCAGGGTTCTTCCACACTGGTTTTCCCGGTGATTCTTCGTATATACCTGACTTCACTATGTGATTGCAGTGAATTCTTCCTTGAGTTTCTGAGTGTGAACTTGAATTGCAGTTTATCTGCAGCTGCTTTGAAAGCTTTAAACTTAAACCTGAGGGTTTGTTGCATTACATAGTGGTCTGAGCCCACATCCACTCTCTTCGCGACTTTGTATTCTGAAGGCTGAGTCCCCATTTTTTTGAGATTGGGATGAAGTCTCTCTGATTTTCGGTATTTCCATCAAGTGAAACCCACGTCGCCTTGTGTATATCCTTGTGCTTGTACATGCCACCTCCAATCAGCCAATGAATTAGTTCACAGAAGTCTGTCAAGAGTTTTCCATTATTATTCATTTTTTCGAGAGCCTCTCAAACCATGTTAAGTTCTCTTCCTCTATTGACTGCTCCCAATTTAGCATTCATGCAGTCCACTAGGGTTTTGATGTCGCCACGTGGGATCTTACCCATTACTGTGTGCGGTTGTCAGTAGAAATCTTAGTAGGAATGTGGCTAGGGATGTCTTACATCTAAGATTATCGACAGCAATAAAATCGACTCATACTGACGCCAACCTTTGTTTGTCATTTTCGAGCCGATCAACTTTGATTGTTCAAGCGAAAGACAAGCTACCTAGCTGTGAATTTCTATGTGTGTCTACGAATTTAGCCGCTACTGCGAACAACTAGACAGCTCAACAAACGTGTTAATGAGCATCGTCCTTGATGGTTCAGAAAGGGCCAAATAAAATCTATAAGTTCTATTTTGACTCATTTGATTGATAGCAGTCACCAAGTGTACAGAAAAAGTAACTTCAAAGGTATCCATCTCATTCCATCGAACCTTCCGAATTCCTTTTACGCATAGCCGAAGCTATGGGGATTCTAGAGAACAACCCTAGCCTTTGCATGCAAAATAAATTTGTTCCACCTTCATTCCTGCTTTCGCCTAGGTAAATCCTGATTAAAACCCTCCCACCCATTTTATTTTTACTTTTGCCCTTTCCTTTTCTGCTTTCATGATATTTATTTAGTCTCTGATTGTCTGTTGTCTTCACCTTTAGCATTACGTAATTTTTAAGATACCACCTAGTTTATTTACTGGATTGTCTACATGTACATATATTACTACCTTCGTTATTCCTATCGCACCTGCATAAACCTTATCATCATTATTCTGTTATGATTGTAATCATCTTTAATACTGGCGTCCAAAAAATTTGCCACTTATTAATACCATCACCTGATACACAAACATGCTTCATTTATTAAATTTTTTGCATAAAAATCTGTGTAAATTAGAGTAAAGCCTGAAAAAGATCTAATTGAAAACAACAGTATTGTTCGCTTTGTATGTCTTTTTCTAGTAGAAAATATTCCTTCTTCTCCCGTTCTAAGTTCTTTGTAGGCACACAGCATTAGATAACTTTCCGAGTTGATTGATACCATCATGATTTTGCAAGCCCGCTCCTTGAATAAGACTTGGTTTTCCCCCTCTAGCCGGAAAATACCTATTTTGTGAATTATTCGATTGAGAAACCTGATCTTCCTAGCCGGTGAATTAAATTCAACCATTACTCACATATTGAATCTCTGTGTGGTAAGTCCAGCTGTCTCGAACTACTGCCAAAGCTTCAGGTGCTATTCTTGTGGCAGCATCTTCCTCACTCGTTGAGATAAACAAGACTTGTTGGTCTACCACGTGATTGCTGTGAAGCCGATCACCCAGAAAGTACTGGGTAAAGTCGAAAACCTTTTCTTTTCCTTGTCTTGTACTTTTTCAGTCTTATTTTTGTTCTTGCGGGCAGATTATGTTGCACTCTTATTCTTATGTAGCATAAGTTTTAGCGATAGTTAATATGGCTGTCGAAAGTAACCGTAGAGATGGCACTAAAACACCTTACTCTGTAGTCACAAGGGCTTTAGCCAGAGAAGGCAAAAATCCAGGGACACCAACCCCAGGTCGCATACCCATCCTAAAGACCCGTGTAGGTCTCGTCCGTCCTGATACTACGCCTGCATTGCCATAGTCTAGTACTGAAACGGCACAGGCAATACTAGGGGGACAGGATACTACACCTGCATCAACTGAAAGCCAGTGTGTGAAACACAGCAAACCTAAAAGGAAACGCTCAAGACGTCATAAGACCTCGAAGGCGTCACCAAGTAAGGGAGACGAATGCCAGGCGTGCAGTATCATAGTTTCTAAAGCTGACTCAGCGTTTGAAAGCAATTTTCGCAAACGGTGGGTGCACTGCCGTTGCGATAAAGAGATGCCAAAAGCATAGTACGAGTTTATGAGAAATAACCCGTGCCCGTGCTTTTGGTACATCTGTCCACTTTGTCGCCCTGGCACAGTCCCAGAGAGCGTGTCTGAGGATAGCAGAAACAACAAGTCGCTGTTGTGTCCCAACAAAGTCTTATGCAGCTCCCCGCCCGCTAACATCACACTGCCAAAACTTGGCTCAGACAGTGTGAAGGACACTCCAGTCCTACTGACTGAAAATGCCAATTTTCATAAGGTGAAGATTCAAAAGGTTAGACCCACAAAATCAAGGGAAGAGAGAATTAGAAAAGTACCACTTGCATCCACAAGCAAGCTCGGCAACACAAAAAAGGCTGGCGAGAACGTGATGAAACCTAAAGTTGCTGATGCTGCAAAGGAATACGAGAAGCCAATGGCCAAACCTAAGTTTGAGGTTAATCGATCTAATTCTCCCATCCTCTTTAACGTACCTGTGAGCAAGGACAGCTTGCTTGAACAGCGGGCCCTGTTTGATCAGGAACAGTGGTCCAACCTGTGCAATAAACTAGGTCTGAATATTAGTTCAGTGAAATTGTGCAGGCTGTACAGGGGTGTCCACACGCCTCAAGGTAAGTCACCCCCATTAAGAGTTACACTGGACTCTGCCGAAGAGGCCGAAAAGGTACTACTGATGGCTCAGGTACTAGCCATCGACAGAAGCTCGAACATAAGGGTGAGACAAGACAGACCATGGGCCATCAGACAAATGGCGAGGGAGTCACCGAAACTGATACCTTCTACCTCTACGGTGGTACACGGTGTTCCGGAGCTGAAAACGGGCACTGCTTGTGAAAAACACATGCATGACGTACAGAAATGGAGATGCCTGTCGTCTCAGATGGCCCTTGGCGCTTCTGGAGCCATCCACATATCCCGACTACCTCGCCCCGCTCATCTCACACTGATTAGCTCTCCGAAGCTGCTAAGTGTCACATTCAACTCGCCAGAGCAGTTGGCCATAGCACTTCAACGGTGGTATGAGATCAAGGGGAAAATGGGAGGCCACATCCGATGCTGCGAAAGCAGATCTTGAACCATAAGGAGGCAGCAAACTGAGGCTTTGATACGTCTCCAAGCTTCAGTAACACTAGAGCGATGCAGTTCTGAGAGCAACAGTCTGTGTCACCCAAGTGTCCTGTCTAAATCCATGGAAAAAAACCATAACTGGCCGGTTCCAGCGGTATCGGCCAACTAGTCTCAACATTAAGTCCCCAGAGGGCAAGGACCCGGGTGCGCTCCCACTTCTTTTCACTGCGGGTTTGCCGTCCCTCGAATTCCTTACCGGCAGATGTAGCTATGGCACCTTCTGTGGACGTCTTTAAGCGAAAGCTGGACAACCATGTAGCGACACAAGGACTGCATCCAAATGGCCTATCCCCCTTAAATCGCATACATCATTCAAGGGTAGACAATTAAAATTGTCGTTTTACTTCTTTATATTCTCTTCCGTCTTACTCTCCTGACAGCTTTAACTACACCTATTATTATTATTATCATTATTACCGCAGAATATATCAAAATCGCAGAGTAATCAAACCCAACACGTGATGTAATTAACTAAATCCAAAAGGAAAACAAGTTGTAGTACATATTTGAATATTCATCCATATGTCGATCATGATGACAAATCCAAATCACTACCTATACAGCGTCAATAAATCTGGATATCTATGAAATGACGAAAATATGCTGATAGCTGCATCTCAGATCCCAATGACTCATTCGATGGCAAAATTCTGCTCCTGCATGCCCCTTTCGACATTTTTTATGGATTGGTTCGCAGTTACTCAGGTTCCAGACCGAAAAGAATAAAAAATTCACCAGTTAACTGGTGAAGTAATCACAACTCAGCAATTGCTGAGTTGTGATTACTTCTCTGCATGTTTAACTGGATACTAACTGCTGTGGTGAGCCGTTTGCAGTTTATATTGCTTAAAACATCGTTTACGGTAAACTGAGTAACGTTTTATAAGTCATTTTTATACTTTTGTGACTAGCCCACCATATCGACCGAATGTAACGCAACACTCAGTTGTTACGCTCATGTTCAACAAATTCAACAATAATTGTGCCTAGGATTATGCCATATAAACTGTTTTAACTTATGCAGAGTGTACTTACGGTCAATATTTCATTATCTTCCCTTGTATATATATTTTGTGTTAGTGAAAAATTTTAAACATGTTTACTCCATGTGTGCATTATTATGAAATTGATGATGCCTGTCAACTGGAGTCCCTCAAGTGCATAAAGTGGGAATATATTATTGTAAGACGCATTTTATTGTTATATGAGGGAGTTGACTTCAAGCTTTATTTATTTTCCCAAGTATATGCAATCCATTCAACGCATACTTGGGTTTTTTTTTGTTAATGCGAAGTCAATATCTCTATATTTCTTGGTGTGTTCCATTGAATCTCCAGTTATCCGATTTTCCCCACAAACTAAAGATAAAATGACAACAACCATGTTATTTAACCGTAAATCATGTAATTTAAATATGTAACTTAAATAATTCTTATCCATTCCTATACAACTTGTGTGTCCCATATTTGTATGAATAAATATGTACCCTATTATATTATCATTACTAACTATACTTACTAATCGTATGTGTAATTTATCATATTGATGATGCCTGTAAACTGGCGTCCCTCATGTACAAAAATGAGAATATACTATTATTACTACATATATATATACCGGTTGACTGACTGTTGTTACGTTTTCTTATTCTTTTTCTGTCTGTTAGTCTGAATACCTTCACTAATTACATCTAGTATTATTATTGTCTCTTTTCTATTGACGACGATACTGAAGGATCAACTGGTGAAAGGACCAACTCCATTCACAGTAGTAACAGTCTTAACACACCTCATACTACGAACCGTATATAGTTAATCCCTGCACTACTCCTTTTGTAGTCAACTAAAGCTACGACAGTCGAGTGGCGGGACGAGCTACGCAGCCGTTTACCGGAGATCAGGAACCTCTACCTCACAATCAAGAGACGAGCACAAAGAAATCAAATTGGTTTATACTAGCTCGTAAAAACGATATTGGATATATATTGGATATTGGATGATCCTGAAGAAAGTCGATTTCCAGAACGTGAAAGCCATCGAAGCTGTTGGTGACCTCCTAATAATCGCTTCTTAGTTGTGCTGATGGTTGTGGTTCGGAGTGAACTACTGAGTTCCTAGTCAACAGTTTGGAGAGGCCGAATCCATTCTCTCCAATTTTGTAGATTCCCCTCACATTTTAGGATCATTTCATCATTTCTTTTGGAATTTAAGAAACCTTGCCATCCTCAGAAATGATGTGTGTATTTCACGTCTCAATTTCTAATTCAGCTGTCGCCGAAGGGAGATGTATTAACGAGCTGCTGAATTAAGGTAAAGGAAACTGTTAGGTTTGTGTTGGTGGCACAGCGGTAGAGTGCTCACCGAGCACCCCCTATATGGTCCGGGGTTCCATCCCCGGCCACAGACGCACTCACTTACTTTGCTAAGCCAGTAATAAGACTGGTGAAGAGGGAAGGTTGGGCATGAAGCTAGCAACCCCATTCTGTAAAAATAAACACCACTGCTACAGAAACTTCAAGTCTCTAGCTTGAAGCCGTAAGTTCCACTGGGAACGTAAAGGAATCAAAAAACTGTTGAAGCCACTGAACGGATAACTTTCAAAGAACATATACACCTGCAGGCTTCAATCCGAAATCCAAACGAAGCCAAATTTTTCCAAACAGATTTGTTGAAGATATTGCAGGAATTATTCTCCATTGAGCGAAATGTTTCAAATAATCATTGCAAAAACCCTCACTTATGATACCCAGCATCCAAATCTCAACAGCACAACATCTAAACACAAAATCACTCACAGTTAACAAAGTGTGCGTTCAAAGAAAAGGTAGAAAGTATTTCAAAATGAACCACAAATGGTCTAACTTACACAAAATTGTAAAATGGTATTTAAAGTACAACTTCAGTATTTGAAGGTAGGGTATTAAACTTAACACAAACCACACTTGTGGTAAATTGTCATTACTAAACAGCAGTAGTATGATTGATCGTTAGACAGAGCACACAATGGCAGTCAACACCTTACTTCATATTCATTGGCTTCGAGAAGGCCTGTGGCAACGTCAACCGTGAAGTAGTATGGAAGGCGCTCCAACACTACGAAGTGCAGTGCAGCAAATCTTCTCTTGCACCCATTCAGGCCAATAACTAAATCTACCGCTGTCATCAGTTACAATCTTAGAAATCATAACAACCTAGTTGTTATAGAGCACTGTCACAATTACATGCAGTACAACTTCTTCTTAAAGAAGTTTTCTGTCAGTAGGAATAGACTACTGAAACGTGGTAAAAACAGCTCCCAGTTGAACACAGGAGTACCAACCGGAGAGTTTCACCACATTCTATACATATATTCATCTAAAGGTCTATAAATGACGTACTTTTGAGATCCATTAATAGCTCAAATCTTGCTTTTAACCTTCCACAAAAGCCTTCTATATAACTGATGTGTGTCCCTTTAATGGAATCCACATAATCCTTAGAATGGTTCACTCTGTGGTGAGTATATCCAAGGGATGCCCTCCCAGCATTACGTCCTCAAGTGGCGCTTTCGTTCTAATTTCGAGTTCTTGGTTAGAAATGAGTTCCTTTCTGACCGCCCCTACAGCCATATTTATTGGTATACGTGTATATAAACTGACAATGTCAAAACTAACAAGCTGTCACTTTGGGCCGTTTCAATATGCATATATAAGTTCATTTACTGGTATGGAGCTTCGTACACTAGCCATACCATGCGTCCACTTGTATAACGCGCGTGGGAACATTCTCCCACCTGACTGGCTAGCAAAGGGAGAACAAAAAGGGGTATACAGTTCGATAACAGAACATCTGGTGAATTCTGCACATTCAGCCGCATTTGAAAAGTCTTTCACAGCAATATACAAGATCTGATCCAACGTAAACATAGGGAGTGAAATCAAGGCATCTAGAAATAGCTGAGGTACTGGCGACCCAAAAACTCTAGCCTATTCTATGCATCCAAAAGAAATACGTCTAACCGTTGTCCCAACCGTGGCTATCATGAAAAGTCAGTCTCACCAATAATGATTATCCTATTACCTTTCTTGTCCAACCTTCCTGTTTATTTGCTATATTTATGATATTAAACCCCTATCTGCATTATTGGATTTGGTTACTGCTTTTATTTTTATACGTCTGTACCTTCCACCCCTTTCGTTAATACTACGCCCTTAACCTGTAACTGTACAAACTGACGAGTTTTCCAGTAATTATAATCCTATGTCGTCTTTCCTAACCGACCTTCCTGATTATTACACATTGGAATTTTTAATTTGACCTTTGACCTGAAATATTTCTAGAATTTATTTATTTTTTTTATTTATTTTGATTTACAGCTTGATTCCACACCGTATTTTCAGTACAAGTGTGGAATTTTCAGCATGGATATCGGTAGCCCAAATTTTGCAGGCCGACCATAGATATCGGGTGTGCGCCGGCAGGGGATCGAACCCCGGACCATGTGCATGGTCGGCGAGAGTCCTAACCACTGTGCCACCATTACTTATCTTCTGTTTATTACACCTAATGTTTTTAATAATCTGACCTCTGACCGGAAATAATTCTGGAACTTTCTCACACATGTAATATAAATGCACGAATGTATAGCTATCTATTTGATGACTTCGTCGAAAAGAAAACTTTCTTCTCTGCAACTGTCCTTTTATCGGAATTATAAACCTCTCCTCCTGTTTCTCATTCAGTAACATTCCTGGTATCATTTTTCCCCTTCCTCTCATCCCTAAAGTTCTATGCTCATTTTTTTTACATGAGGGACGCCAGTTTACAGGCATCATCAATTCGATAAATTACACATACGATTAGTAAGTATAGTTAGTAATGATAATATAATAGGGTACATATTTATTCATACAAATATGGGACACAAAAGTTGTATAGGAATGGATAAGATGTTTGTCTATAAGTAGTACATAAAGACACCACTCGGAGGTGGTTCAGTGGTAGAATTATGGTGACAGCTGTCTGTTAGCGAAAATTGATAGACAGCAATTTACGTCGATGTTTACGTCCCAAATCTTGGTCATGAGAAAAGAAGAAGAACAAAGACTAACTCAACAACCAATCACAGCAGACTTTGCGTGGGAGGAAACGATTCGCAGATAAATGGTTTGACCTTTAAAGAAATGGCCACAAAGAGATGGTGGAATAACCTTCAGCAGGAAAACAACCAATCAGAATACGCTGCTTCTCTACTAACAATAACGCTGATAATAACGTACATAAAAATCTATAAATATCTGTTGATTTTCTCAATAGACGATCTGTCTCCTGGCCCTTGTCTTCTGTCGTTACAGGGTGTTCGCGAAACACTGATGCTTTCCATCGGAGTTTGGTCCCCGGACAGCGCATTCCTTAAACCTTACTAAGCCGGTAGAAAGACCACTACAGAAAATAAAAAGACAAATTCAGCGAAGAAATTTTTCTTGATTGACGAAATCATCTTCAGAGGCTGTACAGTCGTGTTTATTCTTACCGAAAATGTATAGTAGTCCATCATTGAGTAATAAAGTGGGGTGACATAATTGATATAATTATTCAGAAGTGGTTTTAGAAGTGAAAATCAAAAGTTGTAAATTACGTGGTACTCGACGGAACAAAGATAGAAATTTGATAAGGTTAAAATTGCTATTGAGTGAGTGAGAATAAAGGTGGTATTTGAGTGTCAATTTAACAAGTGTGAAGAGGGTGTGAAAATGTACAAAAGGAGCATATGAGAGTGATAATACTGAATTAATTATTAAAGCAAAAGTAAACTATAAGTAAAATTAAAAATTAAAAAAGTTAAAGAAAAAATCAAAGGGACTGGCTATTCGTCAATACAACCCCGAACTCTGAATACAGAAAAGTTTGTCCAGTTTATTATTCTACCATGGTCTTAACCTCTTTACTAGTCGTTAACTGTAGAAAATTTTAATTTTTTTCTTTTTTTAATTTTACTTTTAGTTTGCTTTTGCTGTAATAATTAATTCACACTGTTATCAGTCTCATGTGCTCCTTTTGTATATTTTCACACCCTCTTCACATTTGTCAAATTGACACTCAACTACAACCTTTACTCTCACTCACTAGTAATTTTAACCTTATCAAATTTCTATATTTGTGCCATTGAGTACCACGTAATTTATAACTTTCAATTTCCACTTTTAAAGCCACTTCCGAGTAATTATATCAATTATATCACCCCGCTTCCCTATTACTCAATCATAGACCACTATACATTTTTGGTAAGTATAAATACGACTGTACAGCCAAGCTGTGAAGATGATTTCGTCGATAAAGAAAATTTTCTTCGCTGAATTTGTCTTTTATTTTCTTCATGACCACTAGAGAAGTAAAGTTGGGTATGAGGTTACCAGCCCAACCACGTAAAACTTTATAGCTCAATTTTGAAGTCCTATCTTCCATTTGGATCGTTAAAGAGAGTAATAGACGTAAACACACTTTAAAATGATTAACATTAAGATAATCCGCGGCTTTTATCCTCCTACCCTTAATCACATTTACTCATGTATCTGAGTTTAAAATATCACTGCAATAATAATAATAATGGTAATATCTCGATGTTATCGTCTTCTTACTTTTCAGGTGGCCATTTTTATTCTTTGATATTTTGAAGGTATATCGGTGATCATTAGGCGGGAAATATAATTGTAGTTATGTAAACACGAAAGGCATGCAAGAAGGAGCCATTATTGTTATTATTCTAGCGGGTTTTTATAGTTTGATGATAGAAAGCGGAGGAGGTAAAGGTAAGGGAGTGAGGAGGGAGTAGTTCCAATCTTTCTTCTTAGAAATTTTGGATGGCCAGAGCGAGAGAGAGACTGGGACAGAAATTAGCCAGGAAATAGTTTCCGAAATTTATCACTGTTTATTGCATAAATCTATGACATAAGAAATATCAAAGGGGAGTCTTCCTTTGCGAAAATGAAAATAATTAGTCAGTTTGATAAATTTGAATAAGGCATTTGGAAGACAAATTTCGCGAGATTATATCGTCATTTCGTAGTTTCTTTACAACCGCTTTACAACTTTATAAACAACTAAAAGCTATTGGGTCACATGCTGCCCGGCTGTATGGCCTTCCAAAGGTCCACAAAATTGGGAACCCACTGAGACCCATCTTAGACATGTCAAATTCTCCATACCATAAAAGAGACTCATTATCAAATCATTCTGTAAAAAGTTCGTTTTATCTGGCCGATATGCTAGACACCTTGAACATTAAGGAAAAGGTTATGTGCTCAATCGACATAGAATCTTTATTCACCAATGTTCCTCTTCATGAAACTTTTGTTTTCATTTGCGATTACATCACAAGCAATGGGATAAACTTGCCTATTCCTGTCACTTACATCAGAGACATCATCTTATATCAGATTCACCTTCCAAGAAAAGGCATGCAATCAAATAGATAGTGTTGCGGTGCAGAGCCCTCTTGGGATCCAGTTAGCAAACATATTCATGTCGAAATTGGAAAAACAAATGCAAGGTATGCTTGAAGAATTTATGCTATATAAACGTTATGTAGATGATACACTCATTAATGGTAATAGTGGTAAATCTATTGAAAACTTTATTACTCTATTTAATAATATTCATCCCAATATCCGATTGACTTCCGAAATCGAATCGAATAACAAACTCGGTTTCATGGATATTACAGTGACCAGGAGAAATGATGGAACGATTCAGTGATTTATTTTTCGTAAACAGACATGGAGTGGACAATATCTTCATTTCACCATTTTTGTTCTATCCAGTGTAAACGTCCCCTAGTGAAATTAATTAGATGTATTGGGATCTCAAACCGACAAAGTTAGTCTCTGAGAGAGTTTGTCGGTTGGTTTTAATGCAGTCCTAAATCTATCCTCATTCAGAATCCTACGTGAGGCCTTTGATGTTCCTTCTTTATTCGCAAGTACTATGGAGGCTTCGAATTCTATATTATTTTCGTCATTTTTATTGCTAATCTTCGTTTCTCTGTGGTACCTCATGCATTTATGAATAAATTCTGGTGGGTAGTTAGCTGTTTACTGGTAATACTACCTCATTTTTCCAACGTCATATTCAAAAATCTTCTCTGCAGAGCATCAAGGAGCATTCAAAGCTCTCAAAAATAATGAAAAAGTTGTCACTAGCCAGAGCCTATCTAGCAGCTAAGCTGGTTCCCATCTATCGAACAACTTGCTCTTTGGTGCAATCGAAAGTTGATAGATATCCTTCTCTCATATACAAATTTACATGTATCTTTGGGAGCAGTTACATTGTAAGGACAGAAAAAGGGTATATCTACGATTTTCTGAACATGTACCAAAAAGCTTATGTCTAAAGGGAATAAATGCTTTAAACAGTGCCATCGTCAGGTATCTCCTTGACACGGATCATGAGGTGGACTTCGAAAAGTCGTTCAAGATTATTAATAGGCAAAAGACCTCAATTCTCCTCAAGTGGACAGAAGCAATCTCTATCGAAGGCTTGAAACCCAACTTATGTGTTAGAAAGAAGTAGTTATCAGTCTTTTCTTGTCCTGGTAACTGGATAATTTCACCCTCTCTTTCATCTGAATACACAATGCCGAAAAGTTTCATTGTGTGTGATCACTATTGATCGTAATAGTGTTTAATATTATATATATATATATATATACATAAATATATATATTACTACCACATGCATATATTGATTGATTTTTCAAGTATTGGTTTGGTAGGGATTTTGTCTAATTGCATGGAAGATTTCATCATGAGCTGATATCAGTTAGAGAACCACTGGAAGACCTGGGAGTACTGGACAGCAGTTTCGTTCTAGTTTGGGACTCTTCATCAGTGCGCGCCCACCGGGATTTTTGTTTAAAATGGCCTCTGTGCAAGTATGTTAAAATTTATTACGTAGATATATTTAATAGTGACTTTGGCCTGTAAGCAGCTGATGAGAAGCCAACGAAATAACCGATGATGGCACCATTTTATTCTGCCAAAACCACCGTTATTCTTCCTTTATTCAAATACTTTCTTTATCTGAATAAGGCGTTTAGAAGACAAATTTCGCGAGATGATATCGTCATTTCGTAGTTTCTTTACAACCAATTTACAACTAACATGGTTAACAATAATAAAATAAAGTTCATGACAATTACCCAGTTAAATAAAAACAAAAGTACATACTAATGACCAATCATATTTAAATAGGTCAAGTAGTCCGTGGTAGGCGAAGGTCGAAGTCTGCTGTTTTTGTACTCACAGATTAGGATGTTTGTGATTAATCCAAAGTGCTTCTATTACCTTTAATAACCAACAGTGAATTCGAGTTATGTGAAATAATTGTGAAACAGTCATTAATATTGATTGATTTTGTGACCTGACTTTAACAAGTGCTTTGTAATGGATGATGATGCTGGATTTCTATTCAGATTACTCGCATTGGGATTTTCTATATGATTTAGTAACAATTTTGGAACATGTTCTTTTTGACTAGCACACGACATTGGAACGTTGTATTGGTTCTACCTATATATGTGCGTGTAACCGCAACTGTTGGTGAACTTATAAATACAGTTTGAAGTAGAGTCCGCAGAATTTCGTCCTTTAATCGTAGGTACAGTGGTCGAAAATGTTCGGGAAGTGGACTACATGACCTATGATTGGTCATTAGTATGTACTTTTGTTTTCTATTTAACTGAATAATTGTCATGAACTTTATTTTATTATTGTTAACCATGTTAGTTGTAAAGCGGTTGTAAGGATACTACGAAATGACGATATCATCTCACGAAATTTGTCTTCTTAATGCCTTATTCAAATTTATCAAATAGACTAATTGTTTTAACTTTCTTTAATTGTTTTCTTTCATTATTTAAATCTTCTAGCTTGCTAGTTAGTCTCTTCGTCCTATTATACAGACATTTAACTCAATCACTCTCTTTACCGATTCCGGATGAGATGAATTATCTAGCCATTCTACTGCTCCAATGCAGCCAGTTACATATGATTTATATATATACATAAATATTTAACTGTATGGCTTTAATATCTAAATGAGAATTTTCACTGTACCGTTCTAATTCTCTACATGTTCATTTTCTTACGCAAAATAAAATTTTGATCTCCTCTATCATAGAGTTCAATATTTGTGTCTCTCGTCTTAGAGATAAGTCATGTTTCATCAGTGAGCAGTGGTACTGTCATTCCACATATCTCCATCATATCTGTGTGAAGCAAACTGTGTTAGTAAGGCCAGCAGTAAGTAAGTAAATAATTCTTTATCAGTACTATTTTTAACTATCTTAAATAAGTTTTTTCAACATTAATAGTTTTTTTCAAAGTTACTTACTTCTCAAGCTTATTGAGTGACTTCAACTATTCACTACAATCTGACTGTTTGGAATATATAAACGGGATAAAGTTTCTAATTATCTAATGATATTTCTGACTGTCTTTCCATATCCTCTTCTTATTTCTTTCATGGAGATTCTATTCAGTATATAAATGTTTGTGTGTATAAATGTGCATATAAATCGTAGAAAATACCCATCGGGACATAAGCTGGAAAAGAACAAGATGTTCAGCAAAAGATGGAGATATTTTCGGGGATTTCATTTACAAAAGCAGCTGCACAATCTCATTTATATAGATTAGTTTTCATGGATACAATTATTACCTATTTATTTCCACATAGTAATGAAAGAGATACTAATGTTCAACTTGATATGAAAGTTTGGAGGTATGAATATACACTTCAAGGGTCTTAGAGACAAGATTACATAAAAATTAGAAAACAGTTACAACGTATGCAGAATTTCATATTTGATAACTGGAGAAATAATTTTAAAGGCGATTAAAAGGGGACTTGATACGGATTACAAGAGGCAGAGAAACAAAAATTACGCGGGATTAGAATATAACTATAAAATGGTTATTTTAAACGGATTACTAGTGTGAGCGGGAGGAGCATGGAAACAAACTTAAAATACTTGATATTCAAGTTTTGGTTTGTAGGGATTTAGTTGGTTACAGGAATTTCATCATGAGCTGACATTAGTTAGAGAGCCATTGGAAGACCTGGGAGTACTGGACAGCTGTTTCTTCCTAGTTTGGGACTCTTCATCTGTACGCACCCATAGGGATTCGAACCTAGGACCTTCTGGTTACAAGGAGAGCTAGCTCATAGACCATTAAGCCACTGACGACCCAATCCAATGGCCCATGAATTCCAACTTCTGCCAATTCACGACATAGCGCGACCCCTAGCCAATGTCTTCGGCGAGTATTTGTCCTCACATCCGACCTGCTGCACCCTACTGGTTACGACTTCTCACTAGAGCCCCAGGTAACTACCTACCTGAATAGGGCAAGAAATGGGATGAATTGAATGAAGACAAAGAGAGATAATAAATACACACACAGAGAACAAAAGAAAAGAAAACTGAAGGATCAGAGAACATACCGAAGGAGGTTCACGGTAGTTGTAAAGGCTGGACTAGTTTCTTTTAAACACACAGCTCCGGCTTTTTGATGCATATGGCGAGAGCTTTCGCAGTACAAAGAAGTCGGAAACAAAATGCCTTTGGTAGATTTTTGTTTACTTTGTAAATGACTCCGAATGACGAGTCAGTTTAGATGCTGTGAAAGGTATTGATTGATGAGGTGTTCAATTATGGCGCTTCTGACTGAACCAGTGCCTCGTCTTTGCAGCCATGCTGGATGTTGTTCTCTAACACGTTTTGATAAGATCCGCGTAGAACGACCTATATACCTAGTTCCACAAGAGCAAATGAATTGATATATGCACACTGAAGTGGTCATATGCAGAAGTCTGTCTTTCCCGTTGCTCCGAAGTAGTGGGCAGCTACAGAATATCACTCTTAGAGTTGCTGCAGGAAAAGTCTTCTTCAGGGAATTGGAGATTCTCCCTTTAAGGATATCTGCTGCTAGGTCTCCTCTGAATTCCAGATTCAGGTAAAATGTTTTTTTGGCAGTGAAGTGTATTCTTCTCTTTTTGGCTTTGGTTTCATGTTCTTCTCCTCCTTGACGTCTTCTTCTTTCAGAGTTACTTAATTTTCAAGCTTGTTGAGTGACCTCGGCTATTTACTGCAATCCTTCTATTTGGAATACATAAAAGGGATAAAGTTTTTTAATTATATAATGATATTCCTCACTGTCTTTTCGTATCTTCTTCTTATTTCTTTCATGGCAAACCTATTTCATCGAAATAGCTTGATGGAGCATATTACTGATTCACCGATATGAGTAGGTGCAAAACATTCATATCAAACAGTATTAGGTGGTAGCCAGATCGAAGCTATCTAAATACTGGATGATTGTCTAGCTGTTTTGGAGGTGGTCATATGTGTGCGGTCAGTCTGAACGAGTTCGTTAGAAGGAGGAAGGATGGCGTTATCCACCGCTGTCTTTTCATAGTCTCCACTTACTTCCCAGTCGACTGCAGTTTGGATGAATTAAAGGATGATTTCTAACAGAAACTGTCTCGTTTGCTGCAAAAAGCAAAATGCTGAGATAAAGTTGTGTTATCAGACAACTTCAGTGCCCAAGTAGGGAAGTTGTGCCAGACTGAGAAGTATGTAGGCGGCACGTATGGAGTTCCCTGTCGACGAACCGACAGTAGTAATCGTCTTCTATAGTTCTGTTCAGATAATCATCTGTTCCTAGACAGCACTAACTTTAGACACTAGGAGAGATATTGCGTAACCTTGCGACTTGCATCACCAAATCAACTTTGGACTCAAAGAGACGAGGTTCAGTAGAAGACTGTCGCTCCTTTTGAAGCACGTACGTAGACTCCGGTCAGGCCCTGGCCCGCGCAAATTCATGCTTACGACTAAATGGACAAGAAAAAACTGTTGGCAGCGAAGCAGTTACTTCCCCAACCAGATTAAATGCAAATATGCAAATATGTAGATGTACAGAAAGATAGCCCAGATGTCAAACAGGCGGCCGTGTGTGCTAGGTCAAGACAACGAGTCCCAATTTAAGGAGGAAATAGCCAAACGGGTATCTGAGGTCGACAGCAGGACTTCTCTCGAGGTAGCCAGGCACAACATACAGTTAACTGTAGACACAGCTGTAAAAGCTGTTAATAACCTGGAAACAAACGTCACTAGGAGCCATTGAATTTCTACTGCCTTATCTGAACTGATTGACGCAAGAATACTGATTCCGCCGAGCTCCGATTATGATGAGGAGCAAAAGCTTCTCAAACGCCAACTAACAAGAAGTCTTCGCAACGATCTTGGACAGTGATGGGCGACAAAAACGAAAGAGATGGAAAAGGCATCGGCGTTATGATGCCAGGCAACTATTTAGACTTATCGGGGAAACAGGTGGGAAAAGGCAAATTATAGGTGAAACAATCTCTGAGGAAAATGGTACCATAATTAGCTCTCAGAGTAGACGAGCGGAACGCTGGAAAAAACACTTTGAGGGGCAATTTAATTGACCTTTAGCCTCGCTCAACTTACCGAACATCTAACACCTCTCTGAATAGAATTTAGACACAGGCCCGTCGTCCTCAAGTGAAGTTACAAAAGGTGTCACTGTTCTGAAACGAGGTAAAGCAGTGGGATCTTATGTAATGACTCCAGAGGTATTTAAGTACAGTGGAGACAGCTTGATGTCCACATGGACTAAATTAGTAGGTAGCATCTGGGAATCAGAGAAAGTCCCGTCGAGCTGGTATAAGATATTAATTATCCTGATGTACAGGAGGGGAGACAAGTCTTCCTGTGATAATCACAAAGGCATTGGCTTGACCAATATGTTATCTAGAGTTCTAGGCTCTCTAAAAATGCGTAGACTAAGCGAGGCTAGGGAGGAACAAACACAGGAGAGTCAGGCATGCTTAAGACCAGGAAGAGGGTGTATTGTTCAAATCTTCACCCCTCAACAGATTCTGGAACATAGGCATACTTACCGACGTCGAATAATCTTCATATGTCGTAACCCAAAGGCGGCATTCGATTCCGTTGACTAAGATGTACTCTGGCGATGTTTTGCTGTGAAGGGAATGTAGAGAAAATACATCACACCAAAAAAGGCACTCTACTGGAACATATGTGGCCAGCCAAGTGATGACAACCAGTGCTGTACTTCTGGGATGCCACTATTTAATTTCATCATAGATGTGGAATTAGTTGTGTTCTATGAGCTGGTTGATTTTATTGCGAAACTTTCGCCGCCTTTTTGGATAACATATTCAGTACAAGTTTTATCTCATCATAGATATACTAGTGGAATTAATTCTAACTGTTGACTTAAGCGACTCAGGGATTGAATTGTTGTCATCAAGGAGTAATTTCTTTGACTTAAAATATGCAGATGATTTAGTCCGCCCTCCTAGGTGAAGCCACTGACAAAATACAGCAGAGTCTTCTGAGCACATTGAGCGGCAATATTCGAATGTTTGGTATGCAATTCACTCCTGTCACTCAAATGTAAGATGACGCTACAAAACTGGACTAAATTGATTAACTTCTTGTATGAAGATAGACAGGAGTTGACGATTTCATTTATTTGGGGAACTGCATCAGCCAGCCCCAGCAGGATACAGAAGGCTCGTTTGGCATTTGCCGCCAACTAACGCCATCTCTGGCTTAGTAGACGGGATATCCGGCTGGCTGTCGATCAAAGAACGCGTATATTCCTCCTGAGAAGTTTTCTCCGTCCTCCTTTATGGCTGGCTGTGAGTGAGACATTGCCAATGGAAGTGAGGGACATGACGAAGCTGGTTTAGCCTGAGTCTGATCTCATGTCTAAGGTGGTATGGAAGGATGAGTAGTACTGAGGTGAGACATCGGTCAAGTTTTATGTAAGAAGGGGAAGTGAACTGATGAGATTGTGAAGTTACACCAGTTGAGATGGTTAGGACATGTGTGGCGCATGTTTATCCCCGCTATCACCTTCCTTGACGGGCAGTGTTAGCTTACATAGGATGAGGCAGGAAAAGAGGCAGTGGTGGTCAAGCGGAAACATGACTTCATCAGTCAATGAAATCCACAACTGTTATTTTTAGCCAGCTACGTACGTCAGGGAGTATAGACTGCTGTTCGGATGAGGTCATCGGGATCGTAGGAACCAGTAATGGCTAGAGACAACAGGTAATGTAGCCCAAAATCAATGGCTAGCGTAAATGCGTTCACTCATTGTGATTTGTCATATCTCCAATAAAACTCTTTTGTTCTTTCATATAATTCATCTTTTTTGCTCACTCACACTTCTCTTTATTATCTCTCCTTTGAATCTCTTTTTGCACTCTTTTGTTGCTTTGTGTGCTACAAGGAGGAAGTGTGGCAACTGGGACTGCGACACATTTGTGAAAAATTCCACTTTGAAATCAGTCAGTCAGTCAGTCAGAGTTAGCTTCAGCTGATTTGGATCTATGGGGTAGAAGGAACGGAACAGACCACTGTTAAGCTTGGTCTCGTAAGAGGGAAACACTGTACGACATTTAGATCACTTCAATTTGTCTATCAAGCAAATACCTTTTCATATCAGCGGTATTCAACTACTGATTTCAACTAATCAGTAGTATATTGCGAAACAAATAAAGTAAATGAATAATTCAAAGGATATAAATTCACATTAGTTTTACAGCTATATAGTAATGGTATATGTCAAGCGATCCACAATGGAAAACTCTGCAAAGCCTTTGAAGTGAAGACGCGAGTGAGACACGACTGACTGCTGTCAACGATGATATTCCTAAATGTAATGGACTATATCATGTGGCACATCATATTTGGGGAGCAAGAAGACTGGAATACACTGAACTGATAAGATGACTCGAGAAGATCTCAACTTTGAGGACGATTTATGTCAAATGTCACATAGAAACTCGAGGATTTACAGGGGAAAACCAAAGGGTTCTCAGGAGAAGCAGCGAGGACAGAACTTCAGGTGAACATAAAGAAGAGAGAGCTGGTCAACTAATAATAATAATAATAGTAATAATAATAATAATAACTTGTTTTATTCCAAAGCAGTACTTGTGATACCAAATGGAATTCTCAGCATTTTTACTACGGTATTGCATCCAGTTACTACATAAACAATAAATAAAATTCTACATAGATTAAGGAAATCTCAGTTCAGTATGACAACAACATATTGGCATGTCGGTAGCAAAGTCGAAATTGAACACTGTTTGAAGGTGTTAGAAAAGTAGGTGCTATCATATTTACTGGCATAAGCGGAAGAAAGAAACAAAGCAGCACATTAAGGAAAAAAGAGAAAAGAGAGAGAAAAGGAAAAGAAAGAAAGAAAATGTTGTATCTATAAATGATATGAGTTGGAAAGACGAGATCCAGTTGTACTACTGACTATTTAATGAATTATAGGTGCCGCGCCTAATGCTTTCTTTATCACACAGAACACGAGCTAAGCAGGGTATGGTTGAGTTTTTGTACTTGCTAGTGTGAGCGTATAGTTTTCCATATAGGCTTCTGGTTTTTCCTGATGATATGCAAGGGGAGAGTTGTGAGTGGAGAGGGTGGTGTGAGTTAGATAAAATGGATTTGGCCCATTTTTCACATGAGTCCATGTGCCTGTCAACCAGAATATTAACAAGCTGGTTAAGTGGCAAGTTGCTTACCCTGCTGACAACCTTTAACATCCTAACCTAACCAATGACAAGAAGAAAGAGTCAATATCAAGAGGAGAAATTTAAACGAGTTCACCTCTTCCACTACAGGAGGCACAGATGAGGATTTCAAAGGCAGGATCTAAAAAGCAAGACAGAGTGTGAATACTATGAAACCAGTTTGGAAATCTGCTGCAACTAGCTTAAAGAAAAAGTTTAGAATCGTCAGCAGTAATGTGGATTAAGTTCATCTCTATGGTCCAGAGACTTAGTGGGAGCATCACTGTAGGTCTTTCCAGCAATCATCGAACTTCCATCAACAGCTGCCTTGGCTATTTCGACAATGAAGACCGGATGTTGAGAAATGGTAAGCAGCAGGGAAATTTGGGAACGAATTAGTCAAGATCCTACAGCTCAAGAAATACCTTAAACTATTTTTACACTCTGAAACATCTTGAATATTAAGTGTAAGCGAAGATTTCCGGAGTTTTATAAGCGAAGAGAAGAGATTTCAGTCCATCCTGAAGGATTTCTATGTCTGAATGACAGAATTATTATTCCTCCGACATTAAGATCTACGAATTTGGATGGTCGTTATTCTGCTCATCTGGGAGCTGATAAAATGAAATCATTAACACGCCTAATGTGCTGGTGGTCGGAAATTGATGCTGACATTAGCAAAAGATCAAAGAGATGTTCCAGTTGTTTGCATAAAATGTCCTATGGGAAGTCATCGTGGAAACCGTAGCCTACGTCTTGTGAGGTTTGGCAGCGTATTCATGCAGATTACTGTGGTCCATTCTTAAATTCATATTATGCATTAATTATTGTGGATTCTTATATTGGATGGCCAAATTCACTTACAGAGCTTTCAGGAAGTTTTTTAGTAGAGAAGGAATTCCAGATGTCTTAGTTACTGATAATGGTACTCATTCCACTGGGAAGAACTTCAATGATTGGCTTAAACACATAGGTTGTCGTCATCTGTACACAGCACCACGTCATCCTCAGTCTAACGGGTTGGCAGAAAATTTTTCTTACGAACATTAAAGAGTGCCATAGCATCAATGAATCCTAAGAATTTTGATGAGCTAGAGAGATGTGTAGATAACTTCCTATGTCAATATCGCAATGCGGAGCATACAAGTACCGATGAAAGTCCTGCTAAACTATTCAAATCTCGAATTCTTAGAAAGCATCTAATGTCTAGGACTTCTGATGTACATTATTACAGAGGGAATGACTATAGACCTTCTGTTGGAATCATACTACAAAAAGTGGGAAATCGAATGGTGAAGATATTCGACACCGAAGATCATTCAGTTCATAACAGACACCTGGATCAAGTGAAAATAAATGAAGTAGGTCGTTTCGACTATGATTTTACTGATTCCGCTGCTAATCCTGACTTTGTAGATAATTCAGAAATAAGTCCAGATGATACTGATGAAAATTATTATTATTATTGTTATTGTTCCCTTGGGTTCCTAGTGGAACATAAGGCTTCAACTGCACATCTCCACTTGCTTCTGTCTTCTGCTGTACTTTTCACCTGCATCCATGTTAGTCCATACTCTTACAACTCTTCACACTATCTCCTCCATGTCACCATTGGACGTCCTACTCGCCGCTTCCCTTTCGAGTTCCACTCGAGCACTGGCCTGACGCGCGGTGTCACCCAGCGGCCTCCTCAGCGAGTGTCCAATCCATCTCCACTTTCTCCTGCATGTTTGTTTGGCGATTGGTTCTTGTTATGTTTGTTCCCATAGTTTCTTGTTGGTGATTCTTTCCGGCCATCTGATCTGCAGTATAGAGCGAAGACAGCTGTTGATGAAGGTCTGCAACCTGTTGGAAATATTCTCTGTGACCCGCCAAGTTTCTGATCCGTATAGAAGAACTGACTGACTTGACGTTTGTATTGAAAATCAGAATTTTGTTGTTGATGCTGAGTGACAGCGGAAGATTTCCAGATTGGTTTCAGGTTGATGAATGTGTTTCTTGCCTTCCCGATTCTCAATTTGACATGCTCGTCCGTTCCTCCAGTAGTTGTAACAATGCTCCCTACATAAGTGAATGAAGTAACCTCTTTCAAATCCCTCCCGTTGATGGTCATTGGCGCTGGATGTTTCTGCTGATGTTGCTGTTGGTTGGTTGGTTATTTTCATAACCTCCGTCTTTTCTATGTCCACCTGGAGTCCTGTCTTCACTGCCTGCTTCTTCAACCAGTTTGTCGGTTTTCGCTTGTAAGTCTTCGATTTTGTGTGATTGACATCAAACATAAATCATCCATGAAATCCAAGTCTTCTAGGTTCTTCACGTCGGTCCAGGATATTCCTGTCTTCTCGTATCCCACTGTCTGACGAATAATCCAGTCCATCACAATTAGGAATATCATTGGTGATAATAAGCACCCTTGTCTGACTCCTGTGTTTACTCCAAACGCCTCGCTGAATTTTCCGTTGTGGATCACTTTACACGTGCCGTTGTCATACAGCTGTTGAATGAGGTTGATGAATATTTGGGGTACACCGTAGTATTCGAGTAGTTTCCAAATTACTCCGCGGTCAACGCTGTCGGAGGACTTCTCAGAGTCTATAAAGTTGAAGTAGAGGTTTGATAGCCATTCCATGCTTTGTTCGATAGTGATGCGTAGAGTTGCAATTTGGTCAGAACATGATTTGCCTTTCCTGAATCCAGCTTGTTCTGGTGGATGATGAAAATAGTATCACAGAATCAGTTAGAAGATCGCGGAGACTTGCAAGCAAACCGAAACCTTCAAGTGTTGGTTTGTAGGGATTTGATTGGTTGCAGGATTTCATCATGAGCTGACATCAGTTAGATAACCATTGGAAAACCTGGGAGTACTGGACAGCTGTTTCGTCCTATTTTGGGACTCTTCAGCAGACCGAGACCTCATTATAAATACGCAAGGAGATATTCGAAGTGTGGCGGATATGGTGATTGACAATTTCTATGTTTATATTCTTTAAATACTTACTGTTGTTTGTCAATATATTTATTACATGAATTGAGATATATAATTCCGACAAATACCAATTCCCAAATTCACCCCTCTCTGTGTTGTTGGTTGATTTCCTGTAATTTGGTCATCGAGAAAAACTATTATTATGAATAATTATAGCAGCATCCAGAGAAGATTATTATTATTGAATTATTGTTTCCTTTAACTCCTAGAGGAATATAAGGCTTCAGCCGTGCGTCTCAATTGCGTTCAGTTCTCTGCTAGAGTCTTCACCTGGCTCCATGTCTGCTCACACGCCTTTATCTCCTCTTCACATGACCTCCTCCAAGTCACCATCGCACTGACGACCAACTCGCCGCTTCTCTTTCGAGTTCCACTCGAGGGCTTGTGTAGTGATGTCACTCGATGGTTTCCTCAGAGTATGGCCAATCCATCCCCATTTCTTCCTGCCTATTTGTTTCACAATCGGTTCCTGGTTGGTTCGCTACCAGAGATCCCTGTTGCTGATCTTTTCTAGCCGGCCACCTGATCTTGAGTATTGAGCGAAGACAACCGTTAATCAGGGTCTGTAGTTTGTTTGAGGTGCTCTTTATGACGCGCAGTGCAAGTCTCTGATCCGTATAGTAGCACTGAGTTCACATTGGAGTTGAAAATCCGGATCTTATTTCCGTTTTCATGCTGAGTGCTGTTGACCTTTACACAGACTTAAGACAAGTGAAAGCTTGTCTTGCTTTTCCGATTCTTGCTGTGATATCCTCGTCAGTTCTGTCCGCCTGTAGTTGAAACAATGCTTCCCAAGTAGGTAAAGGAGGTAGTTTCTTTCAGGTTCTTTCCATTTATGCTGATTGCTGTCTGTTGTTGTTGTTGTTGCTGTTGGTTGTGTTGCCCAGGAATCTTCATCACCTCTGTTTTATATATGTTCACCTGAAATCCTATCTTCTCCGGATGCTTCTTTTGCCAACTTGTTGCTTTTCGCTTGCATATCTTCCAGTTTGTGGAAAATGAGACATATATCATCGGTGAAGTCCAGATCCTCCAAGTTTGTCTTTGTGTGAGTCCATTTTATGCCTGTTTCCTGATTGCCCGCTGTTTGTCGCATTATCCAATCTACTGCAATCAGGAAAATCATTGACGATAGTAGGCAGCCAGCTTGTCTTACTCATGTTCTCACTTCGAAGGATTCCATGAGTTTCCCATTGTGGATTACTTGGCATGCAACATTGTCGTACAGCTGTTGGATGAGATGTATAATTGTCGGCGGCACCCCTTGGTAGTGGCGAAGTAGTTGCCAAAGCATCTCTGGATCGACGCTGTGCTGTCGAAGGTCTTTTCAAAGTCGATGAAGTTGAGATAGAGAGGTGACTGCCATTCCAAGCCTTGTTCAATGATGATCCGTAATGTGGCGATCTGATCAATGTATGACTTGTTTCTCCTGAATCCAGCCTGTTCCGGTCGAAATTTTTCATCCAGGGCATGTTTGATTCTCTCCAGTATGATGAGGCTTAGTATTTTGCTTGGGATGGACAGGGAAGATAATTTATCCTAAATTTATTTCCCTTAATTTTGAAGCTGCCAAATGTTGAATGAGTGAAACCATGGAAATATGTAAATTATTCTCAGGCCACAAAAAATACTTCACTTCAGTTCTCCCCATTGATTCCTTCATTTACCACTTAAACAGGTTGATGATTACGCAAAAATTGTCAAATATTGATTATATTTAATGAAGAATGTATGATGTTGTCTAATTAGTGACAAATATCCCAGCTGTAGTTCTCTTCTAATAATAATAAAAAGATGACTAATGAATAATAAATGAACAGGGGAAACATACTGAACAGTGTGTTAAATTCCACTAATTAACTTTCATTATTACATTTTCTCATTATTGTTCCCTTGGGTTCCAAGTAGAATATATGGCTTCAGCTGCACATGAGTACTTTCCTCGATTCTCTGCGGTATTTCTGAGCAGGCCTCCCGATTGCCCATAGTCTCTAATCTAATCCTTGTAAGATCTCCACCATGTTACTGAGCAGTAGTTTCTTGATTGGTCTGTTCCCAGAGTCACTGCTTGCTAAGTTTTACTTAATGGGCATCTGATATCCATTATGGAGCCGGAGAAGGCAGCTGTTGGTGAAATTCTGCCCTTTAACTGTTGGAGATGATATTCGTGACGAACATGTCAAATTTCTGACCCATATAGAAGAAATAACTTAGCATTTGCGTTGAACACTCGAAGGTTTGTTTTTTATTCTCTGGGAGAGTGTAGAAAATTTCCAAACTGTATTCAGAGTGATGAAGGTGTACCTTGCTTCGCCCTTTCGGTCAAGTTAAACTTTAAGCACCACTAACTACCAATGGAGTGCGACCGCACCACTGATCTTTAAACGCACAGTGAGCAAGTTAGTGAAATCCTGCAAATAATGTTGTCATCATCAATAAAATATGCTCATCGAAGTGTTATGCTATTAAATGGAATATGTGGAAAGTTTCAGCTTAGGTGTGGGAAAGATTAAGTCTTAGGCTTTAAGTCAAGGACAAGTTAGGGTTAGGTTAACCTAACAAAGGTGACATTAGGGTTAGTTAAAGTTGGATTAGGGCTAGTTTAGGCATATTTTCATGTAAGGTTTAGGTTCAGGAAAGATTAGGGTTATTGTTAGGGTTAGAAGACCTAAATAATTACATGCATAGAATGTGGTTAAATTACTCTGTTGATATAAGAATAGAACTTGTGCACTGTGGTAGAGTATAATTCCATTGTGGGTAAAATTTATTTTGATAAAGTCGCACAGTGTGACACGGTAATATTTTTTCAAATCGTGGAAAATACCCATTGGAACATTAGATTGAGAAGAATAAGAAGTTCAGCAAAGATATCTTTTCGGCGATTTCATTTTCAAAAGCTGTACAATCGCAATCGGTAATATTTACTGATGACCACATTTCGAGCACAATTTATTGCTCAGTATATATTACTGTATAACACTATGCAACTTTACCAAAATAAATTTTACCTTCAATAGAATTATACTCTCTTGATACTCCAGCCTGAAACTGAGAGCTATTTTTATCACATGTGAGAGGAAGGTATCCTCTGTAAAACCTTTCTGCAGTTTTTATGAATTTTTTCATAAATTCCTTTTTCACATGACTTCCGTTGATGGTGACCGTTGCTGGTTTTCGTTGTTTTTGGTTGATTATTTTCACAACCACTGTCTTCTCAATGTTCACCTTAAGTCCTGTCTTCATTCACTGCCTCTTTAACCAGTTTGCTGATTTTCGGCTTTAAGTCGTCGAGTTTCTGTGATGCTAGACATAAGTCATCTGCCCCGAGATTCAGATCTTCTCGAGTCTGCTTATTGGTTCAGCTTCTCGAAGTACATTGAAGTTCTCAAAGCTGTTTTACTGATTTTTCGGGTTAGGATTGCTAGTTCCTCGCCCAGCCCTTCCTCTTTGCCCTGGGATTTTGGACAGGCTAGAAAACTAGCAAACTGATAAACTTGGCGAGGTTCCACTAAGTTATATATGTCCAAACCAAGTTCACTTTTAACAGTTTGAAAAAATTTGGGCATTGAGTAAATGATATCATGAAGTGACGAAATCAACACGAATGTGATAAGCAAGTTCACTATGTAAACACACACTGCTTTTATAATTTTACACACTGATCAAATCCAACAATCTACACTTGGTTTTGTTATCCTTACCAATTTGCCAAATAGTTGTCAGTCATAAAGGTGGATATTCAATATGCAGAAACGGCACACAGTTTTAGTTAGAAATTATTTGACAGGTGATGTCAGTGTGATCATCTTTCAGTTTTAAGGTAATATTTATCGTCAATGGATGTGTAAATATGTGGCCATTTTAACTCAGGTTTATAAAGTGTACTGCTTTGGAGTTTTTACAAAGATAGGTACCTAGTAAGAGTTAGGGGGACAAAAAAGTTTGTCAAATCAGTTGAACCTTCAGTGATCAACCTTTTCGTCTGTGCAGATTGAAACAAAGAGGTAATTTCTGGATTTTTAAAGGACAAGTGGTCGGCAGCTTCATTGTGAAACCTTAAGTGTAATATTCTGCCTTCACCAGTCGGGATGGTGTTAAGAACAGTCTAGTCACCAGGTTGGGTGCACCACACATCAGTTGTGAGCGTTATTTCTAGTCGTAACCAAACTGTAAACAATCCGGAATCTGTGGTAGCAGCCTAATAAATTGGTTTCTTAGAATTGGTGAGCCCGACTTGATTTATGCTGACTCAGTTCCATGTTACTCTATGTCGTCATGCAATCCTTGCCATTTCACACCGTTGTGTTTCCTGCACTTCTTTATTACTTCTGGAAGGTCAAACGCAATTGTCTTCTGCGCTACTACTTGTTATGCATCGGTTACACTTTCTGGAAGTGACTTCAAATCAGTCTGACTGAAGCATACAAACTGATATTGTCAAAGTGCTGCTGGGTGATAGATTCAATCGTAGAACAGGAAGTAACCCAGGCGAGTTCCGTTCCGTTTTGATTTTTAAATCACTACTTGTAGTGCCATTATCTTAAGCTATAGTCTAGTATCCATTTTCAGTAGGCACTTAGCATTTTCATAAGAGCGTTATAAATTTCATGGTGCATTAGATAAGTTGAGGTCAGTCTTATCACCTCATGTTTGCTCAACGTGAACTAGTTTTCTAAATCACGCTTAATAATATTCAATGAATGTTCTAGTTGTTGCAACATACTAACACGGATTAAAGCCTCAACTTAACATCAACGGAACATCATTAAAAATGCATGTGTATCCAAAGATAAGCGGTAAGTAGAATGGCTGTCTGCTATCACCAGTGATATTCCTGACTGCACTGGACCGGAATATGCATCAGTCCACGAGAAGCGTGAAGACAGTAATGTTAGACTGATTAGAAGACTCCAGAATATCTAGACGTTGAGGATGGTTTGTGTCTAATGTCACATGAACTCGGAAACCTGCAGGCAAGAACCAACATTGCTCAGGGGAAGTAGTGAGAACACGACTTCAAGTGAACATAGAAAAGATAGAGATGATGAGGATATGCACCAACCAAAAAATCACCATCATTGGGAGAAGTCTGAAGGGAGTAATCTGTTTCAATTATTTACCTCAGCTGTATCGTTTCAACCACAGGCGGGACGGATAAATATTGGTCAAAGACAGAATCGAAAAGGCAAGACAGACCTGCACGAATCTGAAACCATTCTGGAAATTCGCTGTATAATGCATAAGGAACAGTATCCGGGTCTTTAACACTTATTTGAAGTGAGTAAATACTTTTATATGGTATAGAGACTTAGCATGTCACGAAAATCATTTTGAGCAGATTGATGCAGACTTTCATCAAGAGCTTTTCGAGGAAAATGGAGAGGGATCATAGAAACACTAGGAAAACTGTTAAGCGATATCGCCCTCATGATGAACATCGATTGAAAACGAAGAGTTCAGTATCGGTCGAAAGGTGACATGAAGGACACAGTGTGAGGCAGAGAAGAAAGCCTACAGACAACCGTGAAGACAGCTAAATACGGCTGAACGAAATAGGATGAAATGTTGAAACCATGTGTCCTTCGGAAGCAAATCGAATAACACCAATAATATATAGTAATGATACTGTTATTATTATTGTACCTTTGGGTTCCAATTGGAAAATACGGCCTCAACGACACACCTCAACTTTCTTCTATCCTCTACAGTCCTCTTCAGGTGGGTCCACAATTGCCCAAACTCTCTCATCTCTTCCTCACACGATCTCCTCCATGTCACCCTCACACTGACCACCCACTCGTCGCTTCCCATTCGGATTCCACTAGAGCGATGGCCTGCATTGTGCACATTGTCATTCGAAATGCTCCTCAATGTATGACCGATCAATCTTCACTTTCTCCTACATGTTTGTTCAGCAAATGGCTCTTGGTTGGTTTGTTTCCAGTCAGAGTTTCTTGTTACTGATTCTTTCTGGCCATTTGATCTTCAATATGGAGCAAAGGCATTGGTGTTGAAAATGAGACTCTTTTTCCTGATGCTGAGTGTAGAAGATTTCCAAATTGATTTCAGGTTGATGAAGGCGTATCTTGCCTTTCCAATACTGACTTTGACATCTTCATCCATTCCGCCACCTGTAGTTGGGACGATGCTTCTTAGATGAGTGAAGGAAGTAACCTCTGTCAAATCTCTCCCGTTGATGGTGATCGGTGCTAGTTGTTATTTCTGTTGCTGTTGATGGTGTTTGTTCATCTTCATCCCATCCCTCCTTCTTCTCTTATGTTCCCTTGGAGGTCTGCCTTCGCCTACTAGTCTCCGAGCTTGCTTAATATGAGACATAGATCATCAGCCTCAAAGTCCAGGTCTTTCAGAGTCTTCTTATAGGTGGTCCAGCGTATTCCTATCTTTTCACCCCCAACGTACAGTCTGATGCATGATCCTGTCCACCACAACTAAAAATGTCACCAGTGAAAATAGGCATGCCGCTTGTCTTAATCCAGTATTCACTTCGAACGCCTTACTGAGTTTTCCGTTGTGTATCATCTGACAAGTGGCATTGTCATATAGCCAGCTGTGGCTGAATGAGGATGATACAGACTTGGTCAATGCACCCGATAGTGTTGAAGCAGTTTGCAAATTACTTCTGGGTCGACGCTCTCCCTCGAAGGTCTTTTCGAAGTAAATGAAATTGATGTAGAGGTTTGACTGCCATCCTATACGTGGGGTTGCAATTTGGTCAGCACATGGCTTGCCTTCCCTGGATTTTAGCTTGTTATAATAATAATAATAATAATCTACTTTATTCCATAAACAGTACTTATAATACAGAATGAAATTCTCAGCATTTGTCACAATATTGCATCTGGTTTAATCAAAATATGAATAAAATTAATAATTAAAACAAAATTAATAGGAGGAATTTGTCCACATTTACGGCATAAAGTCAAAAATATTCGAGATTATTAAATATAATAATAGTGAGTTTGTATCAAACAGTATTGTCGATTCATTTTGGAAATTTTAGCATGTTATAGATTATTGAATCTAATGTTCTGTTGATATAGTATGGTGAGGGGAAATACAAAATTAACAGTTATAACACAGCTTAAATGATGTTCACACTTATGAAAAAATAAACAAATAAAAACAAAAAATTGAGAGGATTATAAATATAAGAAGTGCAATAACAATAAAGTTTGATGTTGTAAGGGTGGAGGAAATGGTTTATTTAGTAGTGCAGAGAAGGTTAGTTAGTTCATGCCTGACACTACTTTCATCACATAAAGTACGTGCTGAATATGGTATAGTGGAGTTTTTATACTTAGTCGTACATGCATAAATTCTTCTGAAAAGACTTCTTGTTTTGCCTGAGGAGGAGACACAAGGTTGGAGCTGCGGGTAGAGTGAGTGCTCAGAGTCTGACAAAATTCCTTTAGGGAATTTGCTGCATGACACCAAGTGCCTACCAATGACTATGTCAGCGATATGGCCAAATGAGATACCACTCGCCCCACTGATGGTCAGTCTTTAGAGTTCTACGAAGTACAACATAGTCTTTTTTAAGCAATCCAGGAAAGAATACGGATGAACAGTAAAAAAGAATAGGTAAAATACACGAGTTGACAAACGGTAAGAGGAGGGATTGGTTCAGTTATGCCTGAGTGTCTTAACTTCTTAATATAAAATGTCAAACGAAATATTCTTTTAGAAATCGCTAAGACATGGGAAGACCAGGATAGGTCAGAAGAGAGACTTAATCCAAGATATTTAACTTCAGACTTGCTTTCTATATCAATATCATCAATTTTGCAACGGCCATAGGAACCAACGGTTTCATTTAACTTTCTTTTACATCGGAAACTGAAATTGACAGTTTGACATTTGGAAGGATTTAGTTTAAGACAGACCATTAGACGAAGACCATTTGCTAACTCCTGATAGAAAGCTGTTCATCTCAGTACAGTCTAGCTGGGAGTTAACAGACATTGAAATAGCTATATCATCAGCATACTTAACAAAGTTCATTTCATCAGAGTGAGGCAAGTCATGCAAGAAGAAAGAAAACAGGAAAGGAGAAAGGATAGCGCCTTGGGGGTGGAATTCTGCATCCAGTGCATCTTTTACTCTCTCCATGATGATGAGACTCAATATTTTACTTGGCGTAGACAAGAGCACATAATAATAATATGCAGTGTAATAAATGTCTTGAAATTTGAAAATTTCAGTTGTTCACGAATGCCACAGATTGCTTTTGGTTCAAATAAAGCTTAGAGCTCTGTATGAACCAGCTTAAATTTAGCTTTGCAGGTCATTTCAGTGATTTAAAAACTGTGTTAATATGACAATATTTCCATCTGTTTGGTTGATATGTAAGCTCTCATTTTATTGCCGATATATGGATGATACCTTTATTCTTTGTGATAATGGTTCTGATAGGAGTACAATAATTTATGAATTCAATGAAGTACATTCGGCTATGAAATTCACATGCGAAGAGGAATCTCAAGACAGAATTGCCTTCCTGGATGTCCTAATTAAAAGAAAACCAGACGGTACCATAAAAAGAAATTTGCATAGAAAAAGCACTTGAACAGGACAATAAACACATTTTCACAGCTTCGCTCCTAACAATTACAATAGAAATTTAGTGAAGACCCTCAGTCACAGAGTTAGAGCTCTATGCTCAGAAGAGGTAATTGAAGATAAATTAAGCATTGTATATGATACTTTGATCGAAAATACCTGTCCCGACAAATTTATCAAGAAACATATGACAAAGAAAGCGGAAAAGGACTACCCACTATCTGTAAACAAGAAACCTTTATATATACGACTACAATTCATGGGCGGTATACCAAGCGAGACAATTACGAAGAAATTAAGAAAATCAGTTCGAAGAACTTTTAATGCTGGAGAACTACACGTATTATTCTCTACACGACCAATGGTGCTACCTCGACTGAAAGATGAAGTACCTAGACTAGCCACTTCACATTGTATCTATCAATTCAACTGCGGTGGTGGTGGAGCAAGTTATATTGGCCGTTTACTCTAGGAACTTGATTTTTCGTGCTCGCTCGAGAACATATCCCACTATGACTAAGTAAAGATGTAGTTAAAGCTATTAACAGCTCGATATTTGACCATCTGGTGCAAACTGGTCACAAAGCCAGCGTAGACGAATCCTTCTCTATAATATACCGGGTGCCTAACAAATTAACAAAATCGTCGAAGCACCGCATGGTCCAAACAGCAGAGGCTATTGCGATTCGCGTGAAACAACCAGTGCTCTGTGTTCAAAAGAAGCAAGTCCAGCCCCTACTACTGCCCTGGTAGGCCTTCAGTAGAGACTATAAATTCATGAATTTGTACTATTATCTTTCCTAATTTTTCTGACATTCAGTTTGTTTTATGTTGATGCTATTGAACTGTAATCTATCGATATTATTGATTCGATGTTATTTAAACAACATTAATGTTGTTCATACCACTAATTCATTCATTCACTATGATGTATATATAACTGTAGGACCTGATGAAGAAGAGGTTATCGAAAGGAGTATTATTTGTACAGTAACCATTCTTTTGAAAACAACTTTAATGGGCATTTTTGATCAATTTATATGTAAGCGTCTAAGCAAAATGTTATTGGATATACAACACTCCCTTCTGTTGTCATTTCACTTAAACCTTGCAGTGAATGTGTAGTAAGGTCCGGAAAACTTAAGGCCTATTTGAAATTTGTTTACAAAACTAACATCCGTCAGAGAACCAACCAGCTGCTTTGTCCTAGTTTGGGACATTCGTACCATAATTGTAATAGTGATGAGTGCTTGTCATTTGACACTTTATGCGAAGCTTGCGGTCAAGCCTGCAATTATAATATTGCTGACAACTTATTATTACTTGTTATTTTGAAAGGGAGATTTAAGCATTCAGCTGCATAGATTTAACTGAAAACTGACAAAGGTGTGAGAGAAACAAAGAATTTTGCGAACAGTAATTAGTAAAATGTGACTTTGACGTCTTGTGGATATTCTGTTTTGAGGGTCTCTTTTCTGTTTTGTCATATTTTAGGTTTATAAGCATTTCTTTGAATTTCTCACACTTTTATAAGATGTAACCACGTTGTATTGCTTCTAACATTTGACCCCATGATCACTCTTCGATTCTAAGAAGTTAGTTACATTATACTAGTCAGAAACACTATCTTCATTCCTGTTTAATTTCATCATAAAGCTGTACTAGTAGAATTAATCCTAACTGTTGACTTCAGCGACTCAGGGATTGAATTGTTACAATCAGGGAATAATCCTGTTGACTTACAATATGCAGATGATATAATCCTCCCTCTTTGGTGACAAAATACAGCAGTCTTCTGAACACTTTGAAGAGCAGCAATCTTCGGATGTTTGGCATGTAGTTCGCTCCTGTTAGTCAAAGGTAAGATGATGCTACAGGACTGGACTGGATTACATTGACTCACTCCTAGCTTAAAGATAGGTAGGATTTAAGTAGTTGGTGGAGTGTGTCGACAACTTTACTTGTCTAGGAGGTTGCATCAGCCAGCCTCAGCGGGTTGATCACTGGCAGAAAGAGAAGGCTCTTTTGGTATTTATTAGCCGGCTAACGCCATCTCTGGCTATCGACCGAAGGACGTATATATTGCTCAGTGTTTCTCTCCTTCCTCCTTTACGGCTGTCTGCAAATGAGACATGGCCACTGAATGTGGAAGACAAAAAAAGCTGGTTTAGCTGTCCCTGATAATAATTGTCTGACTCCAACCTACCGTGTTAGGTGGTGTAATAGGGCAAGTGGTATTGAGATCATGCATCAGTCAAGTGCTATGTAAGGAGGGAAAGCGAATCGATGAGGTTGTGAAACAACATCGATTGAGGCAATGGTACACATTCATCTCTAGCAATCAATCGCCTTCCTCGACGGATAATGTTAACTGATATAGGATGGATAAGGTTGGAAAAGAGCTAGTGGAGGTCAGACGAAAATATGGCCTCATCGGTCAATGAAATTGGTAACATCTAATTTGAACCACGTCGGAATGTGTAGACTGCCTGATTAGTTGGGGTCCTCGGGATTGTAAGAAGCAATTGTTACGACAGAAGACAAGGACCAGTCAACAGATTGTTTATTAAGAAAATCAAGAGACATTTATAGATTTTTTATGTACATTATTATTCGTTATTGTTAGCACAGAGTTAACGTATTTTGATCGATTGTTTTCCTGCTCAAGATTATTCTGTCATCTCTTAGTTCCCGTTTCTTAGACAGTCCGTTCATATATATCTGTTAATCGTATCCACCCTCGCCAATTCTGCTGTTATTGGTTGTTTAGTTAGTCTTTGTTCTTGTTTTTTCCTCATGACCAAGATTTGGGACTTAAACATTGACGTAAATTGCTGTCTGCCAACTTTTGGCTTGCAGATAGCTCTCACCACACAATGAAGTCTGGAGACCATTGTTGATATGGCTCAAAATTCCCGTTCACAATGATAGCCGGCTCAGATGCACTCACTCTTTGTGATTTGTAATATCTCCAATAAAACTCTCTTCTTCTTTTTCCATACTGCTCATCTTTTTCCCTCACTCACACTTTTGTTTATTATCTCTTTTTTGATGAGTCTTTCTTTACTCTCTTATCTTGGTTTATGTGCTACATGGAGGGAGGGTGGCAACTTGAACTGGTGCACATCTGTGCAAAGTTCCACGTTGAAAGCAGTCAGTCATGCTACTTAGACGATTTCAAGCTTTTGTTCTTTTCAGTCTGAATTAGAAATAACGCCGAAATTGTTCTGCAACCATAATTTCTGCCAGACCCGCTGTTTCACCGCATGTATGGCTGACTATTTAATAATAATAATTTCCTTAATTCCAAAACAGTACTTGTGATACAGAATGGAATTCTCAGCATTTCACTACAGTATTGCAGCCAGTTTGTATATTAACAATAAATAAAATTCTAAATAGATTATGGGTAGTCTCAGTTAGTTTTGACAGCAACACATTAGCATATCGGTAGCAAAGCCAAAAAAGAACAGAATGTTTAATGGTGTTAGGAAAGTAGATGCTAGCATATTTACTGGCGTAAGCGGTAACAAAAAGGTCGAGATATACAGAGTGTGAAAGAACGAAGAAGAATGTTTTAAATAGAGAGAAACAAAACAGCACATAACAAAAAAAGGGAAAAGGAAAAGAAATGATATGAGTTGGAAAGACGAGATCCAATTGTTCTACTGACTATTTAATAAGTTATGGGTATCACGTCTAATGCTTTCTTTATCACACAGAACACGAGCCAAGTAGGATATGGTTGAGTTTTTGTACTTGCTAGTGCGAGCATATAGTTTTCTATATAGGCTTCTGGTTTTGCCTGAGGAGATGCAAGGGGAGAGTTGTGGATGAAGGGGGTGGTGTGAGTTAGACAGAATGGATGGTACATCCAGTGACGAGTCTCAAATGGGACGAAATGTGCATCCTGGATTCCACTGCTAGTCACCATCCACAACTAAATAAATTGATTATTTACTGACTGACAAATTTAAACTATGACAATTCATGGAATGCGAACACACGACTAACCTTTAAGCGGCCAATAAGAAAAGACCAGTGATTGTTACATGAAGATGGCGTTTATTTGCTAGAGAAATACAGAGAGGATAATGAAGACAAAACACATTAAACCAGCTATTTTTTTCCTTGACGTGACTTAAAACAATATCTCCTATTTATAATGAGGAGTATCAGCTTTTTAAGGTAGACCAGTTTCTGTACATGTATTCATCGAGGCGACAAAAGATGAGTACTTTTCGTGATCCACACACTTGAATCAACATACTTTAACTTGGCTTACATACTTCATTGTTCCAAACACACACTTTTAACAGTTTCAAAAAATGTGGGCATGGAGTGGCACATGATATTCATTATAATAAAGATGTTTGTATTTCCCAATGAATGAATGAAAAACAAAACGATATTGGTCTGTTTACTGACGTTTCACGATTTATTGCAATTAGCTTTATCAAAGTATTATTAATAAACCGGAATTTACAAAATCCAGTCAGCTTAAATATAACAAAGAGTTAAGAGGTGAGAAAATAGACGTAGCTCAAGTTAAAAGGACATATTGAAAGTCACAATAACAATGAAGATCACTGAACCA
>OX235273.1:153392419-153504252 GCA_944472155.2 Trichobilharzia szidati
TAATCTCCCCGGTATTTAACTACAGACAGTACACTAGTTCCTAGACTAACCTAATAATACTTAGTAATTATGCATGTTCAATACTTGAAATTAGATTATCATTAAAATACTTAAAATGATTACTTACGCAGCAAATGTTCTCTTAGTTTATCACTCTTATTTCCCTTATAACATTCAGTTTTTGAGCCTAATGTATTCTTTGATAATACGAATTATAACACTGATTACACTCTTATTATACATAGATTGATTTACTTTACGGCTACCTGTAAGACTCACTAACTTTCTGTAGTATTGTTAACCAAATGCTGAAATTTTGTTGGTTCTGCTAATATCTTTTTATAATATATGTAGACAGGTTACTTTGCAATGTCAAATGTTTACTATATATAAAACTGTCATGATAATTTAGTACACTTGGTCCTGCCAACCGATCTTACCTTCAGTTCATAGTACCTATATTGAACCCTAACTATATTGTTCTGCTGAATCTTACTCCACTATTCACAAAACCTATTCTTGTTATTCTTCAAGGTTTTTGTCTTCTTATAAAATAATCTGTTCATTAGGACGCATGCATACATATATAATATGTTCATAAAGATGTACGCGGGGACCTATTGGAAGCACTCATTAAGAAAGCTAGGGAGATGGAATATGGGGTACGAACATGTCTAGTACCAAGCAATATATTTGCGGTAACCATAATATTCATAGTCTCAGAGCCTAACATCAAAAAAGGTGGGAGGGTGGAGTTAGCTGATCAGTAGATATGGTGGTGGACACTAAGGTGAATTGCCCCATTCTGCAGGAACAGCATTAAAAAATTTGAAGGCTCGAGATATTTCTGATTTTTATGAGGGCTTAAATCTTTATCTTGAAAAAGATAACAATGAACGCCTTGACAGATCATGATTCCACCTTTAAATATATACCATTCACCCAGCCTATTGTTGAGATGCGACCATGTGGGATCTGCTCAGATTTATGGGGCATCTTATAAATTAACTTGCTGTCTATCGTCAGATCTTTTCATACCACTCCACAATGTCTTATCTCATTTATTTTCTGACAACGTCTTTACTTGATCCTCATTTTACTCCATTAAACTTAACATCTTATAGCTCTTCATTACTTATTATACTCCTACTCTCTGAAGGGTACGGTTGTGCACTAAATGCACAAAAAGGTATAAAATAAAAACAACTGGCATGAGGATAATTGTATTAAAACCAAAAGTGGATATCATGATAGTTTGTGATATATCTGTAGCATTATACATTGCAAATGAATGTTGTTACCCTAGGGTGTTTCCTTTATTAATGCATTTATTAATGATACTTGCACTTACCTATTTCATTACAATTTAATGATTCACCTCAGCACTTTAATTTTTCTAAAACAGATTCCAATCCCTTGTAAAAGGTGTACTTACCTCAATATCGGTTGGTTATCGTATGCCTACAACCACGGGATGAAAACGGAACGAAGTCGATTTTCCCGCTCAACCTGGAGGACAACTGTACAACTCAATAACTATACGGCCTAATTCAGAAAATGAGTGTATTATATGTATCGAATATTTAACAGTTGAAATACGATTAACTTGTAGACAATCTATGATTTGATATTATATCATACTTGATCGTGCCTGTAAAAATGGCATGCATTTTCATGTAAATTTGTAAATTTATATGAAATACATTATTATTATTAATTGAGATAGACGAATGAAGTCTTCTTATTGTGGTTTTGTTCTCTGTGCTGTATAGTTAACAATCCAGCTTAGCTACAAATCTTCTCCATCATATACAAATGAAGTCAGCTGGTGAAAGCCCTTAAGAAGCTGGTCAGCTGAAGTGTTTTCTTGTGATGACAGCGAGAGTGAGAATGGCGGCATGCATTGTCTGATAATATCACTGAGGTGTTAGAACAAAAATGAGGAGATATCGTCTAGAAGAGCTGGGAATCTGTTGAGGTTGTTAAGATGGAATAGACTTACTAGCTAGACATTCGATAGCCCGCTCAATAGCGTCAAGTGAAAACGGTTCTTCAACAGAATCTTGACAACATCCTTCTGCGCAGAATATGAGAGAGTAAGAGGTCCGAATGAAAAGCGCCTAGAAAGAAAGCAGACAAAGAGAAGAAGGAAGACTCCAACAGTCAGATGCAAGTAGCACTTCACAAGAGTTCCATTTCATTCTGTTCTGTGAAGTCAACTTCAGCCGGCTCCACGAAAATCCTTAGCATATCATCCTCAGGAGCACTCATTTTATACAAGCCTTTCTCATTTTCTTGCGCATGTTCATTTGATTGCAGGTCCATGAATGGTTCACAGCTGCAGTAATCGTCTATTTCCGCTTCTCTCTGAACATCTGATCTTCAGGATGGAGACGGAGAATTAAACTGAACAGTCTGCAACCAACTGTAAATGCTTTCCTCCACTCACTTGACAAGTCTCTGGAGCATATACAGTCTCTGATTTTACTTTCATGCTGAAAACCTGCAGTTTATTTTCTATCTGTGCTGAATGTAGCACATTTCTACAATGCTTTTAGAGCAATTTAGGTGTTTATCAGTTTTTTAATTCTGCCTGGCTATTACATCCTAATGCGTGCCACTTTTACATGCGGCTGTGCTGCCTGGGTGAGTGCAATTGATGACCTCGTTCACATATCTCCTGTAAACAGAGGCTAGTGACTTTTGTAATTTACGGCTGATTATCTCCATCACCTCCGCCTTCTCAGTGTTCACTTGAACCCTATCTTTGCTTTTTTTTCTGTCAACTTTTAGTTTTTGCCGAACCTGCGATTCGAAGGATGAAATAGGAGTAAACAACACAGGAAGAGGAACCATAATATCTCCAAAACTGCAGACCTCATGAGATAAATAGAAACACCGATTTGTTCGCAGACTTCTGCATCATTGGTGATTTGGTCATTAAAATAATAGTGAACTGATAAAAGAATATGCACACCGTGACAACTGTTTTGCCACATGTCACCTGGATGCTGATAAAGGAAAAAAAGAGAGTAACGCAGATGTTAGGCCGGTGCAGAGATGAAGAAAGAAATGAGGATCCGGAGATTATTCACAGTGAGAGCGAACTGGGAAGTGAACAAGTGTTCCAGAAACGATGAAAAATGATTTTATAACAGACCGCCACCTTAAATAAAACAGGCTCCCCCTATGACATACTTCACAACTCTTCATCAGATAACCCGTCCCCTATCCAAGAAGAGACCAATGCAAATGAAACAGGTGAGAGAATGTGAAGGAAGCTGACTTCACAACGAGCTGAGTCAATCAGCTCAAAGGAATCCAAGAAAACACCAGTATCTACAGCTCCCCCAGAATTAGTACCGGAATTGATGGTAAATACCAGTCCTGAGGAAGAACAGAGGTTACTGAAGCTTAGAAGATATTAAAAACCCTGGAAGGCAGCAGCACCATATGGAATCTGTCAAGAAGCACTAGGAACAAGTGGAGTGGCAATACGCTGGTGAGAAACGGAATAAATAATCTGATTGTATTAAGGGTCACCTTGTCCTTGTGCCAACTCATAGTGGCTAACGTTTGCGGGAGAACTGGCTCGCAATCAGTCTCTCGTGAACCCTAATCCTTATCTGGAAGTAACTAAATCAGTTTTGAATGCAAATGTTTTCCCAGACTTCAGAATATCCAGTTAGGCTGGGACTGAGTCGCAACACCACCAGCGGTCGCTATACCAAGCGGAATGTAGGTAAACCTATTACCTTCATTTTACTGAGTTAGAGAAGGTCATCGGCAGCGTAAATCCTGAGCTGGTTTGACAACTCCTTCTACTCTTCGAACTGCAGTGCCATCAGCACTCATAAATCTCATTTGTCATCCAAATGATGATTCAGAAGGCCAGTTGATTGACAACTGTTGTATATTGTTGTCATGTTGAGATGACATCAGGACGAATATATTTCAGATAGTATTCCTAGTTATAACTCCGTCAGGGGTAACCAAAGCAGGACTGTTAGTGCCTCAGAATAGAATAATCTGAATAATAAACTGAGTGACGTCAGAAAATGATAGTTCTCAGTATCTCAGTACTGGTGACGTCGTACGTTTGCGTTTGGTGACACCAACACACGTGTTTTCGCTGATATTCGTTTACTGCATTCTGTTCTTTTATCACGAATGATAATGCGCCAAAACTGTAAAGAAGCGAATTCTTAAGAACACAAGTAACTTGGAAAATAGCTTGAGCTCTTCTGGTAACAGATCACCATCCGTTAAATGAGCAGATATTAGAAGTTCATCTAGTATAAACGGTCATGACATACTGGTAAAAGATATCCTGTCGGAAAAGACAGATTTCTGACTACACCTGCATCATAAACGACATGGAGTTACAACTAAGTGATCTTAGGACGAAACTATCGCAAATTTTGAAAAAGAACAAGGTGATCCCACTTTTCTGAAACTCCTCAATTCGAAGACTTAAAAAAGTCCTACTGACTCGTGCAGTTCTAAAGGATTGGAGAAAGCTCTGAACATTTTGTCGAGCGTCTACACAGAACGCCATAAATTCAGTTCAACACTCTGTGTCGATGTCATCACTCATAGTATGGGAGATTGTAACGTGCGAATGAAAGAAAGCCTATCCATACATGCACATGTGGATTTAGCTTCTCTATTCGCAATGTCAGCTAATTAGGAGTCACGAAACTCAATTTAACCCAACACAAGTGGAGAAGATTGAAAATCCCCATTGAGTCATATGAAAAAGAGAAGACATTCAGCGAAGAGACTCTTTTCGGCGAATTCATTCACATAGCTGTACAATCGCATTTATATATAAATATTTGTGTGTGTGTGTACATGAGGTTTGTCAAGTTTAGATAATTGATTAGTTAATACAAGAATGATGTAGTATAGAGACAAAGTTAATCAGACAGCAACTAAAGTAAGACTGAGTTAAAAAACTAGATGACGTAATATAATTGGCTAAAATGTTACAACTTAGGTCAGGATAGCAACAGAGGTAATTACAGGTAGAGATTAAGTAGAAGTGAAATTGAGTGAATAAGTTGGATGACGTAACATGAATGACTAGAAACTGAGCGTTGTTCAAGTCAGTAACAGTGGTAGTGGGGTGTAGAGATTGAATCGGGTGGGGGTAGAGAACAAGAAAGTTGAAAATGTAAAATGTTACAATTGAGAAGACAAAATAATACTAATGAAGAGACAGAAGAAAAGATTAGGTAGAATTTACATGTCGGCTAATAAGATAGATTACGTCCATTGCAAGTGTAGTGATTGAACGAACTTCTTCTGTATGCAGAGTTCAGGACTTAGCAAGTGAATCGCCATTGCTTCTGCAGTTTGAAGAAGTCTGATTCGTACACCTTTAGGGAGACTACTTCTTACTCTGTAGACGACTTTGAAGTTTGTTTGCGGTGTAGCTTGGTGTCCGGATTCTATCAGATGTTCTAAGATGGAACTGCGGGGGCATCGATTTTCTCCTTTGTAAAACCATGCTGGTAAGTGCTCGGTGATACGTTTGGAAAGCGAGCGCTGGGTACGGCCGACATACCTGGCTCCACACGAGCAGGTGAATTGATAAATGCACATTGATGAGGCCAGCAGCGGTAGCTTATCCTTCACGTTCACATGAATCATAGGTTTTGTGGAGAAGGTTAGTCGTAGTTCAGCTGCGAAGAAGGTCTTCTTAAGTGAGCGCGACAGTCGATTTTTTAGTGTTTCCGCAGATAAATCTCCATTGAATTGGAGGTTCATGTAGAGTAGTTTTTTCTTGACGCTAAGTATGGGCGGCTTTTCTGGTCTAGGATTCATAGATTTTGCAATAAATCTTTCTGGATAGCAATTCTCGACGAGGATTCTCTTGAGGTTGTCCAGTTCATCTTCTATGGTGTCCGGGGTGCAAATTCTGCGAACTCTGTAGCTGAGTGAACGGATCAGGTTTCGTTTGGTGTATAGTGGTACCCAACTGTGAAAGTTTGTAAGCTGTCCGTTCCATGTCGATTTTCTGTGGATAGATCTTCTCAGTGTTCCATCCTGTTCTCTTCGGGTTAGTTGGACGTCAAGAAAAGATATTGTGGAGTTGGATTCTTTCTCCATCGTGAACTGAATTGCAGGGTGGCAGTTGTTAAACGACTCTAAGATGTCGTCTAGATTTTCTTCATTGTTGACAATAATGAAGGTGTCGTCGACGTATCTTTTATAGATTTCGAAGGTACTGATCATTTTCTTCAGGCATGTGTTTTCGAGTTTTGCCATGAAGAAATCTGCAAGCAAAGGGCCTAGTGGTGAGCCCATAGCAATACCATCCTTTTGGCGATATATTTCGTTGTTGAAAGAGAATTGAACATTTAGGGTACACCTCAGTAGGAGTTCTTTAAGATGCTCGGTGGGTATACCGATGTTTATTCCTTTGGAGTGAATAAGTTCGCATATATAGCATATTGTTTCAGTCAGTGGAACGTTTGTGAAGGTGGAGAAGAAAATATGGACTGCTTGGTCACACGCTGACCATGAGCTCATAGACTGATAAAATGGATCTGGCCATATTTCACTTTGATAAATCATCAAGAACATATTTGAGTTAATGTGATGTGATTAGTTCATTGGTTTCTCCATAAGAATCCTCATCGAAAAGAAAAAGTGAATCTTTCACGCACAACAAAAACACTTCCCTTATTTCGTCATTTCTTTATGAACACAATTCAGACAATTACAGTAAAATCTCGATGGTATCTACAAGCGAGAACAAAGACGCTAAGGATTTTTCAGAAATGTTCAACTTTCTCATTTCATCGGTAAAGTCAGAAGTATCTTTGTGTTCATGCACAGCCAAAATATCACGAATGTCTACAAGCTTCCTAGTGTTCTGGAATGCATGCAAATACATAAGGATTAATCAGGTAGCCATTGATTCAGCTGCTCAAAAGCGTCTGTGTCTGCTCTGAAAGTGGACATGACCAGTATCATCTCTCCATAGCGTCATTATAGCAGTATCCCAAACTGACAACACAAAACGATGTTATAATTTATTATTGTTCCCTTGGGTTCCTAGTGGAACATAGGGCTTCAACTGCATGCCTCAACTTTCTTCTGTCTTCAGCTGTACTTTTCACCTGCGTCCATGTTAATCCAAAATGTTTTAACTCCTCTTCACATGATCTCCTGCATGTCACCCTTGGACGTCCCACTACTCGCCGCTTCCCTTTCGGGTTCCACTCGAGCACTGGCCTGACGCGCGATGTCACCCAGCGGACTCCTCCTCAGCGAGTGTCCAATCCATCTCCTCTTTCTCCTGCATATTTGTTGAGCAATTGGTTCTTGTTTTGTTTGTTCCCATAGTTTCTTTCCGGAAATCTGATCTTCAGTATAGAACGAAGACAGCTGTTCATAAATGTCTGCAACCTGTTGGAAATATTCTTTGTGACCCGACAAGTTTCTGATCCGCATAGAAGAACTGACTGACTTGACGTTTGTATTGAAAATCCGAATTTTGTTGTTGATACTGAGTGACGAAGATTTCCAGATTGGTTTCAGGTTGATGAATGTGTTTCTCGCCTTCCCGATTCTCGATTTGACATCCTCGTCCGTTCCTCCTGTAGTTGAGACAATGCTCCCTAGATAAAAGAATGAAGTAACCTCTTTCAAATCCCTCCCATTGATGGTGACTGGTTGTTTATTTTCATAACCTCCGTCTTGTCTACGTTCACTTGGAGTCCTGTCTTTGCCGCTTCTTCGAACAGTTTGTCGGTTTTCGCTCGCGTTGCACCAAAAGATTCGTCATTGTATTAGTGAAGTGTTTGTGGTATGGGGAGTATTGAGGAAAATGAAAAATACTCTCAGGATTCAAAGTGCATCTGCGAAACTAGTATGGATAAATACTCTGAGAATAATTCTCTAGGTTCATTCCACGAACAGCTCTGTAAGAATTCAATTCACTTGTTAACAAATTTCCTTCAATTACTACATCATTACTGCGTCGACAATGACAAACATCGACATGCGCTTCCATGCCAACACAAACTCACTTAACTAACTTCACTGTGATCGAATTCACTCTGACGTATACAGCAGTAGTCAGAGGTGGAAAGTGCCATGAAACATTCTTCATTGACAGTTGTTATCCATTCTCCTCTATTCAAATTCACTACCGTGTTCATGATCTATAAGTCTCCTAGAAATCGGTCAAGCTGCCTAATAGCTGCACACGACCGACATTCTTATCGACACCAATACAATTTGACTGTGATTCTTTCCCAGCTGACTGATAATTTTCATGTCAAATTTATTTTCCACAAGTGAAATCTCCGGCTTTAATTGAAGCAACTGAAATCAATCAACCACCTCTCAAGTTCTGCAACCTGCAGATAAGTTATTTCGCCCACCTTATTCAATAATTATCTCTCTGTGGAGAGTGCACAGCAATTCAGGTAACATGTTATTTGATTATCGCGATAACTAGCCAATAAATGGTGAAATTCTCATTATATAATCCATCACCGTAAACGCTTTTTACTTTTGATGTTGTTCTGTTCTCTGAGCTGGATAGTTAATTTGCGAAGCTTTCATCACTATACTAGATGGCATCTTCAGCGCATACTTCAATTTGAAGTGAGCTTTTAGATTTCTCCTCGAGTTTACTAATCATCTTTCCTGGGGACCTTGGAAGTGATTGGTTGTTTTTGTGTGTTTTACACTTTCTAGGTTACTTGTATTGTCAGTCATTGTTTCTTTGACTTGAACTTTGACCCTTTGTGTGTGAGGTTTCTTTATTATCGTTTGATAAATTGTGTATATCTCGATGCGTCTATTGATTGATGATTCATTGGAATGCCAAGCTTCTAAAAATTCTCTAGCATTCTTGTTGTTTCCTCTGTCTAATATTTGAACGTTGTCCCAGTCGAATTGATGTCCGTGTTTGTCTGTATGTAGTGATATGAGGGAGTGGATATCATGTCTTTTGACAGCTAGCTTATGTTTGTGGGTACGAAGACGAAGAGGACGTCCACTTTGGCCACTTATCTTCCTTCGCTGTTGAGTCTTTTGGTTGACATAGAGTTGAGTGAAGTGACTTTGTTGGTTAGTGTACGACGTCTATTCGTAGAGGTTTGAAGAGTCTTGTAGTGATTTCTGAGATTCCCTTTATATGTGGTAAGGCAATTTTCTTTGTGCTTTCCTCGTGGGCTTTTGGTTTGATAGGTTGGCTTGGGGGTATATATCTTTTGATGCAATTCCATGGATATCCATTCTTTTGGAAGACGTCCATGAGATATTTTTCTTCAATTTTCTTTAAGGTGGGAGTGCTGTAATGAGTCCTGGCTCTCTTGAATAGTGTTTGTATGCAATATTTCTTGTGTGCTATTGGATTGTTGCTGTTGTAATTCAGGATTTGGTCTGTGTGAGTTGATTTTCTATAGACTTGAGTTTCTAATTCCCCTGTCGTTGTTCGCTTGACTCAGACGTCTAAAAATGGAATTTGATTCTCTGTTTCCTCTTCTCTTATGTGAAACAACAAGAATGCTGGAGAATTTTTAGAAGCTTGGCATTCCAATGAATCATCAATCAATAGACGCATCGAGATATACACAATTTATCAAACGATAATAAAGAAACCTCACACACAAAGGGTCAAAGTTCAAGTCAAAGAAACAATGACTGACAATACAAGTAACCTAGAAAGTGTAAAACACACAAAAACAACCAATCACTTCCAAGGTCCCCAGGAAAGATGATTAGTAAACTCGAGGAGAAATCTAAAAGCTCACTTCAAATTGAAGTATGCGCTGAAGATGCCATCTAGTATAGTGATGAAAGCTTCGCAAATTAACTATCCAGCTCAGAGAACAGAACGACATCAAAATCATCCACCTGAGCTTTACACTTTCCATTATATGAGTAGCGTTTTACAATAGTATGTGAACACATTTCACATTAATAGAGATCAAAGTACTCAAGTCGAACGCGATGAACTTGATGGAAGAAACTGAACCTCAAGACGGGATTGACTTTTATCAGCAATAATCTTGAAATCCACTACCATAGTTTCCACATGTCAGTCTACGTTTTGAAAGCAAACTCATGTAAGCACTTTTGCATCATTTGTCATTCACGTGATATCTCGAATTCCCCTCGCTCTGTCTTAGATTTCAATGTAATCACCGTTCTCATCATGTCAGATGTTTGAACAACACTACACCAACGCTGTCAGTCAGTTAGTGTTTATTGCAGATGCGCTGAAAAAAGATCAAAATGAAGAAGAAGCGAGTAGTATTTTCGTCATCTTCACTTGGACGTTGGCGAGTTCTTGCTTCAAGCTACCATCCTTTCCAAATGGTGTCATTCTAATTCACGATGAAAATACAAGACCAATAGAAATGCGCTCTCTGTTCTCATTTACAATTGGTAGGTGATTTGATTGGCGGAATTGAAATTGTGGACAGTTGTGCTGATTGGCTTCAACAGTCTCCACTTCTCTCAATACACAAATGTCAGATATGTCTCTCCATCTTATGCCACGTCAGCATGAGTGTGTGGGTGGGTTGATGCTTGGCAAAGTGGTATAAATACGGTCGAATGAAGATGATCGTGTATGACAGTCTAATAATCAGTATCCAGACAGCTGAGAATGCAGTCGAAGTATCTACGATCAAGATTTGCCATCTGCGCCGTCATCGTCCTTATCCAATTGATCACTGCATTCGCTGCTGTGGTACATGACACTGTGCCAATTGATAAACGTGAGTAATAAACCATCACTCAACTAACTAAGTAACTAACTATGTATTTGTGATACGATTTTGTTGTGTATGAATTGCCTTCAACATCCTCTGTTTCTTGCATTTTACCATTAGTTCCAATAAGCATGCGTGGATGGGGGAAGTAGTCAATGAAGCCTGCAAATCGCATCACGTGCATTTGTATTATATGTAGTGCTGTCTATTGAAATATTGATTTTGATTATTTTGTTCAGTGTGATGTAATAATAAACGTATTCTTCTATTCACCTTGTTTTGCATACCGATTTCTGCCAGGCATTATTTGTTTGAAAATTGGTGGATGTGGATATTGAAGAAGATGGTACTATGCTTGTTATTTCCTCGATTCTCGATACCTCGTCGCATGTTTTAGATACATTAGCCTTTTCTGCAGTGTGGAAATGATGTAAGATCACCAATATTTGGCTGCTGTGGCGCTTTATTAGATTTATTCGAAATCAATCCGAGTTGTCGCACTTTTCGTGATAAAGAACTTTGTGAAATTATCTGACTGATGATTCTACTTGAACGAAGAGAAATCGCGATGTAATAGAAGCAGCCAGTACTCGATTTCTCCAATGAGATCTCATTATACTTATTATATTACTGTTTCCTTTAAATGCTAGAGGAACATAGGGCTTCAGCCGTGCGTCTCAATTGCGTACGGTTCTCTGCTAGAATCTTCACCTGGCTCCATGTCTGCCCACATGCTTTCAGCTCCTCTCCAAATGAACTTCTCCAAGTCACCCTTGCACTGACGACCAACTCGCCACTTCCCTTTCGAGTTCCACTCGAGCAATGGCTTGTCTAGTGATTTCACTGGATGGTTTCCTAAGAGTATGGCCAATCCATCTCCATTTCATCCAACCTTTTTTTTTCACAATCGGTTCCTGGTTAGTTCGCTCCCAGAGATCCCTGTTGCTGATCTTTTCTGCCCGACCATCTGATCTTGAGTATTGAGCGAAGACAACTTTTAATGAAGGACTGTAGTTTGTTTGAGATGCTCTTTATGAAGCGCCAAGGCTCTGATTCATATAACAGCACTAACTTCACATTGGAGTTGAAAATTCGGATCTTATTTTTCATGCTGAGTGCTGTTGACCTCCACACAGACTTGAGAGTAGTGAAAGCTTGTCTCGCTTTTCCGATTCTTGTTTTGATATCCTCGTCCGTTACAGCCTGTAGTTGAAATGATGTTTCCCAGGTAGTTAAAAAAGGTTGTTTCTTTCAGATTCCTCACATTTATGCTGATTGTTTTCTGTTTTTTTTGGTTGCTGTTGGTGGTGTTGCACAGGAATCTTCATCACTTCTGTCTTCTCTATGTTCACCTGAAGTCCTATTTTTGATGCTTCTTTGGCCAACTTGTTTGTTTTCGCTTGCATATCTTCCAGTTTGTGAGGTATCAGACATATATCATCGGCGAAGTCCAGATCCTCCAGGTATTTTGTATGAGTCCATTTCACGCCTGTTGCCTCATTGCCCGCTGTTTGTCATATTATCCAATCTACTGCAATCAGGAAAATCATTGGCGATAGTAGGCAGCCAGCTTTTCTTACTCCTGTTCTCACTTCGAATGATTCCGTTAGTTTCCCGTTGTGGATTACTTGGCATGCAACATTGTCATACAACTGTTGGATGGGATGCATAATTGTCAGTGGCATCCCGTAGTAGCGAATTTGTTGTCAAGGCCTTTTCAAAGGCCTCCGATAGCGTCGAAGAGAGATCAAATGTGTTGCATTATCAAACTCAGCACATATTGAGGTCATTTGACTCCTTGATAGTAGCACTTTGTGTAGGGTTTTATCGACAAAGCCATATTCACTTTTCATTGCTTTTATTTGATGAGATCCACTGATGTGTAGTATGTCATTCTATAGATCATATTTCGCCTGGGCGGTTGTTTATCAATGCTTTGATTATTCACATTTTAGAGCATCTCACCGTAGTCGGAACAATATTTTCATGTATGCAGTATCCAGCTTAGCCCGAAATCACTGAGATGGAATGGCGTCCATGTAGTTGAGCTGAAAGATGACAGTGAAACTTCATGACAATCAGGTGCAGCTAGTATATAAGAATCTGTTGGAAAGTGTTGAAGCATCTGACCTGATCCCAACATCGACTGATTCTGAAGCTTAGAATGACACGAAAGTATACACTGTCTCACACTTATGTTAAGTTATCCTTTTTGAAGTGAGGAGAGTCGGAGATTCGAAATGAGTGGGAAGTAATAAAGCCATTCCTTAGAGCTCACATTTGAGACTGAATTGGCGAAAGTGAGTAAGCGATCGTTGAGATTATTACCAACGAAACTTATCTGAGTCTGAATATTCAATTACTTGGATGAACATCACATCGTCTTACTTGAATTCCATCATCTCATTTTTGTGAGATTTGTTCGATGACGATTTTACTACGTAAAGGAAAAATTTGACAAGTGTAAAAAGTATACAGTGATATAGTAATGGAAAAGAATTTCACTCTTTATTGACTAGATTTTCATCGTCATAATCGATCGCAGATATGGCTGCTGGCTGGATCCAACATAGAACTTTGCACCGAAGTGCAGCAGTTCGAGTTGCCACGTTCCAAATAGCACACAGAGGTAGACAAGAAGACGAGTGAAGAGAATCAATAGAGTTTTGACAAGTATAAGAGTGAAACAGAATGAGTAATGGTAGAAATGAATATGAAAGATTACTGAGACTGAATACATCTACGTAAGCCATTGACAACGATTTTGCGCCATGTCACCTATTGTCTCCAGTCATTGATTCTTAGAGTCTCGAGGGCCCCAACCTGGAAGTCTGCCTCTCCCTACCTGATTCAGTTTAACTGGCAGGGATTTCATGGATTGATGCCATGTTTTTGTTTGGCCACCGCTTACTCTTTTCCAACCTGCACCTATATCAGCTAGTAATGCCGGTCGGGGGAGGCGATGGTTAGGCATGCGCAGCATGTGACCTAGCCATCGCAGATATGCTGTTCACTGTCCACAGTCATCAACATTGAAGAAAGTTGTCAGAAGTACCTGCGATCAAAAAGGAAGCAAATAAAAGGAGGAGGTAGTAAGATTTGAGTTGATGTGCATATAGTAGTAAGATTCACCTATGGAAATACATTTCATATGAAAATTATACGTCAGCTAAAAAAGAGTCACAGTTTAGGTGACCAGCAGTGAGGATGAACTCTTTGACACAGTACTCTACGTGGTTGTAGTCGTATGCGTGCGAATACTGGAGCTACTGAAATCTATCATCTACTATAACAAAATACAATGAGGTGTACCGTATTAGCTACCCAGCATCTGCAGTGAATAAAGACACACATGACAATGGCGTATTTATTTATGGCCAATTGTTATGATTAAGTATGCTGAATGAACTGCCTACCTAAAAACATATCAGGTCAGCTAAATTATTTTCGTAATATTCTACTCTGAATTGTAAGTATCGTGCTTTATCGATTCCTTCAGCTTTACTTCAGGTTTGCTGAAACTCACTTTTCGCAGGCATCAGTTTCACGCTGCGATATCAAAGAATACGCACGTAAATATAAATTTATGTTCATATTATTACTTATTCGCTCTACGATGCTTCGTCAAAAATCAGTCACACATGCATATACGAAAACAAGCAACAATAAATTGTGTTGCAAACTACAAGTTAAGTAATTCAAATGCGGGAAATGAAAATTGGAAGGTACTTGTTTCTCACACACAACGATTTCCTGCTGGTTATCTCTGTCATAGCTAGAGAACCAGACATGCATCCATTTGAGTCACTGGAGACATCTTTCCCTTAATTCTGAACAGCAGAAGGTAATTGAGACAATAATTCAGGTGTGATTTGATGCAGTGATGATTCCTAGACATCTTCATCACAATCCTTACCGATAAGCACCGAAATTAGAGTGCATACTAAACGTTCCATCGTATGGAAATAAACATTTCGACAGTTTCTTGTCACACAAGGATGATATTGGGCGTAGTTCTCACCCAAACTTGAGGCGATCCTACAGAAATCACCTGCATGCATATATAAGAAGCAGGTATCTAATCAATCGTGGGAATTTTATTTCCATCGAGTCAAAACTAAATCGTTTTTGTGTCTCCATCTGCAAAAGGACTCGTGAAATAGTCAGAATGATTCCGATGTACATTGATTAGCCTGAAAATAGACGTACATCATATCCCAGCGATAGAATTAGTTGATTACAATATTGAGTAATAATGGCTGTGGTCGCTTCTCTTAACAACTATGTTGGTTGTAAAATGTGAAATCTAATTAAAACAGATAGGTGACACGTTCACTATGCCACATATTTCTCAGTCATAATATTAAACAAATATCATTCAAATTTTGTCGGTCTGTTAGACAATAGAGTTTGCGAGATTTTGAGTAGTGTAATGAGGCTATTCTGTCTCAACACACCTAATAATCTGTTGGTATTTTCAAATACTGACTTTCACCAGCGGACAGTATTGATTCTGTGAATCAATATGTGGTTGAGTTAAGATATTTTGATAATATTTTCATGTCTCTATGCGTACTTGTGCTTCTCGATGATGAAACAAGTCTAATTGAAGTTTATAGTTCTGATTTTCTCACTCCGCTGCTCATATTACGTTCATGAAATGCACTGTTCCTCTTAAAATTACTCAAATTGTCGTCTATTACTCTACAAGTCTGTTCTGAAAAATCAGATTTTGATTGTCATTAGCCCTGAGGCTAATATCTTCACCACAGGTAAAAGAACTCAGGTGACACAGAAACTTGGAAGCATAGAAAAATTGAGAAAACGAAGCTGATTTATGCTGTAATTGACTTACAGAAATGAATGATGAAATATATTTTTCAATAAAGTCTGGAATCGTCACAAATTTAATACTTTCAATCGGCTTTCTTCATCTCAGACTTAGGTACTAACTACTCTCCAAGTCACCGACACGCTTCGATATTCCTTGATGACTTCTGAGTATTGGAATTCTGGGACAGTTTTCAGTTCTCCAGTTGTAGCTATTTCACTTATTTGGGCGTTGACGACTTCGTTATTTCAAATGGTATCAGGACAAATAATAATATAATATCTTCTTCGTAACCCCTTTAACTAAGTCCGCAATTATCCAGTTATATTGGAATCACCTGACGTCAGTGTATCGTAAATGTATTCTTTGAATGTGATTGACTGGGTGGCCGGTCATTGGTTGAGAGATGAGATAAAACTGAAACTATCACTTAGTTCCTGAGTGAAGTGAGCCATACCAAAGAATGGACTTTCATATAATCGTGTGATTAGCTGGTTGTTGTGACCATTTTACTCTACGATTTTTGGTGATCAACTGACAGGCACTGGTTTCGTTACCATAGATTATTTGTAGCATATTTAATTGAAGGACATTCTATTCGTGGTACGTTGGTGAAAATCAGTTTATAAGATTGAGGAAAGTGCCTATTTATGAAAACTAATATCATTGTGAAGGTTTGAATGAGGGGCGAGTTTTAGAGTGCACGCAAAACACCTTCAAGATATCTATGAGAGTGGCTGGTTACTACAGCTATGGTCGTCCTGGTTGTGTTATCCATGGTACTGGCAATAGCCGTTAGAGGAAAAAGACGTAAGTGAGTCATTTCTATGGAGACAGCGCATAAATTGATCCCTATATATATATATATATACATATATAATGAGGTCTAACTTACTTTTTTCTCTCCCATGTGAAATTTTTAAGATTTGACTTGGCAAATGACATCGGTGCAAATAATATAATATATATAATTATTATTATTGCTTACTTTAATTCATAGAGGAACATAGGGCTTCAGCCGTGCGTCTCCATTGCGTTCGGTTCTCTGTTAGAGTCTTCACCTGGCTCCATGTCTGTCCACACGTTTTCATCTCCTCTTCATATGACCTCCTCCAAGTCACCCTTCCATGACCAACTCGCCGCTTCCCTTTCGGGTTCCACTCGGGCAATGGTTTGTCTAGTGATGTCACATGACGATTTCCTCAGAGTATGGCCAATCCATCTCCATTTCTTCCTGCCTATTCGTTTCACAATCGGTTCCTGCTGTGTTGGTTCGCTCCCAGAGATCACTGTTGCTGATCTTTTCTGGCCATCTGATCTTGAGTATTGAGCAAAGACAACTGTTAATGAAGGTCTGTACTTTGTTTGGGATGTTCTCTATGACGCGCCAAATCTCTGATCCGTATGGTAGCACTGACGTCACATTGCAGTTGAAAATTCGGATCTTATTTTTCATGCTAAAGTGCTGCTGACCTGCACACAGGCTTGAGAGTAGCGAAAGCTTGTCTTGCTTTGATATCCTCGTCAGTTCCGCCTGTAGTTGAAACGATGCTTCCCAGGTAGGTAAAAGAGGTTGTTTCTTTCAGGTTCTTCCCATTTATGCTGATTGTTGTCTGTTGTTGTTGCTGTTGGTGGTGTTGCTCAGGAATCTTCATCACCTCTGTTTTCTCTAAGTTCACCTGAAGTCCTATCCTCTCTGGATGCTTCTTCTGCCAACTTGTTGCTTTTCGCTTGCATATCTTCCAGTTTGTGGGAAATCAGACACATATCATCGGAGAAGCCCAGATCCTCCAAGTTTTTTGTGTGAGTTCACATTATGCCTGTTTCCTCATTGCCCGCTGTTTGTCGCATTATCCAGTCTACTGCAATCAGGCAAATCATTGGCGATAGTAGGCAGCCAGCTTTTATTACTCCTGTCCTCACTTCGAAGGAGTCCGTAAGTTTCCCGCTGTGGATTACTTGGCATGCAGCATTGTCCTATAGCTGTTGGATGACATGCATAATTGTCGGTGGCACCTCATAGTAGCGAAGTAGTTGCCAAAGCACCTCTCGATCGACGCTGTCGAAGGCCTTTTCAAAGTCGATGAAGTTGAGATAGAGAGGTGACTGCCATTCCAGGCTTTGTTCAATGATGATCCGTAATGTGGCAAGCTGAACAATGCATGACTTGTTTCTCCTGAATCCAGCCTGTTCCGGTCGAAGTTTTTCATCCAGGTTGGCATGTTTGATTCTTTCCAGTATGATGCGGTTTAGTATTTTGCTTGGGACAGAAGCATAATTCCGCGCCAGTTCTTGCATTGACTTAAGTCTCCTTTCTTTGGTAGTTTGAATAAGTATCCTTTCTTCCAATCCTCGGGTACTTTACCTTCTTTCCACACCTTCTCCAGTAGTGGCGTCATCAAGTCCGCTGTTGTCTCCGGGTCCATTTTCATTGCTTCTGCTGGGATTCCATCTGGTCCCACTGCCTGTCCAGCTTTTAGCATCTTGATTGCCCTCAGGACTTCTGATTTCGTCGGGGGGTTGATGTCCACTGGTAGCTCTGTCTCCGTTTTTGGTATTGTTGGACGCGTTGTAGGTGGTGGTCGATTTAGGAGTCTTTTGAAGTGTTCAGCCCAGTGTTTCCTTTGCTCCACTTCTTTGATGAGCGACTTTCCATTGTCATCCTTCACTGGCTTAATCTGTGTTGAACTTTTTCCCCATAGGAACCTGGTTGTTTGGTAGAGTGTTGCGAGGTCTCCTTTGTCTGCGGCTTGTTCTGCTTCACTTGCTATGATTTCATTATACTTTCTTTTGTCTTCTCTGGCACTCTTCTTTACTCTTTTGTTCAGTGTCTTGTAGCTTGCATTCAAATCCTGTTTTCGTTGCTTGTCGGTGCACTCGATAATGTTTTCTTTCACCATCCCTCTCTCTCTATATATATATATATATATATAATTTAATATTCCCTTCTTATGGATGCGTACAAATAAAGCGTATTGTGGAATATCGGTCCCAATTTCACTTGGCATAAATTTACTTATCGAATTACAGAAATTTCATACCTCATGTAAGTTAGGACAACAAGTGTAGGACAATAATATGCGCTTCCATTTGGTACTTCATGGATTGCCTTCCACCGCTTATAATGGATAATACAGTCGAAATCCTGAATTGCGAAGTAGGTTGTGAACATAGGAACTAAGCAGATTCCTTTTACATTTAGATGTATAATGATGGATAGTACAAACTTCGAAATGCCGTCAAATGCAGTGTCAGTGTATGTCATTAAATAATGCTGTAAGTGTCTCAGAGGTGATCGGTGATGCAATCAAACAACGTTCCATTGTGCAGATCAATAACAAAGAGTCCGAATATACAGTGTTGAAGAGATATTGGATCATATAGCGAAAATGCAAACTGGCCGCATGCTTGAAACATGTGCTAACAAAAGCGTCCAACATTATATCGCATATAACTCCCTCAATCATTCTATTTTAATCTATTACCGAAATGTGACCCCAAGTGACATAATTCACTCTCGCAAGTATTTAAAATCTTTACAGCGTGCTTATTCGCAACTCCCAACATAAAACTTGAAACAAAGCCTGAACATGAGATTACTGTTCATGACTGAATTTCTTCGGTCATGAGTTGTGATCCTGAGGTCTTCATTATTGACTTTCAACTAAAAGTCGTGCAGTTCTCGAATGAGAGAAAACAGAATAAGCAAAGCGCATTGGATTGTGTCTCAGGTGAGACGACAGTGTGTTACAAGTGTACATTGTGTTCGGTCTTCTGCGAAGGTTTCCACCTGGTTCAAAGTCTCGCCACATGATTTCATCTCCTCTCCACTGACAATTATTCTTTTATTCTGAAATCGTGAGCAAAGAGGCAAAAATCATGTAATGCGCACATGTGATACAGCTAATATTATATATTCCCAATAAGAATATCTTTACACCGCAGTTCATATAATAACTGAGTTAAATTCCAATGAAGATCAGTGATCGTCGCTACGGAGTACAAAAATGATAGTCTGCTTATGACTTTTGAACCATCTACAATTCTATCCAGGAAGATCCATTAACTCCTTTCCACTGTTGCTCTCAAGTTATCGGTTTACATTTGAGGATCGCTGTTGAATAATTATTGGTATTATTCGCAGTGCGCACTCTTACTACTCACTGCTGACAAGTAGTACGAATCGATCACAAAATGCATTATTGACATGCTACGCCAGGCTCTTCCGGACAGCTGTCTTCGCTGACTCCATTGTGAAGAGCAAGTGCCAAGTGATAAAGAATACGCAACAAAAAACTTTCATGAAGCAACAAATCAATCAAAAAAATTTAGTTTGAAGAATATTTTGGAGGAAATGGAACGGAAACGCCTTGAGTGGTCCGTTACATTCAGTGAAGTGCCAAGCCGTCTATCTAGTGGAAACGGAATGATAAACGATGAGCAGTGCATGGGTAAGATGATGGCCTGGAGCAGATTGTGTGAAGAGGAGACTGTCAGCCTTTCGGGTTTTTACATGAACTGGCACACTATTTAGCTTTATTACCTGAAAGCTGCTGACAGAAGAACATTGGAAAATAATGGACATTGTTCCAAATGGAATAGTTCAGAGTCATACGCTGTACCGCGTGTACGAATTTTAGATATTTTACGATTTAAATGGGCTGAAAATCTTGGGCTGTGTCAACATATTGTCCATAAGACGATAATAATTAATATTGAGTTAAACAAAATATCATAGCATACTACTTACTTGTGATGAGTAGTATAAATTCAGCAGCAGTGAAAGAACGAAGCATAATTCACAAAGCTGATAAGCTAAGCCCATACACAGCATAGATGATACTGCCGCTATATGTCTTCATGTCTACTTCTCTTATTTGACCACCTAAGACAACTCTGATGCCTGTGATTGCTCTTTTCAGCTTGTGAGTAATAAAGTGCACATTTCGAAATCAAAAGTACTAGGACTCTAACTTGTAATTGCCGGTATTGCGTGATCCACTCTGAAGTGCTTTCTAAGTCGTTGAACGATCTCGCTTACATCGACTTCAGAAGGTATCGGTGAAAAAGCAGACATCACCTTGATACTAATGTCCAGATAAAATCGCTTGTGTTTGCAGAACTTAGGCACGTCATTAAAATGCAATTTGTGAGGAGCGATATCCAATAGATATGAACACCCTAGAGAAATAGTGGCTGAGGATCGTAATAAGAAATATTGCTTCGACTTTAATCCTGTAGGTTAGCAAACATTCATCTGTGCCAACGCGTTCTCCCCAACAACAAATATCAATCATCATCTAATAGAGAATTTTTTATCATTATTATTGTTCCCTCGAGTTCCTAGTGGAACATAGGGCTTCAACTACACTTCTCCACTTGTTTCTGTCTTCTGCTGTACTTTTCACCTGCATCCATGTTAGTCCATACTGTTTCAACTCCTCTTCACACGATCTCCTCCATGTCACCCTTGGACGTCACAATCGCCGCTTCTCTCTCAGGTTACACTCGAGGGACTGACTCGCGATGTCACCCAGCGGCCTCCTCAGCGAGTGTCCAATCCATCTCCACTTTCTCCTGCATATTTGTTGAGCGATTGGTTCCTGTTTTGTTCGTTCTCATAGTTTCTTGTTGGTGATTCTTTCCGGCCATCTGATCTTCAGTATAGAACGAATACAGTTGTTGATAAAGGTCTTCGCTCAATGCTCAAGACCAGATGGCCGGTCAGAAAAGATCAGCAACAGGGATCTCTGGGAGCGAACCAACCAGGAACCGATTGTGAAACAAATAAGCAGGAAGAAATGGAGGTGGATTGGCCATACTCTGTGGAAACCATCAAGTTACATCACAAGACAGGCCCTCGAGGAGAACCTGAAAGGGAAGCGGCGAGGCGGTCGTCAGTGCAAGGGTGACTTGGAGGAGGTCATATGAAGAGGAGATGAAGGCGTGTGGGCAGACTTGGAACCATATGAAGACTCTAGCAGAGAACTGAACGCAATGGAGACGCACGGCTGAAGCCTTATGTTCCTCTAGGAATTAAAGGAAACAATAATAATAATGTCAATAGAGACCAAGAATTATATTTGGATATGTGTGATGTAAATGCTCAATTAGCTGTAACGATCTTCTCATCTAAAATAACTTCTTCCTCAAGTGGTCAAAAACAGTTAATTAACTTTGGCTTTCTCAGGGTAACTTCAGCGTAAAGTAATCCTCAACATATTGGTTTGAAACTACACTATTAAATGATTCCAGTTGTTGTTCACAGTTTGACTTCGACATTTCACAGATGCAACATAGTGATAATAATAATCAGTGCTCTGTTCCAAACGAATTTTCCAGCATATAGTAGAGTATTGCACCCAGTTATTACATCTGAGGGGTAATAATTCCAAACACGGCATTTTCATTGATAATATTGTTCGATAGAAGGGATATTAATAAAAAAATTCTAGTTACAGTGAAAATATTAACAACAATGCAGTGATGAAAGAAAAATAGGGTCTTTTACTTTGTGTTACACAGTGAGTTGGTTGCTTGTGTCCTCCCTTAAACCTTTCTCATCACATAAAATGTGTCTACGGCAAAACAGCTTTGGTGGAGATATTTTAAATTCAGTCGTCGGAGCGTAAATTCATCTTTTATAGTTGCTTTTCGGGTCTACCCACCTGATGGGATGCATCAGGGAGAGAGTTGTCTAAGGATATGATGCTCAGAGTGTGACGAGATAATGTTCACTGATTTCCTGTGTGAGAGTATTATTACTCTTAACGTGTCAGTTAAACGACACCAAAATAGGCCTCCTTGCAGGGTTAAATGCCCTTCGCAGCATAACGAAGCGTTTCTACAATAGCCGAGGAGATATTGGGTGGCAGTGAGCAATAGAGAATGGAATAGGTAGAATACAAAAGATAACAAACGTAGAAACTAGAGACAGATTGACGACAGCACATAATTCTAACTTGATTACATTGAATTTATGCGACATATATATATAAGAGATATCGGACGTAACATACATTTCAATATATTTGGAATTTGTGTGGATTTAGCCTAAGACAATTTTACAAGTGCCACTGCCTAATTACCTGGAGAATGGTATTCATTACGGAATAGTCTCATTGACATGTTACCACCCGCATTGAGAAAGCCAGCTTGAGAGAATCAGCTTCATCGGAATGCGGCAAGTCATGTAATAAGAAAAGGTGAATGATTAACACCCTGGGGAATATCAGTTAGATGGATTAAGTGAAGTAGTGGGAGACTTGCGAATTACACAGTTTACTGTCTCTTATCAAAAAAGTAAGAATACAAACGTATATAAGTCAGCAGCTCTCCTTGTGTCACACTGTCGAGTTGGCTTACCAACAAAACAAAGGCATGGGAAGAGAGTCAGAGACAGATGTGAAATCTATCAAAGCACACCGAGCATATTTGGTCGATCTGTCTAGATTCGAGACAGTATTATATTCTGGTGCAACATTGGCATATAAAACGCTCGTACTGTGTTTATAAGAAAACTGTTTAGAGACACGAAAATCCCTCATTGAAGGTTGCATTATTAAGGCTGGTTAACCATTCTGAATCTGGCTACATTTCCGTTCACAGATCACTGGGAACACTGTCGTTTACCCTACTAGTGAGATGTAAATGCCTTATTTTAATTATTACATTCCAAATGTAATAAATGGGTGTGACACTCTATCACAACCTGGAATATCCATATTTGAATGTAAGAGATACCGTGTGGAATGAACCACTTATAAATATTATTAAACCTAAATAACATCTCTGGAATACCGAATTCACAATCTAAAGAACAACTAGCATAATTTATCATTTAGTTTCAATCCCATATCATTATTTCTTTGTCAGGTGAATTCACCCTGAAAAAAGAAAAGCCAACAAACTGCTTTCAGTCCATAAAGCAGAGGTGATAGTGGAAGAGGAAATTTGTACAGCTAATTTTGCATTCATATCATTCGTAATCAAACGAAATACTTGATTTTTGCTGACATGCGCGCTCCTAGCACAGGTGATCTCACGACGTCTAAAGGAAAAGATTCGAGTTTTAGGTTTCGCAGGTTGTGTGCAAATATTGTAGGTTATACGTTGTACGACATCTAAGTGCAACGATGAAAACAAAGCCCACTTTTCAAGATGAGAAACACTTTTATTTCGAAGAATAGCAATTGTAATAACAATAAAATAAGAATATTAATAATTTTCGCTGATCTGAGACAAAAACCGCTCACAGTTACGATGAAATAGCGTCTTAGATTTAGATTATGAATTTCTTCTATACACATATATGAATATCTATAAAACACAAAATAATCGAGCAAAGAATATTCTTTTCGATAAATTCCTCTTCCAGGCTCTACAATTATATATATGTTTACATACACAGAATATTTTAAATTAGTAGTTAATAACAATATTAGCGTTTTTTTAAATAATATGAATCTAAAACCAAAACGGTCCAAGTTACCAACAGTTCTAAAGAAAGCCTTGCTCTTACAGATGCAGTTCCTAGGAGACAACACAAGTGAGATACTAACACATCGCCTCAGAAATGCGGTAAAAAGAGTAATCCCTGCTGCTCAATTACCCTGTATCTTTAAAACCACCCCTCTTCCGCCTCGGGAATAAAAGACAAACTGCCTAATTTCGCCTCTTCAATGTGTATCTGCCTGTTTAACTGCTCCTGTGGAGCCAGTTGCATAAGCCGTACAATTAAGCGTGTTTCTCGTCGAATTTCCGAACATCACCCTGCCTGGTTAAGCGGAGGTCAAACAAAATCTATTCGCAGCGCTATTCTGGCGCATCTTGTGGAGACAGAACAAAAGATTGACGTTAATCATGCTTTCAGTGTCATTTACCGCATACCTACGAATCTCAGTTTCGCTTTAAGAGTTCGACTTCCAAATCTTGCTGAGGTTGGCTGTTGGGATCCATATTAACAAGCCTAATTTATGCACCTAAAAGAAGTTAGTTCAGTCATTATCATTACCTTGGCCATCCAGGTGTGAATAATCCAGAATTTTTGTGAAATTTCCCTAATTTTAGTTGATATTCTATTCGCTGTTATATCTTTATTATTATTATAATTTAAGCATCTTTAATGAACTGCAATAGCAATGATCATACTTTACAAATCGATATTATTTAAAAAACACTAATATTGTTATTAACTATTAATTTAAAATATTCTGTGTATATAAAGATGCAGATATATAATTGTAGAGCCTGGAAGAGGAATTTATCGAAAAGAATATTCTTTACTCGATTATTTTGTGTTTTATAGATGTCTGAATGAATATTTTTGCAATATATGAAAATGACAAAATCAACATAATTTTTGTAGATCATTTAACACTCGAATCCTCTTCTTTTGCCTTGTCGAAAACACTTCGATGAAATATCAGTTAAGAAGCTGAAAATTCATCTGAATGACTGACACGATGATGCACGAATAACATTGCAGGTGACCGATTGTATCCGGCACATTAATCTGCATGAATTATACCACTGGAATTAACAACAGTTGTATTACAACTCGTAGGAGACACTTCCCCTTACGAATACACACTATATCCCCAATTGACGTAAAAATGCTAATGTCGTGTAGTGCGAAAATCCCCACACACTAGTCACCATACGCTGACCACGATTGTAGTTCTTGTTCATCATAACAGATTCAACTGCATTCACAATAACACCGGTCTTTCGAGAAAGCTGCGACGAGTTACTGATCTTCCACAACGCCTAATTGATGTGCATCCATCATCCATATTCACCTGTGAAGGATAACATGATGGTAGATTCCACACAATTGATGTCCAGTTGAGTAGAAGAGAGGATAGTTCACTCAGGGGAGATGTTCAAAGAAAACCTGCATCTTCGAAACAAGCTACACGTTTCTTCATTCAGATGACTCAAGAATACAGCGAGAAGAATCCTCACCTACGATTGCCTGGAAAATCAATTAGGATACATCCCACATACGCTAGTCAAAATAACTTCTCCTAATACACGTGTAAGCAGATACAAGAGTACGATGAATGCTAAAGAGAGATCAACTGTTACAAGATGCAATGATAGACAAAGTCAATAGTGATTAGATCAGACAAAATCAGATTAAGCCACTACAAAATGTTGAGTTAGTGCAGTTTACATAGATGTCAGTAAACATTTTAGTACCAAATTAAATATGCAAATTAAGTGAAATCTATTGAAGTTCACATATATTTTTTATATTTTTATATAAATTAACAACAAACCTATGTACTATGTCGGTAAAACAGTGAATGAACTTTAATCATATCATGCCCTCTATACTCAGGTGAAATTAATACACATTTGCTTCATTCCAAAACAGCCCTCGTGATATACTGTGGAATTTTCAATATTTTGCATCTGATTTACTGAAAAATAACAACAGAGGAAATCCATTTACAGGGTAGACTTTACGAGAATTCACAAGAGCAGCATTTTTCATAAGTAGAATCAGTAGTATGAAAGAGTGGAGAAGAAAAATGATCAGATTAACAACAATATTAGCATTAAATACACAAAGTTTTAAGTTAGTACTGTGGATAGTGTCAGCGTAAAACTACAAATATGGGAGAAGAAATTGACCATTTTTGATGTCATTTACATACAGAACGTGGGTGAGTCGGCCAAATAGGGTACGGTTTATTTATTATAGTCGTTGTATCGTGGCCTCAAAAACTATTGACAAACCATCGTAAACTTCTGCAGAATTTGTTTCTATTTAAAATCAAGTGAAGATCAACTGCGTTCAGCTATAGTTATTGTTTTGTATGTGTGCACTGTCTCCATTAAATCTGCGTCGGAATTATCAATTAAACTTTCAACGGACGCAGTAAAACTGATTGGAGGCACGCGGAAAATGATTAACTCGAGGTTTCAATATAGAAAATATCTTCACTTAGACATTTGGAAAACAGAAAGATTGAGCAAAGAAATATTTACTTTTCAATTAGATCCTCATCTTTGGCTCTACTCGAATATATAAAGCATTTTTTTACAATACACAACAATTTACCAAACACGTGGCGATATGTTTGTTAACAATGTTTAAACAGTGTCAAAATGTCAATGGGTAGATAATTAACGCAGAAAATCAATACACATTTAAAAGGTAGGAATGGATGGAATAAATTAGTTTTACAAGAATACCACGTAATTAAAGATGAAGTGGTCAAAATAAAAATAAAATAATTTGGACAATTATAATTTATTAGGGGGAGGGGGGCGACGTAATCCTGTCTTGTAACGATGGCCACGGTAAGCAAAGTGGCTGTACGAATTTCTTCTGTACACATAGGCTTGGTTTCTTCTGGTGGATTCTGATTGCTTCACCTGTCTGTAGAAGATGAACTCGTAGAGCAAAGTTAAGATTAGTCGGAATGCGATAAATAATTTTAAATGCAGTATTCACATCAACCTTGTGCTCAGTATCAACAAGGTGTGCTAAAATAGAACTACGAATAGATCTTGTTTGTCCCTTGCTTAACCACGCTGGATGATGCTCAGAAATACGACGATTAAACTGCCTAATTGTACGCCCAATGTAGCTGGCTCGAGGTTAACAGGTTTCGTTGAGTGTTATATCTCATAATGAAAATAAAAATCAAGGGTATTTCTTATAAAAACATTCTCAAAAATAGAGTCAAGTGATGCAGTGAAAGACACAGTGATTTTCCATACAAATTCAATGAACACACACTTTATCGTATTTTCACTAATTCTCGTCCACTCTGAGCAACGGTTTTGATTGATCGTTTTCCAACACTAATGAAATCATGCGTATTACCATCCCCCTTTTTCTAATTTTCAATTAGTCTCTTCCTCCAGACTACACCGTGCATTGCGTAATATGCTGTCGAGCACAAATTTTACCACACTCTGAATGGTCTTTTGAATTCTTAAACAAAGATCATTATGATTGTGATTATTATTATTACTGTTCCCTTGGGTTCCTGGTGGAACATAGGGCTTCAACTGCACGTCTCCACTTGTTTCTCTCTTCTGTTGTACTTTTCACCTGCATCCATGTTAGTCCATACTGTTTCAACTCCTCTTCACACGATCTCCTCAGTGTCACCCTTGCACTTCCCACTCGCCGCTTCCCTTTCGGGTTGCAATCGAGCACTGGCCTGACGCGCGATGTCACCCAGCGGCCTCCTCAGCGAGTGTCCAGCCCACCTCCTCTTTCTCCTGAATATTTGTTGAGCGATTGGTTCTTGTTTTGTTTGTTCCCATAGCTTCTTGTTGGTGACTCTTTCCGACCATCTGATCTTCAGTATAGAACGAAGACAGCTGTTGATAAAGGTCTGGAACAGGCTGTTGGAAATATTCTTGTGACCCGCCAAGTTTCTGATCCGTATAGAAGAACTGAATGACTTGACGTTTGTATTGAAAATCCGAATTTTGTTGTTGATGTTGAGTGACGAAGATTTTCAGATTGGTTTCAGGTTGATGAATGTGTTTCTCGCCTTCCCGATTCTCGATTTGACATCCTCGTTCGTTCCATCTGTAGTTGAGACAATGCTCCCTAGATAAGTGAATGAAGTAACCTCTTTCAAATCCCTTCCTTTGTGAGGCTAACGAAAATTCACAGTCGAAAAACATTATCTTTCCTTATGAAAAAGTTGAAAGTGATTAGATCACATAAAATTAGAATAAGCTATTATTAGATGCTGAGTCAGACAGTTAGTGTCACCTTCACGAAACAACATTATCCTAACGAAATCACACAGTTCCCACGATGCTTGTAGATTATACGTCATTGAAATAGAGAATACGTCACACATGAAATACCTTGGTATGCTTCCATCCTCCCACTTCTCCTAGTCATCCCATATCGCATTTATTTATAAGAAAATGTCTCATCTGACCTACTACATTAGAAAGTTATTACAATCTGTGATGGATTACTCACTCTTCACTTTCACAATTTGTTAACACTTAAATCTTACCCATTGCCCTTCATGGCTCCGCTTTGTCTTTCCCGGACCACTTCAAAAGATCCCCATCATATTGTGAAGGGTATTAGAGGTTTTCAGTAGGACAAGCAGTGCGCGATTATGCCACCTCGCTCGTTAACTCTGTAAATGACAGGGGCCTGAACTCATTTAGAAAACTGAAAAAAATCAATATTGGCTTACTATCAGAATCCGCTACACGTGCAAATCTCTCCTTGCTTCTCCTTATCTAGGACTAGAATTCAGTATCAATGATGCTCGTACTACCAAGAAGATTAACTCAACCATACTCAATTTCGCCAGAAAAAACCGCGTTCTTTGAGTAATTGCCATCGAAAATGCTTAATTCCTTCTGCCATATTTATAGTTCCAAGGTGACACTATCCAAATTATCTCATAACGTTGTTTAAGTTTAATGCTAATATTGTTGTTATTCTTATCATTTTTCTTCTCCACCCTTTTCATACTACTGATTCCACTTATGACAAATGCTGCTGTTGTGAATTCTCGTAAGGTGCACACTGTAAGTGGATTTTCTCTGTAAATCAGATGCGAAATATTGAAAATTCCACAGTGTATCACTGGTGCTGCTTAGGAATTAAGCAAATTTTTATTATTATTAGTTATAAAAAATTCACCTGAGTGTAGATGACGTGATATTGTGAGAGCTCACTCACTGACATTGACTTATAGTAGAAACGGTTGGTTTTTGTTATTAATATTACCTTTTAAAGATAAATATAGTTGTGTACTAGAATAAATTCCATCTAATTAAGTTTTTTGTTTTAATACTGAAATCGCATTGAGGATTTCATCATCAGCTCACATCAGTTAGAGAACTACTGGTAAATCTGGAGTAATGGACAGCTGTTTCGTCCAAGTTTGGGACTCTTCGTTGGTACGCACCCACCGGGGTTCGACCTTCTGGTGACAAGGCGAGCTCGTAGACCGTTGAGCCACTGGGACCCGATTCAGTGGGAGTTGAACTCCAGCTTCTGCCATTCCCCACAAAACCATTACCTGGAAATAATACTAAAATGTTGAATGACAGCTGTGTGAACTATCACGACTCAACATTCTGTGATGGCTTCATCTGATTTCATCTGTTTTAATGACTGTTGACTTTGTCCTTCATTGCATCTTGTAACAGTTGATCTCTCTTCAGCATTCATCGTATTCATTTGTCTCCTGAGACGTCTATTTTCCTTTTTTTGATTCCTTTACTTTCCCATTAGAACATAGTGTGGTGAGAGCTACTTATAATCCGATATAAGTAGTATATCAGAAAGGAATTCAGAAAAGTAACAATACGTTTGGCACACTGGAAAGAGCAATCAAAGAAGAGAACCACGAGAAGAATGCTTCCACATGATGCAGAATCCAAGAAGCTATCGAATGTAACGATATTCGACCAATTCGTCAAGAATGTGGTAAATGATGTGCAGATGGCAGGTTGAGAATATGGTATACCAAATTTAGCTATGTACCATACGTTTCATCGAATAAACATTTCTTTCAGTTTCCTCGGTCTTTTCTTTTTTACAATAGGACCTCCAGCTACTTCCTTGAAGTTTCTGTAGCAGTGTTTATTTTTACAGGATGTGTTGCTGGCCTCATGGCCAACTCTTCCTGTTTGCTTGTCTTATTACTGGCTCATCGAGGTAAAGGCCATTAGCTTGAAGCCCTATGTTCCACTGGGGAACGTGAAGGAAGAAAATCGAGGTAAATGAGTGCGTCTGTGAACAGGGATCGAACCATGTGCATGGTTGGCGAGTGTCCTAACCGCCATGCTGCCGACTCTTCCTTGTCCTGGTACCATTGACTAAATTGATAAGGCTTCACAAACTCATCGACTGACCATCCTTCTTATATTCTTTCAAGCAATGTGAGCAACTGAATTAAGTCAATGTGATGAAAAAAACCTCCAACTTTCTTAATATCGTCTACTGTTTCACAAGTGTAGAGTAGAACAGAACGAACTGTGAGTTTGTTCCTTATAGGTCAAGTATAATATGCAATATAATGTTACAAGATATAGCCATTAAAAAGTAGATGATTCCAGGTATTTTAACATCCATCGTTGACTTTCACTTATTCTCTCCGTTCGGTGGGGCCACCACATTGGCGATTAGGATTTATGTGTGGAGTCAGAGGTATGTCAGTCGAAGAAGTTTCACACTATTGCCTGAAGTAGCTGGGATATGTTACGCATTTCTGGTCATACAGAGACATGGCACACATTAATATAGTCACTGACTAACCACCGGAACACATGGTGAAAGTAGACGGCAGTAACAAAGAAGTACCTGTCTTAAGCTTCCGTATTTTCTACTTGTCTCGCGGGACCGCATGACATTTTATCATGTTATTGCTATTTCTTTTCTCTGACTTTCTATAAGATTCCGCTTGTAATTAGGATTTGAAATGTGGTAACCTGGATGGATACCTAAGCAATAATGCTAATTTTTATGCAGATAATTTACAAATCTGTGTCTAGAATACGGTTTAACGTCCATATACACATACACATTAGGGAAATCGAACTAGTTTTCAGTAACGCATTGTTGATACTGAGACGTCTATTCGGAAACCTTATTTGTACCAGCATACGTACCACGTGCATTGGTGGCATAGCGGCTGGCACACTCGCCGACCTTGCACATGGTCCAGGGTTCAATCCACGGTCAACGCACTCCTTTATCTCGCTAAGCCAGCATGAGGCTGGCAACCCTGTCCCGTGAAAATAAACACTGCTACAGAAACTTCAGGCCTTCTAGCCTGAAGCCCTGTGTTCCACTTGGAACATGAAGGGAAAAGAAAGAAATTTAGGATGCATCCTAATCCATTTTCTAGACAATCATATGTGCGGATTCTTCTTGCTATATTCGTGAGTCATCTGGTTGATTTCAATTTGTATCGGATGGTGAGGAAACTGTAAAACGAGTGTAGCGTTTCCTAAGGATGCAGGTATTCTGCCGACACCTCTGTTGAGTGATCTATTCTTTCTTCTACTCAATTGGAAATCAGGTGGGTGGAATGTTTCATCGTGTAATTCTGCACAGGTGAATATGGATGATGGATGCATATGAATAAGGCGTGGTGGTAGGTCACTACCGGTTCACAGACTTCTCAAGGGAACGAGTTATTTTTCAAGCAGTAGAAACTGTTTTGATAAACAAGATTTACAATCGTTGTCACCGTAGTCCAAATAATATGTGGCAGTTGACGGAATTATTGTGGATGAGGTTCATATTTATAGTGTGAATATTCTCCTAATTTATATTGTGACGACTTATGTGTGGATTTTTGCACTACAGGACAATAGCATTTTTACGACAATTGTGGACAGATTTTGAATCTGTAATGTGACGTTTCTGCTACCAATTGTGATACAAGTGTTGGTAATTCCTGTGGTATAATTCACACAGACTAATGCGCAGGATGCAATCGATAATCACGGTTTAGAGTCGTACCTCATCGTATCAGTCATATAGCTGACTTCGTCAGCCTCGTAAAATGAATGTATACTGATTCCATCAAAGTGTTTTCGACAGTATGGAAGAAAAGGATTTGAGCAATTTGAGCGGAAATTATTATCTCAAATGAACTGTCATCAAGATTTGACAGAATAGTTCTAAAATGTTTGGGCGCCGAGTGAGAAGTAGACATTTGTAAAAAATTATATTTGTAAAATCTCAGCGAGATTGAAATGAGTAATTCCAACGTTTGGTTTGGCAATCTGGTTCGAACTTCTTCAGGGAAAATAATCGAAGTAAACATAACAGAGGTTTATATATAAAAGGAACATCACTTGTTTTACAACTGCTTACCCACACACACACACACATACACACTCTGTTTAAAGTGCTTAACAAAGGTAGACCGACCAATATTTGTAAGTCCGAGGTGAAATTTTGTTTATTATACCTGTTGAATGTCCCATGATTGGACAACGTTTTTAAAAAGAAGGGATGTTCCTTTTATATATAAACCTCTGTTATGTTAATTTCGATTAATTTCCCTGGAGAAGTTCGGACCAGATTGCCGAACGAAACGTCGGAATTACTCATTTCAATCTCGCTGATATTATCATACTTTAGTACAGAGGGATTAAGACCATGAAATTTGGTAGGGTTGAACGAATACTATCTGTATACAGAGATCGGGATATTCTGCTTCGATAGTCAAAGCTTCAGGAATACAGATGAGCCGGGTACGTGATGATTTAAGCAAATAACTTTAAAAGTGGAAGCTGTTGAGATAGAGTGATCAGTATCGACCGGATGCTCAGAGGTCGCTATTCTTATCGCTCCACTTTCACCTCTCCGTAACCATGCAGGAAAGTGTTCGCGCACCCTCTGGTCGAACGACCAAAATACCTATCTCCACACGAGGAGGTGGTATAATAAACGCAAATAGAGTCGGTCAAGAGTGGGAACATGTCCTTCAGCTTATTGAACAGTAGTGGTTAACTGGTAAAGGCTATTCTCAGAGATGCAGCAGGGAATGTTCTTCTCAAGGATTGTGTTATCCCTCTTTTCATGATATCGAAAGCTATGTCACCTCTGAATTCCAAGCTTATGTACAGTATTTTCTCCGGTGCGAATGATAAGTCACGTCTGATATCATTTGACTGTCTATTTCTGTCTATCAAACGTGAAGGAAATCCATTTTTATTAGGAGTTTTCTCAAACGATTTACTTCATCCTCCACAGTATCAAGTCTACATATACACCGGATCAGGTTTTATTTTCGACCAATGGGTACTTAGCTGTTGAAATTTGTCAGTTGACCATCCCTTGATAGCTTTCAATGAATCGACCTCTTTAGAGTTTCATCGGCTCTTCTTGATAAGTTCACATCGACGAAATGAATGCTAGACTGGTCCTTCACTTCCAATGTGAATTTGCTATCGCTGTATGCCAACCAGCAAATACATTTAACATATATTTCAAATTATTGTCACTGTTACAAGAAATAAAGGTTTCATCTACGTAGCTTTTATACAGCTTGATAATAAATTCGTTGTCAAGAGTCTCTTCGCTGATTCACTAATTTTGATCTTCTCCTTGTGAAATGACAGGTAGTATCGTGACAATGACTAAAATTATCACAGCTGAATGACATTGAATTCCGCAGAGTGAGTGTTTTCATCAAGGCGTGTAACTGTCTTGTCAAAAATAGATTGATTATTCATTCATTCGCATCGAACAACATATTTTTGACTTTGATATTGATATCTACAACACATACATCACATGCATCAGAAGAGTGTCGCCAGCAGAGACGAATGACATTCGGACGTGTTTTCCTTAACAAGCATCCGCTAAGCATGATAATAAAGGTTTTTGTATTTCCCAATGAATGAAAAACAAAACGATATTGTTGTTACTGACGTTTCGCTTTTTAATGTCAATAGCTTTATCAAAGTATTATTCAACTGGAATTTACAAAATCTCATCATATATATAACAAAGAGTTAAGGCGGGAGAAAATAGACTTAGGTCAAGTTAAAAGGAAATATTGGAAGTCAAAATAACAATGGATATCACTAAACGAAATATCAAAGGTAATACATCTTTTGTAAAATCTCAGCGAGATTGAAATGAGTAATTCCAACGTTCCGTTCAGCAATCTGGTCCGAACTTCTTCAGGGAAATTAATCGAAATTAACATTACATAGGTTTATATATAAAAAGGAACATCACTTGTTTTATAAACCTTGTCCAATCATGAGTCATTCAACAAGTGTCAACAAGTATAATAAACAAAATTTTATGAGCTGTGATCAAAATTTGACTCCGGACTTACAAATATTGGTCTACCTTTGTTAAACACTTTAAACAGCGTGTGTATGTATATCTACTTCTCACTCGGTGCCCATATATTTTAGAACTATTCTGTCAAATCTTGACAACAGATCATTCGAATTAATAGTACATCTGTTATGGTATCAAAACAAACTCTACTAACTTTATCATCGTTTGTTAGTCTGTCAAGTTGGCCAATAGGTGATGATAACAAAATAAAGTTTAGATTTTTGGATTTGATCAGTGTTTAAAATTATAAAGGCAGTGTGTGTTTACATAGTGAACTTGCATATCACATTCGTGTTGATTTTATCACTTCATGGGGGAGGGAGGTGTTGTAACCAGGTCAGATTCTGTTTTAGTCCATCATTCCTATTCAGGCAACTCGGATTCCACTTGATATGAAGTGCTTCTGATATTAGACGTCCTTTTTGATTTCTGAAATGCTTTTTTCTGGACTATTTCAATATTGTCAAAATCAATTATGTGGCCTGATGCTATAGCGTGTAGACGTATGGCTGATGATTTTTTAAGTTTTTCCAGTTAACTGGATTTCTTGGTGGTCGAACAGATGCTCTACGGTGTTGATTTCTGATTTTTATTTTACTCGCTAAGCAGATAGCATGAGAATCGTTCACAATCAATCGGTGTTAATACATTTTACGTAATCGCATTTCGACTGGCACTGCTCGAATATCGACACACTGAATGAACCACAGATGCGCTGAATGGAGATGGAAATTATCAAGAAACGAGTGACAGTCATATCATCGTCACTTGGATATCAGTGTGTTAAACCGTTAGTTCATCACATCTGTCACTTGGTGTGTACTTCTCAGTCTTGATGTAAATATTTGACCAATAGTGGTAAGTGCTGCCAAAACATTCCCAATTGGTGAGAATGAAATATTGAAAGACTGTGGTGATTGGTCTCACCAGATTCTACTTCTCTCGATACACACACACACACACAAGTCAGATGTGTCTCTCAGTCTTATGAGTAGTGTGTGGGTGGATGTTTAGAAGAAATGTTATAAATATGGTGGAGTGAAGACGGTTGTATCTTTCACCGTGATAATCAATATTCAGAGAACTGAGAATGCAGTCAAAGTGTCCACCATCTAGATTGGTCATCGGTGTCGTCATCTTCCTAATCCAATTGATCACAGTATTCGCTGCTGTGGCACACGATGCTCTGCCAATTGACAAACGTGAGTAAATCAAGATCATTCAACTAAATAAGTGGCTGGCTAACTAACTAAATAACTAACTATGTATGATATGGATTTTTGTATAAACTGCTCTCAATAACTTTTGTTTCATTTCGTTTCATTTCATCACTAGGTGATATGAGAATGCTTCGATTGGGCAAATAGACAGCAACGCGGAGAATCTCACCACTTGTGTTTCTGCTGCATGTATTGCAGTAAATGTAATTATTGATTGTGATTAATTTGTACAGCATGAAAATAGTAATACACATATTTTTATATTCACTGTCTTATGCATGCCGATGTCTCTTCAGTATTCATTGGTAGAAATTGAGTGAGGGATACAACTGGTGTTATATTGTCGACTCTCCATGTGCTGACTCAGTGACAATTATGATTTGACAATTTGTAGATATGATGTCCTGTTGTGCTGCGTGAAATCGTCAGCAGATCTCAAATCCGTGTCAATTGTGTTGCGTTAGTAGGTTGTCGGAGGTTTCGCCTTACCCGGATTTCGACTCTCTTGAAATTTTCTGCGTCACAATTCCACAAAATCAACTGGAAGTCATCGTGTAATAGAAGCACTCTCTACTCGATTCTACAATGCGATCTCATGTGTCAGATTTTCACAGTCACTGAATACTGAGTTCTGAAGACTGCTTGACAGTGTAGCACTTCATGTACAGTCCCATCGAAAATGATACGTTCACTTGTTGTAACCTTCGATTGTTCTTCAATTCATGAAACACAGTGACGTGCATGAAGGAATTCAGTGTATCGTTCTATAGAAGATTTTTTGATGAAGCACGTATTCCCCACATCTCTGATATTTCATATTAGGTAGACTCACTGTAGTCAGAACAACACCGTCATCAATACGGTATTTAGCTTGTTCCGAAATCATTGAGTTGACTCAGCGTCAATGTAGTCAAGCTGATATTTTTCTCTTCAAGATGATTCGAATAAGCATTTTACTTGGCGAGAGAAAGAACATTGTCCCATACCAGTTCCTTCAGATAGCCATTCTTTCTTTCCAAACCATTTGCAGTGATATCGTGAGCTCGTCTGTGGCAGTATCTGGGTCCGTTTCCAGTGCTTCGGAGAGGAGTGTATTCCGTCTGATGCTGCTGACTTCCAGAGTGGCTTTCATTAGCCTGATCGGAATTAGGATTTCCGCTTTTTTTGAAGGATTGGTTTACACTGACAGGTAGTTCTGTGCATGGTATTGGTGGCAGTAATATATCTTAGTCACTTGCAGATGATGGTCAATTCAAGAGTAATTCAAAGTGATCAGCCAATTTTTGTATTCCTTTCTCCTCCTTGATAATCAGGTTCCTTTGTACATCTTTTATTAGTTTCGTCATCCGGGTTGATCTCCTCCAGGATAAAGATCTGGTTTACTGATGTAATATCCTAAGGTCTCTTTTACCCGCGAGCTGCTTATTCTGCTTCAGTTGCTGGCAAGAGCGTCGTACGATTGTCTTTTGTCTTCCCTAGCACTCTTCTTCACCTCTGTCTTTATTGAGTGTAGTGTACATTGCTGTGAATTCTGCTTCTCAATCTATTGTCCATTTTTGCATTGAGTCATCTCCTCTCTCGCTATCGTCCTCTCCTCTTTTCTATTAGCTTCCACGTGGTTGCCCGTTCACAGCCAATCCTCATCCTCTGTCCTTTCTCTTCTTTTTTCTTAGAACAGTTGTACACGTTTCATTGAACATCACCTACAGTTGGTTAGTCTCCGTGCTCTTCCACACACGTTTGTTCAGTGACGCCAAATAGTGTATCCGCTTTGATTTGATTATGAGCAATAATTTGTGCTTGAAGCGTAATCACTAAATAATATTGTATAACAACACTGTGTGATTAAGCTAAATAAAATCTTATCCATAATGACTGAAGTTATAATTAAGTGAAGGTGCCCCTTGCAGATTTGTCCTTCATTTCCTGAATGTTGAATTTAAACTGTGGCATATATCCGTTTGTTTTGGGGAATTTCACCGTCATTTGGAAGGTTCCTAGGACCAGATGATGGTCTGAGTCCACACTCAATGCCCTTCTCGACTTTTTGGACAGCAGGCAGCCTGCGTCTCAACTTCCCGGAGTAGCATTTAGTTGAAATCTATCTGGTTGGTGGCGTGTCCATCAGGCGATATTTATGTTTCATTGAGTACATCTTTGCGTTTGTACACGCTGCCTCTGATAGCCAGATCATTGAAAGCGCAGAAGTCTGCGGACAGTTCTGCGTTCTGTTTTATCATAGAGAGCAACAGCCTCTCGACCCATGATGAGTTGTTTCCATATATATTACCTGCTTCTAGTTCGGTCGACATTCATATTGTCCATCAGGGTTGGGATGTCGCCATTTCAGATCTTATCCATTACTGTTTGTCGTTGTCCATAAACAATTTCCTTGTTGTCTTGTTCCGCGGTGTTTGTAACACTTTGGGTAGCTTTTGATTGTTGTGACCTTGCTTGCCTTTGAGCTTAGTCTTGCTGTCAGGATCCCGTATGAAGTCAGTTTCCACTACATTAGTGACTGCCTGTCACTGGTAACATCATGACAGCCACTCACTACCTCAGTGTGTTCGTGTTTGTCGTCTAGTTGACCTGATCCGAGTAGATTACTGATTCACCAGTTGACAATTCTGACAGTCAACCCTTATTCCATCTGCTCTCGCAGATAACCAGAACTTCTATGCCATATCTTCGCATCTCTTTGGCTTCCTGGGCAGCCTTCGCAGTCTACTAAATTGAACGAACATTCCAAGTCCTCACTCTTATTCTTGCTTTCATCGAGAGACGACACACCGGCTGACTGACTGGCTTCTCGAAGACTCTCACCAGCCACTTCACTGTGTAATTTCGCTTCTCCAAATCGAGCTTCTGCATTTGAAGTTTAATTTCCGCGTGCTGAAGTTTCTCATATACGCACAAAATTTGGAGGACCTGAATTTCCCCGATGATTTCAGATGAACATATTTAACACAGACTTAGGTGATGAAGATTCCCAGCCGGCACAAACAGCAACAACAACAGACAACATTCTGCAAAAATGGGTGAAATATGAAAGAAACGACCTACTTTACCACCCTGGGAGGCATTATTTTAAATACAGGCAGAACTGACAAGGATTTCAAAACAAGGATAGCGAAATCAGAGTAGGCATTCACTACCCTCGATTTTTTTGAAGATCCACAGTATTCAGCGTGAAAAAAAATGAGATTCGGATTTTCCACTTCTATGTAAAGTCAGTGCTGCTATACGGATTAGAGACTTGGCCAGCGCGTCACGAAGGGCACTTCGAACAAACTACAGACCGTCATCGACAGCTGTATCGCTCAATACCACTCAAGATCAGATGGCCGGCCACATAAGATCATCAACAGAGATTTCTTGGAGCGAACCAGCTCAGCAGGAATCTATTGTGCAACAAGTGTACACTGAGGAAACCATCACATGATTTCACACAACAGGCCACTGCTCAAGTGGAACCAGAATAACAAGAGGCGAGTTGGTCGTCAGTGCGATAGTGACATGGAGGAGGTCATGTGAAGAGGAGACGGAAGCGTGTGGGCAGACGTGGAGTCAGGTAAAAATTTGGCAGAGAACTGAACACAACAGAGATGTGTGGCTGAGGCTCAATGTTCCTCTAGGAATCAAAGCAAACAATAATTCTATAACAATTCCGCTGCACCCTGTAACTTTGTGTATAAGAATGTTTTCACAAGAAATACCTCTGATTTCTGCCCTCACCATGAGATACAGCTCTCACATATCGAGGAATTTACTACAGAGAACTGCCAGCCTCGAGGAGAGTATCTTCCGTGTGTCGTTTTCGACCGTTGAAGGTAACTATAAGTGGACTCAGTAGATCTTCACTTGATTGCACACTAACAACTTCTACAGCGGTTTACAATGGTTAGTCAATATTCAAAAGCCAACATGAGCTTATTACTTTGAAAATTTAATGCTAATATTTTTGTTATTCTTACCATTTTCATTCTCCACGTTTTCATACTACGGATTCTACTTATGCAAAATGCTGCTGTTGTGCATTCTCGTAAGGCGCACCCTGTAAGTGGATTTTCTCTGTTATTATTGTTCAGTTAATCAGATGCGAAATATTGAAAATTCCACACTGTACCACGAGGGCTGTTTTGGAATGAAGCAAATTTTTATTATTATAAGTTGTAATAAATTCACCTGAGTATAGATGGCGCGATATTGTTAGAGTTCACTCACTGACTTTGACACAGTACAAACGTATATTCTTATTTATTTTCAATTTTTAAAAATAAATACACTGGTGAACTTTAATAAATTCCATCTAATTAGCTCTTTTAGTTTGATACTAAAACTTTGACTGACATCTATGTGAACTGCAATGACCCAACATTTTGTAATGGCTTAATCTGATTTCGTCTGATCTAATGACTATCAACTTTGTCTTTCACTGCATCTTGTAATAGTTGGTTTCCCCATATTTGTAGTTACATGGTGGCACTACCCAAATTATCTTATATCTATCCATATTTAATGCTAAACGTATTGTGGTTATCATGCATCCCTTTGCCAGACATCCTCAACCGAACGATACCATGGTTAAAAATAACAAAAAACAAACAAATATAGTCACCGTGAAGTATATGAGCACTTAAGTATCTGTGCTATATTCCTGGTAAACTGTATTCCAGCAGTACTCACATACAAGTCTCATCAAGAGCACACAACATGCACAGAATCATCGGAAAATCAAGGCACACTGGGTAGCTGTTTCGTACAAGGTTGTGAGCTTTCTTTCAGGATTCATCCACCGAGATTTGAACGCATGGACTTCTACTAGATGACTTTGGCGATGAAGAACCCATTAAGACCCATACAAACCTTTGGTAATTCACAATGTACAGCTAAAATCATCGGGGCCTGAATGCTGTCTTGCTTGAATTCGTGAAGCCATCATTTTCAAATGGTTCTGTAACTGATATCAGTTAATGATTTAGCGTGTAACCAATCAAACCATCCGCACATCAACAATTAACAGGTTCTCGATGAAAATCGAATACGAACAATCTTCATACTACATGAACACAGCGGATCGTTTGGATGACTACATCATAAATAGACATTCGCCTATTCCATTGTCAGTCAGTGCCGTCCAAAATGACTATTACAATGTCAAAGATTTCCACAACATTTCGTATAAGGTCACGGTTTGTTTTCTCTCGATAATGTCCACCAAAGTAACAGAGTTGAAGTTTACAGGGTGAAATGTCAGCATCTCGATTCTAGGCTCTATTCATCTGGAACGAGTCAGAAGTTTGCAATTTTCACTGATTTGACGTTTCAGGAGTGATGATGATTTTGTGGAAACTTATAGCAAGTATAACGCTCAAACGCACACATTATCGCTGCTCATCATCGGCTAAGTGATGTTAACAGAAAGAGAAGGTCTTTAATTTCACCCACATTTTACTCGCAGTTGACGAGTGTCCTAACTTTGCACAAGCATTAACCTATTCTTCCGTTAAATGAAATGAGGACGCAGAGGTGGACAGCGTATAAACGCACAATTAACCTAAATATCCTTGTATTTTCAACAATTTGTTGCTCACATCTCTAAACGTCCAGTTGAGTAGAAGAGAGGACACTTCACTCTAGAGAGGCATCGATAGAAATCCTCCATCCATAGGACAAACTACACGTTTCCTAAGCTCCCTCACCATTCAAAACAAAGTAATGTCAGTCAGACGCCTTATGAGTAAAGCCAGAAGAATTTTCAATCATGACTGTGTGGCAAATGAACTACATCAATTCCAAAAGACTGGTACAAATTGGTTATCCCAATAGAGGTATTCGGAGACACATGAATACGATGAATATTACAGAGACACCAACTGTTTGAAAATGCATCAGAAGGCAAAGTTAAATGTCATATTGCTTTCAAAGTTATCTATCGTATTCCATCGAGTCTTTCGAATGGAATCAGAACCCGTCTTTAACACCTAGCCGAAGCTATGGGAATTCGAGAGAACAATCCTAGTCTTTGCATACAAAAGATTTTTGTTCTACCTTTGTCTCTCCCTTGGCCTAGATGAATTGTATTCAAAACTCTCCCACCCTTTCTTATTTTCCATCTCCTTCGTACTTTTATGATATTTATTTAAACTCTGATTATCGTTCGCTTACGTCTTCTACACATAGCTGAAGCTGTTGCAATAAGATCGACTAAACCGGAACTTTGTATCCAAAAAGAACACGTCCAGACGCTGTTCCTACCGTGGCCAAACTTGGATTGATGACTCTTCTTCTCACCAAGAGTGCTCCTTCCCCTTAACCCTCTTGGCTTTTTTTTTCCTTTGCTTATTATTACAATTATTACAATTATTATTATTATTATTAACATTATTATTATTCGCCATAATTTATGCCCTTCATGCAAACATTCTCTCAATACTATCGAATTTTTTTTGTTTATACTATCCGGACTTATTATTAGTGATATTATCTCTTTTCTCAATATATGCCTCCACCTGTTTCAAACAATTCCAACACTGGTGTGAACACGGGCAGTAATTTTGCTCGAAATATTACCAATAACAAAACTTATCATTGTGTGTAAACTATTAAAAAATATAATTATACTGTATTTGATCTAATCCACAATGCTCAAACTTTTTACTGATATTAATTTCTATCTCCTGTTTAACACAGACCACTTTGTACTAGCCACTCACCTGACACCTTTTATAACCTTGAACTGACTTGTCAATTTTCCTACCCCACACTCTAAAAATCTATTATGATTAATCACCATTGTCTCCCGTTTTACAATCTTTTGCAATCGAATTCAGCCTAGCACGTTTGTCACACAAATACGAATATTTATTTTGACACCCCATAACTAATCTGTTATTCTACGTTAAAAATGTATCTGCCGCATAACTGGCTTTTGTTGTAACGACAAAAAATATTATATTTTATAATTGTAAGAACCTGAAGAGAAATTATTGAAAAGAATATTCTTCGTTCAGATTGACTTCTTAATTCATAATATGGGAATTTTCCACACTATCAAATTTTAAGATTTGACCTAATTTATTTATACACTTATATACATATACTATGTTTGTTATTCTTATCACCTGCATAAACCTTATTATCAATATTTTGTTACCATTATAATCATCGTTATTAATTTCGTTCGAAAGATTTACCACGTTACTATTAAGATTATTATTTGATTCCCAAAATCACCGTCATTGGTTGAGAATTTTTATATATAAATCTATGTAAATTAGAGTAAAGCCTGAAGATCTAATTGAAAACAATATTGTTCGCTTATATGTCTTGTTCAAATGTCATTAGATGAGATGAAATCAGATTAAGCCATTATAGAAAATGTTGAGTCGTAGCAGTTCACACAGATGCCAGTCACCACATTAGTAGCAAACTGAAATAGCGAATAAGATCGAATTTATTAAAGTTCACAAGTATATTTATTTTTAATCGTTAAATTTACATAACAATAACCAGCCGATTGTACTACGCGTGAAAATCAGTGAGTGAACTCTAAAAATATCACTCCATCTATACTCAGGTGAATTTATTATAATAAATAATAATAATAAAGATTTGCTTCATTCCAAAACAGCACGTGTGAAACACTGTAGAATTTCAGCATTTTACATCTGATTAACTGAAAAATAACAACAGAGAAAATCCACTTACAGGGTGCACCTTACGAGAATTCACAACAGCAGCATTTGTCATAAGTAGAAACAGTAGTATGAAAGGGTGGAGAATAAAAATGATAAGAACAACAATAGCATCAACCCAATAATCCTCTGCGTCCTATATTGTCAACGTGCAAATCCCCTAACTAATGTCAGCTCATGATTAAATCCTATTATTGTTTATCTTTCCTAGACATATTGCTTAAACTGAATATTCCCATAATTAATTCAGAACAAATTTTTAGAGCGAACAATTGTTTTCAATAAATTCTTCTTCAGGTTGTGGAACAAGTGTAAGATGGGATGGAACAATAGTCAGATAGTTTTTTTAATATGCATGGTCAATGAGAACATGGAACAAAATCAGATGAAGTAATTTAATTCAATGATATGTGTATATATATATATATATATAAATATAGTCAACAGAAATACAGGTTTCGAGAGTGTGTGTAATCAGGGTGTGTGAGACAATATGAAAATAGACCAACGAATGGGGCGGACTAGACATAAGTTCAAGGTTGAAAATAACGACAGTAAGAATGATTGTAAAATTATAACAATGATATGGTGTAAAATTACATGCACTATTGGTGAATGATTGTCAAATAATACTAATGAATATAATGAAGTGGAATGAACAGGATTTTGTAAATACGATAGCAAGTTAGAAAAGCACACTACTTAAACCCAAGGTAATAAAATCTTAAGGAAGGTCATGAAATCATAAAAGTCGAAAATGAACGATAGTCAGTGAAACAGAGGAATAAAAGAAGAAGAAAAGAAAAGAAAATTGTGAAAGGAATGTATAGTGTTAGTGGAGGATTTGTTGGCTTTATTGTAGGCCAAGGTAAACATAATTGTTGAACATACTTCTTCTGTATGCAAAGAGATGATCTTCTGGAATTAATTGCCACCGCTTCAGCTACTGATAGAAGACGCAGTCGAGCTGCTCTAGATAAATTACTAGGAACGCGGTAAATAACTGAGAACGCCTGGTCAAGTTTTATCTGGTGTCCCGCATCTACCAAGTGGGCTAAGACCGCACTATTTACATATTGCTTAGTCGACGGCTTGATGGGTCAATAAAAAGATCTATTTATAGAAAACCTACCTGAAGAGGACAGTATCTTAATTACCACAGTTTCTGCCCTGTTCGGTACAAAAGAGCCTTAGTAAGGTGCCTCTTCAGTAGAATCTAACGAATGTGCACTGGAGACACACATGATGCGGAAGAGAGAGAGTTGACACAAACTCTGGTTGATAACAATTATCCAGACAAGTTCATCAGGAGATATAAAGTAGTCAGAACACCAAGACTCACTCTCCAACTCGCCCCTAAGAAAGACGTGTACATCAAGCTACCTACTATATATGGGGCATCAAAGCAGCTTGATAACTAGACAAAGACTGAACGCTGCTGTCAAAAAGACTTTTTATGCAGCCAATATCATAATAATAGAGAATGTAAAGCCAATATATCTATCTAAGCCCTTCAAACATGCGAAAAATGACGTCACATCCCACTGTATTTACCAATTTGAATATACGTGTGTACAAACATACATAGGGAGGACTCATCGATCTCTGCAAGTAAGGGCTTCAGAGGATATACCTAAATGGCTCCAGAAACAAATAGAATCTTCAGAACCTATTAATGGTGAGAACAGGAGACCTATCTCTTCCATTGCGAAACATATTATAGAGACAGGACATAAAATTGACGTTAACAGATCTTTTAAACCTATCTATAAAACTTGTTTGCGGCGTATCCTAAAGTTTGTAAAAGCCCTAACAATTAGAAAGTTTAAGCCACCTTTATGCGTTCAAAAACAATTCGTCATCACACTAAACCTTCTTTGGTCAATTTTGTTTTGATACCATAGCAGATGTACTATTACCTCTGTTATTTGGTTTAGTGGTCTTCATTGTTACTTTGACCTTGAATATGTCCTTTTAACTTGACCTAAGTCTATTTTCTCACCTCTTGCCTCTTTACTAATTTCATATATATTCCTATGATAAATCCGTGTGTAATCAGATTGTTCGAAATGTGTTCGGCGAATACATTACACGATTCAGACAAATTACGTCTTCTTATTGCTTTATCTAAATTCATAAAGGGAACTAATTGTTTTAAATAATATTAGTATTGAATATACAAATTTACAGGTTAATAATATTGGTAGTGTCATCAAGAAACTACAAATATGGGCGAAGAAATTAACCATTTTTGATACCATTTACATATAGAACGTGGACGAGTCGGCCAAATAGGGTACGGTTTATCTATTATAGTCGTTGTATCGTGACCTCAAAAACTATTGACAAACCATTGTAAACTTCTGCAGAATTTGTTTGTAATTAAAATCAAGTGGAGATCAACTGCGTTCAGCTGTAGTTAATGTTTTGTAAGTGTGCACTGTCTCCATTAAGTCTGCGTCGGAATTATCAATTAAACTTTCAACGGACGAAGTAAAACTGATTGGAGGCACACGGAAAATGATTAACTGGAGGTTAACAGCTTTCGTTGAGTGGTGTATCTCATAATGAAGACGAAAATCGGGGGGATTTCTTGTAAAAACATCCTCAAACACAGAGTCCTGTGATGCAGAGGAAGACACAGTGATTTTCCATACAAATTCAATGAAAACCCTTTATCGTCTTTTCACTAATTCTCGTCCAGTCTAAGCAACGGTTTTGACTGATCGTTTTCTCACATTAATTACATCATGCCTATTACCATCCTCCTTTTGCGAATTTTCAATTAGCCTCTTCCTCCAGACTACACCGTGCCTTGCGTAATATGCTTTCGAGCACAAATTTTACCAAGGTCTGAATGGTCTTATGAATTCTTAAATAGAGATCATTATGATTGTGATTATTATTATTATTGTTCCCTTGGGTTCCTAGTGGAACACAGGGCTTCAACTGCACGCCTCCACTCTCTTCTGTCTTCTGCTGTACTTTTCACTTGCATCCATGTTAGTCCATACTGTTTCAACTCTTCTTCACACCGTCTCCTCCATGTCTCCCTTGGACGTCACACTCGCCACTTCCCTTTCGGGTTCCAGTCGAGCACTGGCCTGACGCGCGATGTCACCCAGTGGACTCCTCAGCGAGTGTCCAATCCATCTCCACTTTCTCCTGCATATTTGTTGGGCGATTGTTTCTTGTTTTGTTTGTTCCCATAGTTTCTTGTTGGTGATTCTCTCCGGCCATCTGATCGTGAGTATAGAACGAAGACAGTTGTTGGTAAAGGTCTGCAAGCTGTTGAAAACATTCTTCGTGACTCTCCAGGTTTCTGATCCGTATAGCAGAACTGACTCACTTAACGTTTGTATTGAAAATCCGAATTTTGTTGTTGATGTTGAGTGACGAAGATTTCCAGATTGGTTTCAGGTTGATGAATGTGTTTCTCGCCTTCCTGATTCTCGATTTGACATCTTCGTCCGTTCCTCCTGTAATTGAGTCAATGCTCAATAGATAAGTGAATGAAGTAACCTCTTTCAAATCCCTCCCGTTGTGAAGCTAGTGAAAATTCACAGTCGATAAACATTTTCTTTCCTTATGAAAAATTAGAAAGTGATTAGATCACATAAAATTAGAATAAGCCATTATTAGATGCTGAGTCAGACAGTTAGTGTTACCTTCATGAAACAACATTATCCTGGCGAAATCACCAGTTCCCACGATGCTTGTAGACTATAGGTCATTGAAATAGAGAATACGTCACTGGTATGCTTTCATCCTGCCACTTCTCCTGGTCATCTCATATTCTATTGATTTCTAAGAAAATGCCTCATCTGACCTACTACATTAGAAAGTTAAGACAATTTAGGATTAACTACGTAACTTATGCATTTTCTCCATTGCTCTGCGTCGTCTTTCCTGAGCTACTCAAAAAGAACCCTATCACATTGTGAAGGGTATCAGAGGTAGTCAGCTCGTTGCTCTTGTAATCAAAAGACACCAGAACTGATGTGATGAACTGCATAAATCCTAACTACATCTTCACACACACAAACCCTCTCCTTGCATCTCGACAGATAGGACTAGATATCATTATAAAAGATAACATGCTCGCACTATCAAGTATTATTATTATTATTATTATTATTTCCTTTAGTTCCTAGAGGAACATAGGGCTTCAGCCATGCGTCTCCATTGCGTTCGATTCTCTGCTAGAGTCTTCACCTGGCTCCAGGTCTGCCCACATGCTTTCATCTCCTCTTCACATGATCTCCTCCAGGTCACCCTTGGACGACCAACTCGTCGCTTCCCTTTCGGGTTCCACTCGAGGGCTTGTCTAGTGATGTCACTTGCTGGTTTCCTCAGAGTATGGCCAATCCATCTCCATTTTTTCCTGCCTATTTGTTTCACAATCGGTTCCTGGTTGGTTCGCTCCCAGAGATCTTTGTTGCTGATCCTTTCCGGCCATCTGATCTTGAGTATTGAGCGAAGACATCTGTTAATGAAGGTCTGTAGCTTGTTTGAGGTGCTCTTTGTGACACGCCAAGTCTCTGATCCGTATAGTAGTACTGACTTCACATTGGAGTTGAAAATCCCGATCTTTTTTTTGACGGTGAAATGTGGTGTTCTCCACACAGACCTCAGAATTAAGAAAGCTTGCCTTTCTTTCCCGATTCTTTCTTTTATATTCTTGTCAGTTCCCCCTGGTGGTGAAACAATTCCTCCCAAAGAGGTAAAAGGGGTAGTTTTTTTCAGGTTTTTTCCATTTATGCTGATTGCTGTCTGTTGTTGTTGTTGGTGTTGGCCAGGGATCTTCATCACCTCTGTTTTTTCTATGTTCACCTGGAGTCCTATCTTTGATGCTTCTTCTGCCAACTTGTTACTTTTCACTTGCATATCTTCCAGTTTGTGGGAAATCAGGCATATATCATCGGCGAAGTCCAGATCCTCCAAGTTCTTTGTGTGAGTCCATTTTATGCCTGTTTCCTAATTGCCCGCTGTTTGTAGCATTATCCAGTCTACTGCAATCAGGAAAATCATTGGCGATAGTAGGCAACCCTGTCTTACTCCTGTCTTCACTTCGAAGGATTCCGTGAGCTTTCCGTTGTGGATTACTTGGCATGCAGCGTTGTCATACAACTGTTGGATGAGATGTATAATTGTCGGCGGCACTCCGTAGTAGCGAAGTAGTTGCCAAATCACCTCTCGGTCAACGCTGTCGAAGGCCTTTTCAAAGTCGATGAAGTTGAGATAGAGAGGTGACTGCCATTCCAAACTTTGTTCAATGATGATCCGTAGTGTGGCGATTTGATCAATACATGACTTGTTACTCCTGAATCCAGCTTGTTCTGGTCGAAGTTTTTCATCCAAGGCTTGTTTGATCCTTTCCAGGATGATGCGGCTTAGTATTTTGCTTGGGATGGAAAGGAGCATAATTCCGCGCCAGTTCTTGCATTGACTTAAGTCTCCTTTCTTTGGTAGTTTGAATAGGTATCCTTTCTTCCAATCCTCGGGTACTTTGCCTTCTTTCCACACCTTCTCTAGTAGTGGCGTCATCAAGTCTGCTGTTGTCTCTGGGTCGACTTTCAATGCTTCTGCTGGGATTCCATCTGGTCCTGCTGCTTTCCCAGCTTTCAGCATCTTGATTGCCTTCAGGACTTCTGATTTCGTCGGGGGGTTGATGTTCACTGGTAGCTCTGTCTCCGTTGTTGGTATTGTTGGGCGCGTTGTAGGTGGCGGTCGGTTTAGTAGTCTTTTGAAGTGTTCAGCCCAGTGTTTCCTTTGCTCCACTTCTTTGGTGATTGACTTTCCATTTTCATCCTTCACTGGCTTAATTTGTGACGAATTTTTGCCCGAAAGGTACCTAGTTGTTTGGTGAAGTGTTGCGAGGTCTCCTTTGCCTGCAGCTTGTTCTGCTTCATTGGCCATGGCTTCATAATACTTTCTTTTGTCTTCTCTGGCACTCTTCTTTACTCCTTTGTTCAGTGTATTGTAGCTTACATTCAACTCCTGTTTCTGTTGCTCGTCGGTGCACTGCAGAATTTTTTGTTTCACCATCCTTCTCTCCTCTATTAGCCTCCAAGTGTCCGTAGTGAGCCACGGTTTGTCCTGTCTCTTCTTTCTGCCCAGAACTTCCATGCAGGTTTCGCTCCATACTGTTTTCAGGTTGTTCCAGTGTTTTTCGACGCTAACCTCTTCACTAATGTTGATTTGTGTCTCAGCTTTGTCCTTTATACTTGCAGTAAAGATGTCCTTTGTATCCTGGTCCTTTAGTTTTTGAGTGTTGAACTTGGCTTGTGGTCTATCTGCAGCTCCTGTTTCTCTGAAAGCCTTTAATTTGAGTTGGATTGTTCCTTGTACGAGGTAGTGGTCTGAGCCAACGTCTGCTCCTCTTCTTGCTTTTGTGTCCAGTAGGCTGCGCCGCCACTTCCTCGAGATTGTGATGAAGTCAATTTGGTTTTTGGTTCGCCCATCTGGTGACACCCATGTAGCCTTGTGAATATCCTTGTGTTTGTATACGCTGCCACCAATCACTAGTTCATTGAAGGCGCAGAAGTCGGCGAAGAGTTCTCCATTTTCATTCATCTCTCCCAGGGCTTCTTTACCCATGATGAGTTCCCTTCCTGTGTTGTCTGATCCCAGTTTGGCGTTCATGTCTCCCATTAGTATTTTGATGTCACCGGCTGGAGTATTGTCTATTGCTGCCTGCAGTTGTCTGTAGAATTCTTCTTTCTTTTCGAGGTCTGCGTTGTTGGTCGGTGCATAGCATTGTATAATTGACACTTTCCTTCCTTTGGAGTTGAATCTGGCGGTTATTATCCTGGGTGAGATCGCCTCCCATTGTATCAGAGCCTTGGTTGCCGTTGGTGACATCATTATAGCCACGCCCTCGGTGTGTGTGTGGTTGTCTTCTGGGTGACCGGAGTAAATCACTGACTCACCTGTTGACAATTTGGTGAGTCCGTATCCGTTCCATCTGCTTTCGCAGATCCCCAATACTTGTATTCCGTATCTCCTCATTTCGCTTGCGATCTGGGCAGCTTTGCTAGTCTCGTACATGGTGCGGACATTCCATGTCCCCACACAGACTTTTTCTTTTGACGCAAGGAGACTGTTCACGCTGAAGTTTCTGTAGCAGGTTTGCTTACAGGGTGGGGTTGCTGGCCTATCAAGTATAAGGAACCAATTCTAAACGATTTATCCCACCTGTCCATGGTCTGTGTGTAACTGGCATCAAAAATGGTTCATTTTTTCTCCCATATTTCTAGTTTCACGGTGGCAATACCCACATTATCATATAATTTTGTTTAATTAATTTTAATATTATTGTTATTATCATTTCGTTCGGTACTACTGTTTCTTCTTATACCAGAACTTGATGTTATTTATTTTGGTTAAGTGTACCCTGTAAGTGGATTTTGCTTTTTATTGTTGTTCAGTAAATTAGATGAAAAAAAATGCTGAAAATTACACAGTGTGTATCACGAGGGCTGTTTTGGAATGAAGCCAATCTGTATACATTACTATTAAGTATAATAGATTAACCTGAATATAGATGGCGCGATACTATAAGAGTTCACTAACTGATTTTCACACAGAGTACAAATGTTTATTGTTATTTATTAAATAACTTTTAAAAATAAATATAAATGTGAACTATAATAAATTCCATTTCATTAATTATTTTGGTTTAATACTAAACTGTTGACTGACATCTGTGTGAACTGCTACGACTCAACATTTTGTAATGGCTTCATCTGATTCTATCTTTTCTAATGGCTATTAACTTTGTCTTTCTCTGCATCTTGTAACAGTTGGTCTCTCTTCCGCACTCATCGTATTAATTTGTCTCCATATACGTCTATTGGGATATTCAATATGTGATTTCAAAATCTTTATAAATTCCCATTTATAATATTAGAACAAGATATATAATAGGCGAACAATATTGTTGCTTTCAATTAGATCTTCTTCAGGCTTTACTTTAATTTACATAGATTTATATATAAAATTTTAACCAATGACGGTGATTTTGGGAATCAAATAATAATAATAAAAATGTGGTAAATGTCTTGAGCGAAATTAATAACGATGATTATAATGATAACGAAATATTGATAATAAGGTTTATGCAGGTGCTAAGAATAACAAAGATAGTATATGTATTCAAATGATTTGACCGGATAGTTCCAAAATAATTGAGCGCTGAGTAAGAAGTAGACATTTATAAAATTATATTTGTAAAATCTCAGCGAAATTGAAACGATTAATTCCAACATTTCGTTCGGAAATCTAGTCCGAACTTCTTCAGGGAAACTAAACGAATTAACATAAGAGAGGTTTATATTTAAAAGGAACAACTCATGTTTGTAAACTTTGTCCAATCATGAGTCATGCAACAGTCATCAGCATATATAATAAATAAATAAATAAAATAGTATGTTTATATATAAAAGTACATCTCTTGTTTTAAACTGTTTGTCCTGTCATGTGAATCAAGAAACAGCTATCAATAGATATAATATACAAAACAAAACAAAATTTTCATATGAACTGTGATCAAAATTTGACCTCAGACTTTCAAAATTAGTCTACTTTTCATTATAAATTATTTAAATTAATCCCAGCGTGTTAAGAAAATCAAAACAAGATTTTTCTGAACGTTTCGCAGTGTAAACCACAGCTTCTTCTGCAGATTTAATAATTCCGCATTGTGTAACTCATACAGACAAATAGTCGGGATACAATTGGTTATCACGAATGTTATTCCTGTCTCATTGTGTCAGTGATTGAGATGACTTAGTCCACAAAAATGATGTTGTTTTTATCATATTCATATGTGTGCATGGAAGAAATTCAAACTCTGAATCTGAGGCCCTATTCCATAGTAACTGTGAGCGGTTTTGTCCCAGATCAGTGAAAATCATTAATATTCTAATTTTATTGTTATTATTTTTGATTTTCTAACAAATAAAGGTATTTCGCATGTTGGAAGAGGACTTTGTTCTCACTGGTGCGCTTTACGTCCAATTTTTCGCACTCGCATTTCATCCCCCTATGCGTCCTCATTTGATTTATCTCAGATATGCGTCACTGATAGTTCAATGGTAGAATTCTCTTCAACTTCGAATCAGATGTAGGCGGGATCACAGGAATTCGTTTTCTGTTAACATCACCTATCCGGTGATTGGCACAGGAATGGCGGATTTTTGAGCTTTAGGCTGTTGATAAGATTCCCCAAAAAGAGCATCACTAGTGAAATTTCAAATGAGTGAAAAAAATGCAAAATTCTGACTCTCCAGTCGAATGGAGCCTTGGAACTAAATGCTCGCATTTTCACTGTAATTCGCAACTCTCTTACTTTGACGGACATTATAAAGAGGACACAACGCATGACGTTATGCGAAATGTCGTGAAAATATTTGACCTTAGAAATGACATTTAAGATGGCACTTTTCTTCAGATACTGACTTGCGATGGAATAGGTGTATGTCGTTCTTGATGTAATCATCTACACATTGTTGGTATGTGTTACTCATAGAGAACTTAATGATTGTTGATGTGCGGAAAGTCTGATCGGCCATACACTTAATCATGGAGTGATACCAGTTACAGAACCATTGGAAAACGACAGCCTCACCACTTCAGGCGAAACAACATTCAGGCGCCAACTATATTGGCTGTACATCGCGAATCACCGTAAGCTGGAATGTGTGTATGTGGTTCATTGATCCACGAGGTCACCTGTTTACAGGAATGTGATGCGTTCGAATCTCAGTGAATAAAACCTGTATGAAGGCTGACAAAACTAGGATGAAACATCTACCCTGTATAGCTTGGTTTTCTCATAATTATCTCCCTGGTGTGAGATGGTAATGAGACTTTTGTGTGAGTACTGCTGGCATACAGTTAAACAGGAATGCATCTCAGAAATTTAAACTCGCACAGATTTCACGCTGAACATTTTACCGTTAGTTATTTTTAAATACGGTGTTGGTTGTTTGAGGGTGTCTAGCATCGGAAATCAGGATACGCATTCGGTGTTTCAAACGATGATGCTAGATTAGAGTATCGAAACACGAACACCATCACTTTGCTGCGGTGATGCTACACTGAACTGAAGATTCGCACTTGTAGTGAAACGCTCACCCTGCTCACTTCACGGCTACAACCTGCGAAACTTATAGATGTAATCTAGTCTTCAGACGTCGCCAGGGCGTCTGTTTTAGGAGCGCACATGTCAGAAGAGATTACGATTTTTGTTTGATTACGAATGCTACTGTTTCATCTTACTTAGTTACTGTAAGCAGTTCATACACTTTGCCTTTCTCAGGGTGACTTCACTTCCTCATGTTAAAGGATTTAAACTGTTTCATTGAATAATGCCAGTTGTCACTGGGAGTTGGAAGTCGACACTCCACAGATGTTATTCAGGGATAATAATAAGGATAAGTGCTCTGTTCTAAACGGTATCTCTTTCAGACAAATATGGCAATTCCAGCATGTAGTAGGGCATTGCACTTAAGTATCTCATTTGAAGGTGTAATATTACAAGCAGCGCATCTACATTGGTAATATTTTTCAACAGAATTTTGAATATGAAATTCGAATTTTAGTGAAAATATTAACAACAATGCAGTAATGAAAGATAAATAGGGTCGTTTACTTAGTGTTACACAGTAAGTTGGCTGATAGTGTCCTTCCTGTCACTTCTCTCATTATACGATTGTGTCCTGGCTAACTTAGCTACAGTGAAGATATTTCCATATCTAGTCGTCCGAACATAAATTCTTTTATATTTGCTTAAAGGTCTGATCACCTGATAAGATGCATCTGGGAGAGAGTTGTGTATGGGGACGGTGCTCAAAAGTCGGACGACATAATATGCATTGACTTCTTGCGTGAGGTTATGTGACTGTCTACAACAGTATTAAGCAGCCGATTCAGCGAAACTCCAGTAGGCTCATTGATGACTTTTAATGACTTTCGAAGTAAAAGAACGTGTTTCTTCAGTAGCTGAGAAGAGATTGGTTGGCAGAGATCAAAACAGGAAGGGCTAGTTAGAATACAGGAAATAACAAGCGTAGAAAGTAGAGATTGGATGATAATAGCAGATAATCTTAAATTCAATACATTTAATTTTAAACGATAAATCTTCTGCAATATCATTTATTGACTTGCCTATATGCAGTCCTTCCCTGTACATGCTGGAATATGTTTCGTCTTTTAATGTTGCCTTCTGATTAGAGATTGCATATTGTCCTTTTAAATGACTCTACCTATATCAGTGGTAGATTGTTTCGGTACGAATTTTGAGAGAATAACAGTTTGAATAAGAGGCTGTGACTCACCCCAGTATACGTCTGTTCTTCACACAGCTGATGCAAGACGAACAGGAGAATACTGAGTCACCATCTTATAAAGGCAGCTTTGCCAGTCTCGTACATAGTGCGGACATTCCATGTCCCCACACAGACTTTTTCTTTTGTCGCAAGGAGATTGCTCATGGTGAAGTTTCTGTAGCAGGTTTGTTTACAGGGTGGGGTTGCTGGCCTCACGCCTGACGAGTTGGTCGTCCAAGGGTGACCTGGAGGAGATCATGTGAAGAGGAATTGAAAGCGTGTGGGCAGACTTGGAGCCAGGTGAAAACTACAGCAGAGAACCGAACGCAATGGAGACGCATGGCTGAAGCCCTATGTTCCTCTAGGAATTAAAGGAAATAATAATAATCTTATAAAGGCAGTCTCTATCATTCGCTTTAATGAAATACCTTTTCATTTTGATGTAACGCGATTTCTTGTGATGAGTTAACGTGTAGAATTCTGTCGCTTTTAAGTTTCTCCAATCCCAGAGTGCTGATGTCTTTTCTGACATGCAGATTCATTATGCTTTATGCACTATCGTATCCTGTTTTTCTTACATTTTTCAATGTGTTTCAGCCTTAATGATTCCAATCTCGTTATCGAAATGATTCGACCGTCCGTTTGAAGTTAATTAATAATTCATTCATACAAGCAGCTCATTGATTTGCGTACTTAGGTCATGTTTGCTTGATGAAAAAACTATTAAGCACAATAGGATCGAATTATGCCGAAAAAAGGGCTTATCTGAATGTGTTGATCAGGTTTATTAAGGCACCTGAAAAAATGATGCAAAATCCTCCACCAGTCACAATGACCTATTTCTATACAAGTCAACGAAGAATGTCACAGAGTGATTATTCCATGAATATACAGGTTCATTGGAACCGTCTGAATGATCATCAGCGCTTATTTCCACACTTAGAGAAACCCTGATATGTGATAGAAATCCTACAGGACATTTAGCCAAATGACGACAAAAGAAAATGTCGAATGAGCTTTTTCGAAGGTGTAGCTTTGCATACAGTTTTGCAGATTGTTTCCAGGAAACGCCTAGTATTTTAAAATTAAATCATTTTACTTGAACTTGACCTGAAGAACGTTAAAACAATGTTCCTTCATAGATTATAATGGCAGCCTACTAAAATCTCGAGCTACCAAAAACCTCTATCTTAAAATCGCATCTGATTTCCCTTATTCACCCTGTTTTATTGGTGTTTCTACTCTCATGATTCGAATGTTTTTACTAATCGTGCAGAAAGGCATAATGCTACCTGGGAACGCAACCCAATAAATCAGATAACTGTCGCTGAGAGTTTCATCACAAACTGACACTAACTTAGAAATAAAACTAACTGGCTGTAATCTTTAATCATTCGCTAATATCCTTGAAATCGATCACTATCAACGAGAAGGATTTGAGGCAGATTAATTCCTGCAACTATCTAAGGAGCATAGTTTCACCACTCACCAGGTAATTTGGGGATGTTAATCGCTAGGGAATCTCAGATCAGCTATAAAACTCAGGGATGAAGATGTCAAAGCCAGCCAGATTCGGAAAGGCAATTCCAACTTTCATCATAATGAAATCACTTTAAAAATCTTCTGCATTCAGTAAAAAAATAGGAAGATTCGGATTCTGAGTACCAGTATTGAGGCAGTCACTTCATAGATATGTTTTAGAAACTTGGCGAGCGTTTCACGAAAAGCATTTCCAACAACCTTCTTCAGACTTTTATCAACATCTGTCTTTGTTGACTGCTTACTGAAGACCAAATTATCAGCCTGAAAAATTAAAAACATGGAGTCCTAGGAACGACCCAACCAAGAACCTATTGCTCAACAAGCAAATTGTGGATGGATCACATACACTCTGAAAGAACCGTCGAATAACATTATGTTCCAGGTCACCACTTGAGTGGATGCCGATTGACAAACGAGGAGTGAGTCATCTTTGGGACGATCTTAAGTTGACCGTGTGGGGAGAAGGTCCGAGATTATGGACCATCGTTGCCCTGGGTGAATCGGACCGAAGAGAATAGGATGAAATGGATTACATAAATTTGGTTTACGGTGAAATTAAATGGTTGCTTTCCATTTTGTCTTTAGTTTTTGGGTACAATCTGCGTACTAGTCATTCAATGGAACACATCACGAAATATAGAAATTTTATTTCGTCGATGACGTTCAGTGTATGACGTTTCAGAGAGCGTTGGTTCGGTTGGATATGATTGCGACGAAGACATTTCCAGAAGTGCTTGGGATATTCTTTCTTGTCAATACAGCTCCTCAGAAAACTGATTCTTGTAAGTTTTTTGTCAAACTTGCCATAGCGAACACAAGAATCAGTTTTCTGAGGAGCTGTATTGACAAGAAAGAATATCCCAAGCACTTCTGGAAATGTCTTCGTCGCAATCATATCCACCCGAACCATCGCTCTCTGAAATATAGAAATATTGTCCTCGCATTAACAAAATTCCACAAGTATGTGTTAGATGGATTACAAATACTTGGGAAAAATAAAGTTTGAAGGTATTTCCCTCATGTAACTTTGGTGTGTACGGCATCAAATCTTATTCTTGATTTATATCGAAATTAGGTAATGATTAAAAATAAGTGATGTACTAGTATGATATCGTCAGCATTTTCATCGTAAGTAACGTCAGAAGTGAATTGTACTCAGTGCAGTCTAAAATATTAATAATAATAGTTTATATTTTATTATAAACGCGTGTTTACAAGAAATGCAGGCTATTTTTGCAGACACGATCAGTTATGTTGTAAGTTACAATCGTGAAGTATCATAAATCAATACTTTTTTATTGGTATAAAGGTATATTTAACAACTGTAATCCAGGATGCGTCGTGGGGGAAGGTGATAGGTAATTCACGAGGCACTTGTAGGATATGGAACAATAATGTTTGCAGATCATTTGTCATTGTAAGTGGTTAAATATCTACATTCTTAATTCTCATTCAAACATTCATATAGAAGCTAGAATGGCGAGAGGAAAAAGAAGACAAACGACAACAGCACAGAAGAAAGCAAGTGGAGTCCCAAGGGGATGATTTATAAATTTATTTTATTGTATATATTCTGTGAAAGTAACTATGATTATTTTAGTACACTAACTAACTAGTCCTGTTATGCTAACTTTTATATCATGTGTGAGCTGATATTAATGTCCTGTGTAGAAATTAAAATTAAAACAATTAGTCCATTTGGTAAATTTGAATTAGGCATTCAGAAGACAAATTTGGCGGGGTGATATCGTCATTTCGTAGTGTATTTACAACTGCTTTACAACTAACATGGTTTAGAATAATACAAATAAAATAAAGATCATGACAATCGCTCATTATGTGAAATCAAAAGTGCATATTTTGCTAATGACCAATCATATTTAAATAGGTCAAGTAGTCCGTGGCAGACGAAGGTTAAAGTATATTCTTTTTGTATGCACATAGGTGCTTCCATCACCTTCAATAACCTTGAATTAGAGTTATGTGAAATTATTGTGAAACAGTCAATAATACTGAGCTTGTGACCTGACACCAATAAGTGCTTTGCAATGGATGATGATGGATTTCTATTCAGATTAATTGCATTGGGATTTTCCATTTGTTTTAATAACCATTTTGGAACATGTTCTTTTCGACAACAATGGAACATTCTATTGGTTCTACCTATATCGGTGTCACCACAACTGCAGGTGAACTTGTAGATACAGTTTGAAGTAGAGTCCACAGAATTTCGTCCCTTAATCGTAGGTACAGGGATTGAAAATGTTCGGCAAGTGAGAAAAAGATATGCTGTCTAGAATGTTCATTTGATGTCTGACCGTAGTCTTTGAGCTGTCTGTTAACTGCATAATCTAGTAAAACACTTACTCATGTCAGGTCACAAACTCAATAATAATGATTGTTTCACAATAATTTCACATAACTGTAATTCAAGGTTACTGAAGGTGATGGAATCACCTATGTAGATTACTAACATACAGCCTAAACTGTGTAGAAATGTTCCTCACGTCCTTCCGATAATATTAACACTTATAATTGTAGTTTGTTGTAACTTATATGTTTGATGAACTTAAAATATCTATGCAGGGTGATATCGTAAACGCCATTAGTCAACCGTGAAATTGCGAACTACTTCCAACTACCTTGGACGACATCACACGTCACTATGCACTTCATTAGTGATCTATTTCATTTACAGAATCACGTGAAAACCAGAAGCTCTTGGACAGCTGCTTCGTTGTAGTAAGGAAATCTTTAGAAGTGCTCACCCAAAGCATCACTACTGATCAAACTAGCCACGACCTAACTCAAACTCTACATACACGACACATAATGATATTGGTCGGAACCACTGACAACTTGATGAGCTATTTAAGATTACTGAATCAAATTGTACACCTATGTCTTCAGTTGTGAGATCATGTTTCGAAACTGCATGTGATCTAATATTTCTTATATCTAACATCGGAATTCTCAAAGATAACGACGTTTCGTCATCTGACCATGTATTATTTTCTCTACATTAACGACGTTCCATACTTCGTAGTACTTTCCTAAGTGCAAATTACGCCATATGGGATTCAAATTGAAATATCCATAGGAAATCCTATGAATGCAATACCACAGAATTTTCGAAATAAGTGTAGAGATATTCTCCTGGATTTAAATTCTTCCACCATGACATTTACAAGCTGATATGAATACAGTTCGCATTTTTCAAGCACAGTATATCAATGGTAGTCATAACTTTTACATAATTTTCTCTATTACTTTTCTATAGTTATTTCTTCAAGACATATATACTACTACCTAGTATGTAAGTAGTTAACTGTGCGGTAGGTAAAAATAAAAGCATCCACTAACTCAACGAAATGTGGGTTAACAACATCTGTAGGAAATCTGAAAAAACGAAACAAAAGTATTACATCTACAGATTTCGCTTCAAAAATTACTAGGTCAAACCTAATGAGCAAATGTATTATTCTTCAAATATTAGTAATAATGGCGAGGTATTTGTGTGTAGATTCCTCGAAAAATTATATGGTCGATTATGCACTGTTTGAAGCAATACTGTTCCATCCAAATTGTTAGGCAGTAGGTTTTTGAAAGATTCGTTTCCGGAATTTCTTCCCACCAGCACCTTCTGACTAGTTTTCTGATCTTCAATGTAGAGAGGAGGCAGTTGTCGAAAAGTTCCGGATGCACGTTGGGAACGGTTTTCTCGACGCATTCGTGAAATCTCTGAACTATATAGAATGATTGACGTGATATTGATGTCAAAGATACGGATTTCGTTTTTTCGAAGCTCATTCCAGATTGATACAGGTCTATCTTGCCTTTCTGACTCAGGTTCCGGCATCCTCATCCGTGTCACCTGACTATATTTGGACCTAGATGAGCGAGAGAAGCGACCTCTCTCACATTTCTCCCATTGATGGTGATTGATTCTTGCTGTTGCTGGTTAGTTATCTTCGTCAACTATGTCTTCTCTAAATTCACAGGAACTCCTGTCTCTACATCTCCTACTCCCAAATTGTAGGTCATCGAGTGTACATAACATTATATTTAGATCATCCACATCTTCTACATGCTTCTTATTGGTTCCCCGTAGTCTGCCGTAAAACTGAATCAAAGTCGTTTAAGATCATCATCGTTAACTGTAGGCTGACCAATCTTACGATTGTCTTAACGTCAAAGGTTTCACTGAGATTTCAATGGCAGTTTATACAACATCTCTGAATCTTTTATATCTTTTGAATAAGGAGGTATTGAATACTCCTTAATGTTAAAGCAGCTTAAATTTTTCTTCTTGGTCAGCGTTCTGAAAAGCCTTTATCAAAGTCGATAAAATGGGACAGAGATTTGACTGCCATTCTGCACGCTATTCGACGATGATGTTGATGATGGATGGTGTTGCAATTTGATTCGCGCTTGACTTGCTTTTCGTTAATCCACTTTGTTCTAGTCGGAGTTTTGGCTACACAGTCTTTATAAGTGTTTCCAGGATTGGTGTTGAACCCATGCATGTGCCCTGAGATAATTAGTAATTTCAAAATAAACGTGGTCAGTGACAAATAACATTCCAGGTATCATTAAAAACGAAGGAGTACTGGACAAGCATTTTGTCTTCGTTTGTGATTACTTTACTGCGTCCTCACTTTATATGGACAGGATGATTCTATACGGAGACTTTACCGATGTTCCATTCAATTTTAAACTTATAGGGATATGACTGATAAACAGAAATTATATTTCACAAAGCGAACAGAGTTGGAAGATATCTGTTATTGTACTATTGTAACGACAGAAGACAAAGTTCAGGCAACAGATCGTTTATCGAGAAAATCAAAAGATATTTATAGATTGCTACGTACACTATTATTAGCGTTATTGTTAGCAGGGGAGAAACGTCTTCTGATTGGCTGTTTTCCTGCTGAAGGTTATTCTATACTGCTTATGACCATTTCTTAGAAAGTTAGGCCATAAATCTGCTAATCGTATTTGCGCATGTTATGTCTGCTGTGATTGGTTGGTGAGTTCCTTAAGGATAAGCTTTGTTATTGTTTTTTCTTATGACCTCGATTCGCTAGGTAACATTGACGTAAACTGTTGTCTACAATTTTCGGGTTGCAGCTAGCTCCCACCTCCCTATGACCCTTTGATCGGATGAATACGTGCTTACAAGAAGCTAACAAGAAATCGCGTGATATAACTGGTTTGGCTTTTCTTAGCTGAATCGAACCTGGTACACCACTGATAGGCTCGGCCCAAAAACGAGCAGAAGAACCACCCGGCAGTTGCATCACTGAGGTCTTGCTTACCTGCACTGCCGATCGATAAAACTTACATAAAACTACTCATCCCACATAATCATGGTAGAAAGAAGAAAACACCGATGAGGCTAGAATGAATGCTTATTAGACCAAACTCATTGTAGGTACATAAATTCAGAATGTCTTCAATGCTTTATTTGCACATTATTCTACCAATTCGTGATTTGATACGACAACCAACCAATGTCATCGGTGGGACATCCATGTTGATTTCTAGTTTTCCAAGGTGAAAAACAGCGTCACTGGCACAAAGATAGAATGCTCGCCAACCAGGAATGTGGTTTGCGGTTGTATCCTCGGCCGATTCATTCCTTTACCTCGCTCAACCAGTAATAAGACTGTTCGAGAGGGAAGGCTGCGCTGTGCATGAGGCTAACACCCCTTCCCGTAAGAATCAATAAAGACTTCCGTTACCGAAAATTTGAAGCTCTATGTTACACTGGGAACGTATAGGAATTAAAAATGTGGAACAAAGATCTCCATTGAACCCCTTTCCCTGAAGTCTTTTTTGGTTGACTTGACAAATGACCATACGCTTTTTTTTCTTCTTGCTCGATGTTTATTAGTTCCCTACTTCAATACTCGGTCTTAAACTCGAAGGAAAGAAGGAAAGTTGAGTGTCAGACCAATGACTCTATGAAAGACGACCAATTCAATCTCTACAGGAACTGAAAACCACTTATAATTCGAAATATGAACAATAAAAAGCTCTTGGAAAAAAGCTTTCGCATACCAGTTTTCGACCATGTTCCATTCGCTTATATTAATTTCCGTTTAGAATTTATACAGTTTGTTTACCGAAAAAATTGTAGGGTTTTGCTGATCCACTAAACAGTATTGGAGGTCAGGAGTGAATAGTGAGAACTACAAATTTGTCGTAAGTTGAATACGTGTTTATTTTGCTCCTATTCAATCAGTCAATCAGAATGCTGACACGTTTTTTTACACCTTCTCGTTTAATCTTGAGTACTTACTGGTTTTTTCATCCCATCCCTTGAAACTTAATCCATTGAAGTATTGAAGGGAGAGAGGGTGCGTTAGAATTTTGCTTTGTTTTTGACGGAAGATCCTCCTTACCTAATTCTTTAAAATTCTAAAACGTTTTTGATAATTTCTTCATTAGAAGTCAATTTCCGCTAGAAACACTCAAAAAAAAAACATTTTTTAAGGAACACTTCTCACCAATCTAAAATTTTCATAAATTTGGTTTGTTTTGAGGAGGGATGTGTTTTCACCTTCATAAATTTAAATAGGGATACATAATGAACACAACCCATGGAAACCTTCAATTGACACCACATGGAAGGCCCTCGAATCGGGCCCGTAAAAGGAAGGAACAAGTTTAAAGTTCAAGGTTGACCCATGCGAGATCACTTCAAGTTAGTATTATAACTTGTAGGCAGCTATGTGACCAGCCTAAATTGATGGCAGAGGATTAACTGCAATTTTTATGTGTAACATTCCACTTGGAACGCAACGAAGGAGTAATGGTTATGAACGTAAACACTGTGAAGGCGCCTTTAATTAGTTAATTGCATAGGCAGTCACACCGGAAATAAGCAGTTCATCATGTATCTTTAAAGAGATATCAGTTTTATAATGAATATTATTTGTAGAGATCTGACGCATCACGTAACTTGGACCATCCACTAAATTGGTCTGAATGGTACTCAGAGATATCGACTGTTGGTAATACGAGTCGGTGATTTATTTTTTTTAACAATTTTTCCCAATAATACAAGTTCGTACTCAAATGACATCCTAAAATTCTGACTAAATTTCAATCAACGTACACCTAAACATCAATGCCGCTTACAAAGAATATAATCACGTCCCAGTCAGTCACAAATGTGACAGGGAAACAAACCTTTGACTTTGATATAAGAGGCAGAAAGTGCAGAGTACATAAAGTTCAGAAAAACTTCTTATCATTCTAATGCGTTTGAAGTGTTTGTTTTTAGTTCAGAACTACAAGAGTGTAGAAGTGAGAATGGTTACCGACACATACTACTGGTTGATTCAGATGAGTAGTTGTAAACCACTTGCATTATTTATTTTTTATTTTATCAGATTTTTTATTATAGCTTGATTTCACACCGTATTTTTCGGTACAAGTATTGAAATTTCAGCATGTGATATTTGTAGCCCAAATTTAGTAGGTTGACCATCGATATCAGGTGTGCATTAGCTGGGGATCGAACCGCGGACTATATACATGGTCGGCGATCGTCCTAACCGCTATGCCATCGACGCATAGTTGTGTTTACTGACCAAATCGCGGAAAGCCAAGCTCATCAGCAGCGGTGCACATGATTCGTCTCGAATCAGAGCACTAAGTCACTCTCATCCATACAATACCTAGCTAGCTACCTGGGTGAACTAGTAGTCTCATAAATCAAATTCACAATTCTACAAATTTCTACATTTCAAAGCGATTGCTATACCATAGTTGCTTTTAGAAATCAAGGTTATTCAGATCACAACGTGTATGATCTGTCTGACACCATAAAAAAAATGATGATCAAGCACAAATGCATGAAATGAGATCAGTAGAAGCACAGCATTCACAGCAGTCAACAGGCTACACCAGATAGATAAAAGTTATCAAAACACTGGTGTTCAGTGGTAAGTGATAGACACCCATACACTATAGCTAATCAATAGTATGTAATTTTATGCTTGCTTAGTTGATTACCTTTTACAGTATCAAAGAAAACATGTATTGTGATTTCTGAATAATGTCGGTTTCCTAAGGAAACTGTAGTGATATTTAATTTCCTTGAATTTTGTAAGTTACCAGTGTTGTTGAAGTCCTGAAGTGAGATTTGCAAAAAATTGTCTACTTGACTAACAAAATGAAATGGGGGAGAGGGATTCTCAAGAATTATGATGTCAATGAAAGTCAATCAAAATATTTCATGATAGGATAATCTCATTTTATATTAAACGCAGTGATACACTATCATACCACCTAGATATCCTTATGAGTAATACAAATTGCTTACAGAGTCATCAGGAAACAAATAATCCGATAATTTCATAATTCCCATTGTAGCATTAAGAACACAATATTCAGTGAAGAGACTCACACCAACAACGAATTTATTACCAAGCTGTACAATCGTATATACACGTATGGTTATTTAAAGAAATTATATCCGGTGAGGGAATTAGGTCAAAGGTGTGAATACACGAAATAATAATAGTGATAGTATGAAATGCAATTAAAACTGAAATATTTCTGATTATAATCAAAGTTAAATGTCAAGTGGCAAAACAATCAATGTCATATATAGACTAAAACATAAGATGTTATACGGATGGGGTGCATAATTATAGGATTAGTAGGCGAATATAAAATATCACATAACATGGTGTGAAATTTGATAGGATAGATTGGATTTCGAATGACAAGTGGGAGAAGTGGAAACAATTCAGAATGAGAATAGTAATAATAATAATCGTAGTAATAAGGGAAAGGTACATAGAATAGCTGAATAAACAAAATAGATAAATGTCTAGCCATCAACAGCCAAGGAAGAAGTAGGGATTGTACACAATTCTTTTGTTCACAAATGTCTGGCTTAAATTCGTGAATGGCCAAGGCCTCCGCTGTCTTTAGAAGTCTTTAACGAAGCAAATGCAGTAAGTAAGCATGGATTCGGTAGATGATTTTAAAATCATGGTCACGGTTGACAGAGTGACAGAGGTCGATCATGTGTTCTAGAATAGAGCTCAAAAACACTTCGTTTCTCCCTTGTAAAAACCATGCAGCTGGATTGTGTTCTCCTATCCTTGTGGAAAGCGTCCTCTCTCTACGACCAACATACCTTGCTCCACAAGAGCAGGTGAACTGATAGATGTACATGGAGGCGGCCAGACGAGGAGCTCATCGTTTACAGAGCTGGAGAACAACTTGCAGCTGGTGAACGTCATATGTAATTTTGCTGCAAAGAACGTCATACTGACTGATTTAGAGAGACGATTTTTGAGTATATCTGAAGCTTTATCACTTTTGAATTCCAAGTTCATGAATAAGGTTTTCTTTGGAACTGAGTCGGTGACCAGTTTGAACTGCTTATCTTTCGTGTTACTGTCAATAAATGGGTTCGCGTAACCGTTTTCTTTGAACGTGGCTTTCAAGAAGTCAAGTTCTGAGTCAATGCAATCAGAACTACAACTGTCTTATACTAAAGCAGAGCGAATGCATTAGGTTCCTTTTCCTGGAGATAGGCGCTCAACTATAAAAGTTAGTTGTTTTTCCTAGGTCAAATAATCTTCTCAACAAAGAGCTTTCAGGCCGAATTGGAAAACTGGAGAAGAATGATGATATTATCGTATGCCGTCCAGACAAAAGTGGATGTGTTGCAGTTTTGAATCGCCAAGATTAAAACGCTTTAAGATAAGAAACAAGTGGCTTTTGTGAGAAATGTCTAAAGTACCAAAACGGCAAAGGGAAGTAATAATATATTGAAATTTTAACTGTGTAAAGACAATAAGACATCAGACCAGTGTGAGGGTGGGATTTACAGATACCATGTACTGAGATATCAAGCTAGGCGAAAGAATACTGCAATTAGTCCCTCCGCATAACTTCTATTTTATTATGTATTGTTCCCATTGGGTTCTAACTGGAAAAATATGTCTTCAACAGCACATCTTCATTTTATCCTGCTTTCTGAGTTCCTCTATAGCTGAATCAACGACTGACCCTAGTCTCTCATCTCCTGATATCCTCCACGACACCCTGCAACCAACGACTTACTATTCGCTACTCATACAGGTTCCATTGGAGCATGATGTCAACCAGCGTTCTGCTCATTGCTTGCCCAATACATCCACATTTTCTTTTGCATATTTGTTGGGCACTAAGTTCTTGGTTGGTTGGTTCACAGAGTTTCTTAATTTAAAGGCTTTCTGGCCGGCCGATTGATCTTCAATATGTAACACTTTAAGTCAGTTGTTGATACAATTCTGCACCAGCCTGTTGAAATTGCTTTCCATGACTCACTGGCCACGTTTCTGACCCACATAAATAAACTTATTGACTTAAGCGTATGTGTCAAAAATCTAAATCTGACTCTTTATCCTGAGACAGAGTGCAAAAGATTTCCAAATTGGTTTCAGAATGATGAAATCATATCTTGCCCTTCATATTCTGGCCCGCTTTGACATTTTCATTCGTTCCTCTGGACTGCAGTTGGAAAAGTGCTTGCTGTTTGGAGAAGTAATGGAAGTAACCTCTGTAAAATCTCTGCCATTGATGGTGATAAGTTCTGTTTTTCGTCACCATTGTCTTCTTTATGTTCCCCTGGAGTCCTATATTCTCTTGCCGCTTCTTCAGAGGGTATACCGATTTTCGCCTTCAAGTCTTCAAGTTTGTGTAATATGAGACATAAATCATCCGACTCGAAATCCAGATCTCCTAGAGTCGTCTTATCGGTCCTGTGTATTCCAATCCAGTGACAAAAAGAAGCCATATCTTACTCATGTAATCCCTTCAACGTCTTCGTAGTGTTTTCCGCTGTAGATCACCTGACACGTGGCTGTATCATTTAGCAAAGTGTTGAGTGAGGTTAATAATTATTTAGGACCCTGCGCACCATAGTGTTAAAGTAGTTTCCGGATTAGTTCTAGGTCAGTGCTGTCAAAGGCCGTCTCAATGTCGATGAATCCTATATAACTTACCGCTCCTGCATACGTTTCTCTCTACGATCATTTATAAGTCGCCTTCAGGAATTGTGCATCTAACAAAGCCATTGTAGGTATGCTGTATGAAAACACCTAGTTATGAATCTAATTCATGTTTAAAAGTACAGGGGACTAGTAGTGTATCTCTGAGGATACAATCATTAAGAAGGAAAATGAAAGGGACTTTACAATCCAGTTTTTTCTTGCCTAAGTCTTCAATGACATTTTTCTAACTTTCTCATCCATGCTTTATTCTTCGACTCTTCATCACAAATCTTGATCACATGGGATTCTTGTACTGCTTTAATACGAGATAAAAATTCGAAATTTTTCTTAACTCACTCTATATTTACTCTTTGTAGCTACCACAATTCATTTGGGGAACTCGCTACCATGCTCATTCATTACCACTCTATTTTTGTGGGTGTCTTTCACACTACATAAGTCTAGTGAAAACTTCCTAATCTCCAATCCCCTTAGTCACATTTTGATTATCCACTACAGATTTGGAATATTTTTATGACGTCTGTAATAATCCTAACCAATTTTTATTCCTGTCTGATAAACCTAATGTACACACACAATTACGGGAAAAGTAATTATATCTAGTTAAAATTTTACAGTTGAGTGAATGAACTTACTGTCGTCAACCCAATTTTTCGAGAAAATCAAAAGCATTCAAGCAGAAGACAATGAAATATTGGTGTCCTTTGATGTCACAGCATTATATACTTCAATTAGTCCAGAACTAACAGAAACTATGCAACAATTACTCTTTAGTGATGAAAACATAAAAACGCCGTGTTCAACTTGGATAGAACTCATAAAATTATGCCTTACAACATACTTCCAATTCAATACCCAAATATATGAACAGATAAAAGAAAAACACCAATGGGATCGCCTATACCAGGATTAATAGCTGAAGCCGTTATACAAAGATCAGAATTAATAGCTCTACCTATAATTTAACCGAAAATCTGGATACGTTACGCTGATGAAACATTTGTAATAACTAAGAGAAATGATTTAGAATATACCCATAAATTAATAAACAACATATTTGAAGACATTAAATTCACAAGTGAAGAAGAATTAGATAACAAAATCCCATTTCTAGATATCCTAATCAGGAGAACCAACACAGGAGATTTAGAGACACAAGTATATAGTAAATCAGCGCTTACAGATCAAATACTCAGCTTTACTAGCAATAATCCAATTACTCACAAACAAAACTGTGTGCAGACATTGTTTAAAAGAATTCAAACACACTGTAGCACTCCAGAGTTGAAAAGAATGGAAGAAAAATATCTACAAACGGTCTTCAAAAAGAATGGTTATCCACAAAATTTCATCAAAAAGTGTTTAAAGTCGAATCAAAACACCAACAAGAAACCATCATCAAAGACCACAAGAAAATTCATCCTACCATACGTTAGAAATATCTCTGAAATAACAGCTAGAATACTGAAACCGTTTGGTATAGATATAGAACACAAACCAGTAAAATCGCTTAATTCGATATTATGCAAACCGAAAGATCCAACTAAAAAAGGGGATAAAATTATACCATTTACAAAATAAATTGTATGAACTGTAACATGCATTACATCGACCAAAGTGGGCGTCCCCTTCGAATTAGAATCCAAGAACACAAATCAGCCGTGAAAAGACACGATATATATTCTTTCATATCAATGCATGTAGACAATTATGATCATCAATTTGATTGGGATAATGTCAAATTCTTAGACAGAGGAATCACCATAAGTGTCAGGGAATTCTTAGAAGCCTGGTACTCAAACGTAAATGCAATTAACAAACACGTTAATACAGACGAAATATACCAACTAATAAAAAGTAAATCAGGTGACCAGAAAGTTTAAAATCCAAGTCAATAGAAAATGGTCGATACATATGTAAAGATGATTACCAGGAGACGCAATTATATCACTCGTGAAGAAATTTAAATCATTTCACTTTATGCAAAAAATTGCGCTGAAGATGTTGTTCAGAAGGACGACGAAAGCTCCGCAACTAAACCAACCAGCTCAGAGAACACTATTAATTGTTTTTTCTTATATTCCTTAGAAATTATATCACTTAAGTTAGTACTATAATCGAGGATAACTGAAGTGTGCGATGACAGCCATATTTCTTTTCAAATGTCCAATTCAATCACATGCATTGTTGATACACGCAGTAGGATACACACATGACTGCTAAATCAGAATAGGAAACTTTATATAATAGTTTTTCAATTTTGTTCCCTAAATCCAAAAAGTTTAATATCTTACCAATAGTGAAGTGATTGTCATGCGTTTCTACAGTAATTATTCGTGACATAATCATAATGATAATAACAAAATAGAAGGGAACTTGGACATAAACCAATGGATTATGATCAATGAGATCACATGACTGACTTTGTTAACCTTTTGTGGGGCCAGTAATTATGTTACGTTATCCAAATAATAACATATTCTCAAAAATGAAATGTCAACACTTTATACTACTTGAGAAAAGATAAGTAGTTAAAAGCGGTTCAAAGAAATTTATAATCGTATCGTTGAGAAAACAAGCGCAGATTGAAGATGTTTAATGCCTAATTTCTTAGTTAGTTAGGTTATTTGTTTAATGACACCAAAGATAGTCAGGATCCGATCATAGATATTCATTACTCTGAGATCGGTCTCCAGATCAACCCTGTTCATGAAAAACAACAATGTGTGAATTTTCAGCATTGATTTACCATCAGTGATTCCGTATCATTAATGTTAGTGTAGAATTTGACCGCTGTGGTAGAATGTAATTCCAGATTAGATGAGTTTAGTTTAAAATATCACACGGCATCATACTGCATCACTGTGTGAAGCGAGAAAGTTTTGTGAATACCTTGACATTGATTATTAGTAATAAATTCTTCTAGAAACGTGATTCAAGTGTTAATACTGTATTGCTGTTTGATATTTAAATAGAAAACGCATCTAATATGAAGATTTTCCATGTTTTAAGGACCTGTCGTATCACCGAAAGCAATTCCGATAGGCCAGTGCCAACTTGCATCAACGGCTAACCTTCCTACCTCGATTATGAAGAGAAGATAGCTTGCTGGGAAGGATAAGCTGCAAGAATCTTCTACAGTGCTACGAACTAGTGCAGTGAGATGCTACCCAACAAATATGTACAAAGGAATGGAGATGAAATGAAAATTTTCTGAATCAACCTTCAAGTGATATAATATGTGAGGCACTCGAGTGTAATAGGAATCAAAAGAGGCGAGTCGGACATTGATGTGAGGCTAAGGTGGAGGTCATATCAAGAGGAAACAACAGCTGTTGTTACAGTCGTAGAGCAGGCTGAAAATGATGGAAGATAACATAATGCAGCTACTAAAACGGACGTGTTATAATATGGACTCAGGAAACCAGTCTTTACCTCCTATTCTATTGCCAATCAAAACATCCTTCAGTTACACACAGTTAAAAGTGCATCGATAGTGGCATAAAGACAGTTATTTGTGATAAGATCTGTAGTACTATTCAACGATAATTACATGAAAATTCCAAAGCTACCTTAATCTAGCCGTTTGGCGGCTATACATATAGGAGGATTCTCACGTACACAATAGGTACTGAACAATGAAATAAGTTAACCAAAATGAGCCAGAAGAAGTACCTGAAATTCAATTAGAATATTCCTCAGCAGGTTGGGATAAAAATTCCTTCAGAAAAAGTCCAGCATCAAACACTTTCTGTAAACATTTCAAGGTCAGAATCTCTACAGGCAACCTTCAATCCATTCAATCAACATCACAGTTCTCAATCAACTCATTATCAACACCATAACACAACTTCAAACATTAGCATCAAAATTAGGAATTGGAAAAGAAGAAAGTCAACAGGTGATCTTTAAACTTGAATACAATGGCATCCAGGGTTGAAATATCCCAATAGGTATCAACATTGTAAGTAGATAATTCAGGAGGGATTTTTCAGAAATTTTTCCGTTATACAGATTACAATGCAAAGGTGCTGCAGAAGCCACGTATACTATTCGAAACTCATAAAACAGAATGTCAGTATTATTCGTCCGGTTGACTTACACCTATCATGTCAACTTACATAGTTCACGGTTAAATTATGACTGTCACGTTTAACTACGGCTTTAACATGAAGACGACGTGATCAATTTGGTGTAATGCGATGTGAAAGAACTTCTGGTTACTAATTCAACACCCACCAACATCGGCTTGAGTGAAGTTGGAGAATACAAAGGAACATGAGGCTTCGAGTTTGAGACTGTTCTTCAGAATAAAAGCATGCTTCTCAATTACCTCTCTAGTAACCTTTAGCGTGCAACACTGTGACGGAGTCCCACAGTACGACGAAACAAATATACACTGTAGCATGTTTCTCAGTGATGCTTATAAGCAAATGAAAGACGCTATGTACGAAAGTATTTATCAGTAGCAATGCAAATTTTTGGTTGAAGACAACTGCTTATTGTCTATCGGATACGGAGAGAGTATTTCTTTTGGATACAAAGAGTGAGTTTGAGCTTTTGGATAGCTAGCGCCTCAGCTATGCCCAGATGTCATGATTTCACTCCCTTTGATAGGTTTGATTGAATCTTGTATATTACTTTGAAGGATTCTTCGAAAGGCGCTGAATGTCCTGAGTTGACCAGATAATCTGTCACTGAACTGTATACCCGCCTTTCGAAAAATCTTTCAAAATAATACACAAGATTCAATCAAACCTATCAAAGCGTTTGAAATCAAGACAACTGGGCATAGCTGACGCACTAGTAATCCAAAAGCTCAAACCCACTCTTTGTATCCAAAAGAAATACGTCGAACCCCTGTCCCTGCCATGGCAATCATAAACAGGTATAGTTTTTAATAATGACCATCCCATCGCCTTTCTTATCTAAACTTCCTGTTTATTCATGTTATTTTAAGTTTTTCTTAATCACTGTCTACACTACCATATTTTCATATCCACACTTCCTGTTTATTTTGTCATTTTACTATTTCTACATATTTAATCCCTGATTGCATAAACAATTATTCATCACATAGTACAGAGTCTTGACTAGATCACGTTTAAAGCTATTTGGACAAAAGCTATTAAAATGAAAGTATTGTCCTTTCCATGTAGGCTTTCGATAAATTAACTTTTGAAGGCTACCGTCTTCTAGGCGTTCCATGGCAATGTCGAGGAAGCGAAACTTTCCGTCACTTTCATGTTCCATAGTGAACTCAATATTGGCATGTGCATTATTGAATAATCTTATGTTGAAAATCCGAATCTTGTTCAGTACAATGACTACCAGAGATTTCCAAACTAGCTTCAGACTGATGAAGGAACAGCTAGCCTTTTCGATTCTGGCTGTTTTCGACATCTTCATTAGTTTCCCTCTGTAGTTGAAACAATGCCGCTTGCCAAGATAACTGAGTGAAGTGCCCTTTGTTGTTGCCATTAGTTGGTTGTCTTCATCAACTCCGTCTTCTCAATGTTCACCTGAATTTCACCTAATTTACCAGCTTGCTAGTTTTCTAGTCATTTCGAAACCGAAGAAAAGAGGGAGGGTTTGATGTGAAGCTAGATATCCTATCCTGGGAAATCAATCACAATGCTACAGAAATATTAACGCTTAAGAAAAATATATATTAAAAGCAATTAAGTAGGCGATATGAAACGCAGAATTATTTCTAGGATAATAGCGCCAAGCACATACTTTCATCAAAGTTGTAAACAAAAAAATAGCGGCAAAACAAAACTCAAGATAAGCTAAAAGAATAATCCTTTACATCATATCAAATATTTTTATTTTCTGCTTTGTATCGGAAATGTAGATTCACTGTGATAACAGTTTACGAAAATACTGAATAGCATGAAACATGAAACATGAGGCAAAATCTAAAAATAGCATTAATGACGTCATTTCGACAAAGTAATTGGACAAATGAATATAAGTATGTCGGAGTGAGAAATACATTTATCGAAATTTTGAAGATGATCGTTAGAAGTCATCACTACATTAAAAGAGAAGATTTGTAGCTTAGGTGGATGATATTGGTTAAACTGTGTTCACTAAGCTGCTTGATTTAATTTAGGAAGTTCAGACACTCGAGTATAATTCAACCTGTATTCCTCTTACAGTTTGTCAAGTCCTCCATATTACTTATTCCCACTGGGCCATATCGTTGACATTATCAATGATAAGCACTTGATATCATGTAACAAATTTGCTAAAGGAATTTTGTAAGACTGTGAGCACCCACTTTACCTTGTGTTTCCTGAGGTAAAACAAGAATTCTTTTCACAAGACTTTATTCACGTACATCTAAGTAAAAATATTCCAAGATCCAATATCTGACGCATTTTATATGATGGAAATAGTGTTAAGCATGAACTAACTAACCTTTTGCGCACTAGTAAGTAAAAAAACATTTCTCCACTCATTTAAAATACTAAGCCGTACTGTTATTATTCCTCTTATATTTATAGTCCTCTCGTGTTTTTCGTTTATTTTTTTTATAATTACAAATACCAATTAAGCTTTGTGATAATGGTTATTTTTTGTTTTTCCTTTCAACACGCTATGTCCAGAGAACATTAGATTCAGTACTCTATAACATGCTAGGATTATCTTACTGTGCCGACAATATTTTTCGAAATATACCTACTGTTGTTTTTGTTTTCATTGCTATTATAGTTAGTATTCTCATGGACATTTTTTGACATTATTCCTACTGTACTTGTGCAGAAGTTTCTTTTCGTTCCCAGTGGAACATAGGGCAGCTTCAAGCTATAGGCTTGAAGTTTCTCTGGCAGTGGTGTTTATTTTTACGGGATAGTTTGTTAGTTTGATGCCCAACCTTCCTGCTTCGAAAGTCTTGTTACTGCCTTAGCGAGAAAAATTAGTCCTTTGGCCGGAAATCGAACCCGGGACCACATGAGGCATAGTTGGCGAGCATTCTACCTCTCTGCCACCAGCGCTTCACGAGTGGTGATATAACTGTATCTCCTGACAACCAGCATCGTGATTTATTGTTAAGTTACATCTCTCGTGAACAGTTTTATTGATTCGGAATTTGAATTTTTCTGTCATACGGATTTAATTTTTTATTATTTGATATATTTGGTCTATAGTAATGTGTTTGCTAATCGTTGAGCACCTAGCAGGTAATTTCTAGAAGCCTTATACTCAAATGCATAAGAGATTAACAAACACATTAATATTGATCACATTAACTAACTAATGGGAAACAGGAAATATCTATTTCCCTGTCACACTGATAAAAGTACCTGTTGAAATGAATTAAGAAGAAGGTTGTGAAGACAAAATGAAAACTTAAACTCACGCATGGTGAACACTCTGCAGAAAACAAGACACGATGAAAATGTAACACTGAAGCCCTTTGTTCTCTTCGTAACCCAGGAGAAGAATAATGATAATAACTAAATCAGAGAAGTTTTAAGTACAGGACGTCACGGTGCTCTGTTGTGATGCCAAATCTGAAAGTAGAAGTGCGTAAGTTAGCCGACTGCTTCTGGAGACCTAGATGCAACTCTCACTCACATTGACCATTGTCGGGGGAATTTGATACCTCTTACCGAAAGAAAGTGCTTAATGCCACTCAGTAATCAGTACTCCAAATATCAGAAAGCAACAGGGATTCGCCAAAATGCAGTCAGATAATGGTTTAGCAGAGAAACAAGTCCAGTCACTATTGCCACCACACCCAACAGTCGAATCTATAAATTCCCCAGTATTGTATCACATAGATTTTAACTTTCAGATTTATTTTGATTAAGTCTCACAATGTTATACAGTAATATTTACTGATGAACATGCTTCGAGTACAAATTAGTTCTGGTCATAATCATATAAAATTAGTCATACAACTTTCTAAGTTTATATAATTCTATCATTTTTCATCGCTGGAGTTGATTGATACTAGTATTTTCTATATTTCCTGTATGAGTGATGAGTCATTCCTATTGCACGTGTTTGGCATAGACTTGATGAACAAGGCAGGATTCAACAATCAATCTTTCTCTCCACCTACCTATATTACTTCTTAGAATTTTAGCCCTTTCCTTCCAGCCCTTTTATGTGGTTGTGTGTTAATGCATGCAGTGCAATGTAGTGTTGAGCTTTTTTTAAATTATCTATCTTCGCGATTGGGGTCAACCATTCTATACTTAGCTAAATTCTTGCTTTCAAACATTCTGACTACCCCCGATCTACTAGTTTGACTCAACTCACTCATTGCAAGGTATTCTGTAAATTGCATTATTTTGTCTAATTAGGTCAACCGACAGAGTGCTTTAACCTACATAGGTACGTTTGTCCTACCTGAGTGAGTTTGTGGGTTTAAATGCCACAACTCTAATTCCTGCTTTATTGAGAATCTTACGTAGGGTTTCAGATCTCTCCTCCTTAAATGGTAAAACCACTGTGGATGCCTTATATTGTCTCTTATTTATTTTATTATTATTAGTTTCACCATTATTATTATTTTGCTTTCGTTCTTTTCTGATCTTCCTAATAAATAGCTGAGTTATTTAACACCAACGCCGCTTCTATCTGTTTGATTTCATCGTTTAAGTCGTTTTTTGAACTGCTGAGTGCTACTTGTTAGGTTTGCGAGACACTCAACTAAACCTGCCTTTACAGATAGATAACGACGGATGAGATGAATTAAAGTCTATCTATCTATTAGAATGCGTTCTCTTTTTATAAACGCTAGTGTGAGGTCCAGTTTACCTTCTCCTATTCGTCTTATTTTACAATCTAACGTCACAGCTAATTCTCCTTGTTCATTTTCCGATTCAAATGTGAATTATATTAGCTTAACTATTGAGTTTATGTATGTCAAGATGCTGGAGATATGTTTTTTTATTAACACTGTGAAAGTGTCATCCACCTATCTCCACCATATTTCTGGAGTAGGATTCAACAAGTCTAGTGAGAGCAATATTTCCCCAGCTGTCCATATAGAAAATAAACTATATGTAGCTTTCACAAGCTACATTTCTCCTATTCTTATCTCTTATTTATTATATTTCTCGAAGAATTCCGGTTACGTGTGCTGACTAACTGTTTATATTCTTAACTTAGCCTTCATTCTTTACTTACAGACGAAAACATGCATGCGTAGACAATTTTTTCTACACCATTTCAACGCCGTGTTTTCGAGATTATCGCCAGTTTATTTAAGAACAAGTGTACTTAGAGCGAACAATTGTTCTCACTTATTTTAATTACATATTAAAATTAATAGGTTTATAATTGCAGAGCCTGAAGAGAAACATTTACTGAAAACAACTGTCCTCTCTAATTATTCTGCTTCCTGTGGGAATTCTGAAATTATCAACAGTCTATAAGGTATTTATAGGCAAACTGAATACAAATTCAGTTTTGAAAGTTAGTGATGAGTATTTACTGTTATTTGTTTTTTTTCCCTTTTGTCCTTTGAAGTTTCTGTATCGATTGGACTGAATTTTTTCAAGTAGGATTGCTAGTCCCACTCCTGACCGTTCGCTCTTTCAGCTGACTTAGGGTCAGATAGTAAGCTAGCGAACTAGTCAGCTAGGCTCTAGGAGACCTGGACTTAGCGGTGGATTTATGCGTAATGTCACGCAGACATGAATATCTACAAGAGAAAATGAATAAGTCTGCATTAAAAGAAGAAGAAGCAGGGAAGACAGGACTTCAAGTGAGGACACGGAGAAGGCTAACAACAACTACCACTAGTCACTATCAATAGAATAAATTTGCTTCGATTATCTAAAAAGCATCATTTCTACTACAAGAGGAACAGATGAGTCAAGAACTATGACTTGAAGAGCAAGAGAAACTTTCATTAGTCTGAAATCAATGTGTAAATCTACTGCATTCAACGCAAGGAAAACAAAACCGAATATTCAACAGGTCGTTTAGTATTTCTATATAGTTCAGGGACTTGGTGGACCCATCACAAAGTGCATTTCCATGAGACTATTAAGAGCCTTTGATCAAGATCTGTTTTCCCTAGTTGGATACTGAAAACCAAATGGTCATGAGTTGTAAACAATAACGAAGCAGTCAAGAATGCAGAGGTCAGCAGATTTACACAAGGAGATGAAGATGGATAAGGTAGGTGCTGAAGAGATCATTGAGTGACAGTGCGCGCCAAGCCCTCGAGTGGGATGCGAATGAAAAAAGGATTTGACTAACTGCCAAGGAGAAAATAAAATGGAAACTTGTTGCTAAAGCCCTGAGTTCAGCATAGAACCGAAAGGAATAAAAATAAAAAATAAAGATTACAAGTGTCAGCTGGTAAATTCGTTGCATATTAGTTTGTTTATTAGATGTATCACACAGTGAAACAGTATTATTTACTGGATGACGTTTCCAACACAATTTATTGTTCACAATCATATCAGTTGTAATCACACGACTTTGAAACTTGAGTTTTATAGTATTTTTTGTTCCCTCCTATTTGTCATCGTTGGGGTAGTGGAATTTTCCAGATATCTGAGTGGACAGGTGTTGAATCATTCCAATTACATGTGTTTGCAGTTGATTCGATAAACAAAGTTCCTGTTATCAATCTCTCCCTCCACCCACCCTGTTACATTAGATTTCAAAACTGTCATCTTATCCCATCCAGCCTATTGTATGGTTGTGTGTAATTGCGTGTGGTGAAAGCTATAGCTGAACTATTCTCTAGATTACTTATCTTATTCGGGTCAACCAATCAAGATTCTTCTGGGTGTCTATGCTCGACTATTCTGACTGACTACCCCTGTTGTACTACTTTGACCTATGTATTTCACCTGATAATCATTCCAGGAGGGTATCAGATAAACTAAATTGTTTTGTTTTATTGGCTCAACAGGATTGATCCTTTAACCGACAAAGCTTGTTTCTAATTGAGTTTGTGGGTTTGAATGCCACTTATATTCCTACCTTGTTAAGAATTCTGAGTAAGGTTTGCGAGGTTTCTTCCTTCTATGGAATTACTAATGATGATTTAGATTCTTTATTGTTGGTGTTGTCTTTTGCATATTTGACATGCAAGTCGTCAGTAACATTATTATTATTATCACTATCATTACTATCATTATCTATTTTATTTTTACATTTCCCTACATACTTTCTGATTAATTTATCAGGGTAATTGTTAAGTTTCAAGGCTTCTTTTATATGTCTCACTTCCTGTCCTAGATTTTTCTTGGTACTGCTTAGATTTTGTGCCCTTTTACTTAAATATTTAACCAATCATATTTTTACTGACATAGGATGGGATGATCGCAAGTCTAAATATCTGTTTCAATTTGTGAGTTTCCTGTAAACACAAGTGTTTAACTTACCTTCGTCTTTCCCTTTTAAGCTACAATCTAACATTGGAAGCTTCCCTTCCTGACTTTCCAATTCATCATTAGTGAATTTGATTGCCTCAACCTTTGAGTTAATGTGTTCGAAAAATCTATGCATATTCTATGTTCTAAGTACAGCGAATGTTTCATCTACATACCTCCACCATACTATACGGGGGAAAGGATGAACATTTCATTCGCTACGTTTTCTCACCTATCCATAAGTATATCTGCCACAACCGGGAATATTGATGACTCCATGTCAACTCCCCCAGTTTGTTTGTATATATTCCCCTGGAATTTAAATACTGTGGAAGTCAGGCATAGCTTCACACTCATCGTTATGTCCTCAAGTGGCGATTTCGTTCGAACTTCAAGTTCGTGGTCGAAAATGAGTTCGTTTCTTACTGCCTCTATAGCCATATTTATTGATATACGTGTATCTAAACTGACAATATCAAAACGAACTGCGAAACGGTATTAGCCATTCCATTTTTTGCCAATGTATGTTTACATTATCTGTTCTAGAAGTGATGCGTTGCTAAATATACACTTTCTAATAATCATATTATTTTGTAGGATGGTAGGCATTATCCTAACAATAACTGTTCGAGTCGAAAGAAAAGGATTATTTTATTCTGAATGCCTGTTGACACATACTAATTGTTTCTATTAATCATTTGCAAAGAATGTCATTCTATCGGTGATGACAATATTGGAATCTGTAGTAATATATTCACCGCTTTGTTAAATGTGTTCCCTCTTTCAAATCAATATCTAAATCAGATAAACTCTTATTTCTATAATGAATTCACTTCTATACAAGCGTTGACTTAACAGACAAGAGAGATTAGGCATAGCATTCCGCGTTTGTGCGATTTCCCCTGTCTCTGAAATGATATTTGCTTTTATAGTCCAAATAATAACGTATCAATGTGTGATAAAAAGCTTGTCATCTATTACAACTAAAAACAATCAACTGTAGACCTTTTAAGTTGAATTCGGTGTTCTCAGATGAAATCATGGTTCGTTTTTTCTTGACGCTACATTTGTACATAGGAGTAAATAGGAAGCATGAAGAGTGAGAAAGCACAAATGACTTGGAGATAACCAGAGAGTAAACGGTGTGATTTGCGCATCGAAAAGTCATTTATTGACATAAATAATACACATGCTAATAATAATGAAACATATTAACTAACGACATTTTAATAATAATAATAGTTATTAAAAGTTAATTGGTAGATGATGACTAGCGGTGGAATCCAGGGTACGCATTTCGTCCTATTCGAGACTCGTCATCTGGATGTACCTGCTTTGTCCAGTGAGTGATTATGTTCCAACCGAGGCTCGAACCAAGTACACATAGTTTCCAACGTCAAACTGTCATCCACTAGACCACTTGGGCCACGAAAGTCACCTCTTATGCAACAGGTCATATTAATCATTTAATTGAATTTTAGATTTTCCCGTCGATTGATTGAACTGAAGTGCTCGGTCTCATGTCGACTTCCTGTGCAGATGCTGTGATAATGACTGGGCATGAAATAAGAAGTTAATTAGTAGATGATGACTACGAGTGGAGTCCATGACGTGCATTTCGTCCTATTTCATCAACACTTCAGTCCATTTAATCGATGGGAAATTCTAAAATTGAATTAAACAATTAATTTGACCCGTTGCATAAGAGGCGGCTTTCGTGGCCCAAGTGGTCTAGTGGATTACGCTTTGTCGCTGGAAACTATGCGCACTGGGTTCGAGCCTTGGTGAGAACATCATCACTCAATGTGGAATGCAGGTACATCTGGATGATGGGTCTCAAATACGACGAAATGCGCATCCTGGATTACGCTGCTGGTCATCATCTACCAATTAACTTCTTATTTCATGCCCAGTCATTATCACAGCATCTGCACAGGAAGTCGACATGAGACCGAGCACTTCGGTTCAATCAATCGACGGGAAAATCTAAAATTCAAATAAAATAATAATTGTTTGTTTTATTCCAAAACAGTACTACTTATGATTCACTGAGGAATTCTCAGCATTTCCTATGCCATAAAGTCCATCTGATTTACCCGAAAACAGCAAAAACAAAAATACAAACTATTGCAGAATCGATAATAGCAGGTATTTCGGTATTTGCACAGGGTAGTAAAGTCTGAAATGTATTGGAAAAGTGTTACATAATGATGATAATAATGTTAACAGCTAAAATTACAACTTCATTGAAAAAATGTCACCGGAAATACCGATTGAGGCATGAATAAAATTAAAGACAAATTCAGTGAAGAAAATTTTTTTTATCGATGAAATCATCTTCAGAGGCTGTAGAGTCATATTTATTTGTTCTCGAGGGCCCGAAAAATCTGCGAGAGTGACACATTGATAGATGAGCTTCGACATATACATTGAGTTTCATTGGCTAATGGTTATCGAGAAAACGTCATCACTTGCTACATTAAAGATAAACCACATCTAGTAAAGACATTTTCTGTACCAAAGAAAGCTATCTATCTTTTTTAATCTACCATTTAAAGGTGACCAGATTGCGCAGTTGACGGAAAAATCAAATGCACATTCTACACCGCATGTCTTTTTCTCACATGCCAAACATTTTTGATACCTGTACTTACGATTAAAGGACGAAATTCTCTGGACTCTACTTCAGACTGGATCTACACGTTCACCTGCAGCTGCGGTGACACACACATATATAGGTAGAACCAACAGAATGTTCCATTGTCGTCGAAAAGAACATGTTACAAAGTGGTTATTTAAACATACAGAAAATCCCAATGCCAGTAATCCGATTAGAAATCCAGTATCATCCATTGCAAAACACTTAATAATGTCAGGTCACAAAATCAATGTTAAGGATTGTTTCACAATTATTTCACATAGATCAAGGTTAGTCATTGAAGGTGATGGAAGCACTTTGGATTAATCACATACAGCCTAAACTGTGTGTACAAAAAACAATAGACTTCAATCTTCGTCTACTACGGACTGCCTGACCCATTTAAATATGATTCGTCGTTAATAGTCTATGTACTTTTGATTTTATACATACCTGAGTATTTGTCATGAACTTTTTTATTATTGTTAACCATGTTATTTGTAAAGCGATTTTAAAGAAAGTACGAAATAATATCATATCGCAAAATTTGTCTTCTAAATGCCTTATTTGTATTTATATTTACCAAAAATGTATAGTAGTCTATTATTGAGTCATATGCGTGGGGGTGACATATTTCATGTAATTACTCAGAAGTGGCTTTAGAAGTAAAACTAAAGTTTGTAAATTACGACTCTGGTGGAGCTAAGTGGCTTGAGTTCACCAAGTGCTCGAGAACTGAGCTAGTAATTGTCTTGCATTTTCCTTTTGCTAGCCATCCCGGATGATATTCAAAGACGTGCTCCACCCAAGCAGGTGAATTTATAAACACACATTGAAGTGACCGAAGGCGGTACTTTACCCTTCACACATACATTGATCATTTGTCGCCTGTGCAAATCGGTCCGTAGCTCAGCCGTAAAGAAGGATTCCCTCAGTGATCTGCATAAGCGATTCTTCAGGATCTCAGTTGTAGTATCATCTTTAAATTCAACGCTCACAAATGGCAGTTTCTTCGGCACCATCTAGGTTCTTTCAGGCTTTTGCTTTAAATTCATATATCTCTCGATAAATCATGGAGGGTATCCATTCTCCATGAGGACTTGTTTAAGTTGCTCCAGTTCACCGTCGACTGTATCACTGGAACATATCCTTCTTATTCTTGAGGATAAGGAGTGGACCGGGTTTCTCTTTCTTCTCAAAGGGACCCAACTATAAAAAAATTCGTGCACTGACCAGTCTATGTTAGTTTCATGTAGATTGATCTTGGAAGAGAAATTTCAGACTTCCTTATTTAGCAAGACTTCAAAAAATGGATTTACGATTTCAACTGCAGTTCCGACGTGAACTGGATAGCATGATGGTGGTTGTTGAACTCGTTAGTTATCAATTTGACGTCGGTATTGTCATCACAAATGATGAAAGTATCATCCATGTATCTTTGGTACAAATGGGAACTATCGAGAGTAGGCCGTAACGCACTAATCTCTAAACTTGCCAAGAAGCAGTCTGCAAGTAAAGGACACAATGGTGACCTGATTGCCATTCCACCTCTTTGTCTATAAAGTGTGTTGTTGAACTTGAATTGGACATTTAAAATGCACCTCAGTAGTAGTTCCATTAGGTAGTGGGTTGGAAAACACACGTCTACATTATTATCCCCAATGAATTTGTATATAAATCAAATAGTTTCAGTGAGAGAAGCACTGGTGAAGAGGGACGTTACATCCATCAATATCATTTTCTTCCGTCACTTTTCATAAGGTGAGCTAAGGAGATGTCACTACCGCGGCAAAAGACTTGTTCTCTGCCTGAGACATACACTTATCGAATATAGTTTGAAGATTATAAAATAGTGGTAATAATATTTAGAATTCACACGATGTCTGCTGGATTTAATCGCATTCAATGGTTGCTTCACTGGATAGTTTATAATATAGTTATCTAGTGCCACAAAATTAGTCGGTTAGGCCAAGACAGTCGAAGAATTCCAGTTTAGCGTCAAAATTCTGGATTATTACCTCTTATGGTGTCAGTACCTGTCACCCTGAACTGGATTATCGCTGATTAAAGAAATTCTGCACAACAGGAAACTCAAGGAATCATTTGAAGTGAAGATGGGAGTAAGACAAGGCTGCCTAAAATCTCCAAAAATTTTCCTGATTGCGATAGACTGGACAACGCGACAGACAGCCGGCAATTGGGAAACAGGCGTAGAAAAAGACACCGACAAAAGAAACTTGGGGGATCTGGACTTCGCCGATGACATATGTCCGATTTCCCAAGTTGATAGAAGAAACATCCAGAAAAGATAGGCATTCAGCTGAACATAGAGAATACAGAAGTGATGACGTTTCCTGGACAACAACAACGCTAGATAACAGACAACAGTCAGCATAAATGGGAGAAATCTGAATGAAGCAACCTACTTCACTTATCAACCTGCGAGGTATTGATTTTATTACAGCCAGACGGAACTGATGAGGACATTAAAGCGGCAAGGATCGAGAAAGCAAGGAAAGCATTCATCGCTCTCAGGTCTGTGTGAAGATCAACAGCACCCATCATGAAAATGAAAATAACATCCGGATTTAAAACTCCAATATGTAGTCAGTACTACTTATTATACGGACCAGAGACTTGGCCAAAGCGTCACAAAAGGTACTACGAACAATCTGCAGATTTTCATAAACGGCTCTCTTCTCTCAATACTCAAGATCAGATGGCCGGCCAGAAGAGATGAACAACAGGGATCTCTGGGAGCTAACCAACCCAGCAGGAACTAATTATGCAACAAACAAGCAAGAAGAAATGGAGGTGGATTGACCGTACACTGAGAAGACCATCAAGTGACATCCATAGCACACCAGACCATCACTCAGATGGCACCCGAAAGAGAAGTGGCGAAGTGATCGTCAGTGTGGGTGTGTCATGGATGAGGCGATGTGAAGAGGAGATGAAAGCATGTGGGCAGACATGGAGTCAGGTGAAAACGTTGGCAGAGACCTGAACGCAATGGAGACGTGAGGCTGAAGCCCTTTGCTCCTCTAGGAACTAAAGGAAGCAATAATAATACACAGCTAAAGAAAATGGATTTCGAGGAAAGAAGTCGAAGCAAGCAATTCAGAGAAGCAATGCTTTGCAGGGTAATTTATTCACTTAGATCCTCAGCTGTTGAGAATTGTCTCTTCACTAAATTATTTGTTCTTATCTATTTGACTTGGTTCCCATGAAGAGAACATTAAAGTTTATTTGAAGTATCTGAATGTTAAATTTAATTTCCTCTAGTCTAAATTTAGTACCATCTGTCTAAGGAATCTGATTATAGATGTTGCACGTACACCTGCCTAGTTTATTGGATAGATCGAGATACTGTTTTACTGGGAGTTCTTCATCAATAACATGGCGAAAAACGTTAAACGTCTCATACAGACAATATATGTGTTCATAGAATAAAGCTGTAAGAGTGAGTTAAACACGCATTCTTGTAATTTCAGCTTTTGTGGTGCCATCTACCTTGGATCCTAGGTGCCTTCATTCTATCTCCCGTGGTGAGTGGTATAATAAGGTGAGAAATATCGAGTTTAAGCATCGAGTGCTAGGTAAGGAGGGAAAATCAATAGACGAGGCCATGAAGTTACACTGACTGAGATGGTTAGGCATCGCAAGCTTTCTTCGATGGGCAATTTTAGCTGACATAGCAGCTATTTGGTTGGAAAGGAGCCACTGGTGATCAAACCAAATTATGGCGTCATCAGTCAATGAAATACACAACAGTCATTTTAAGCCAACAACATCCAGAGGTGTGAACTTCCTAGTTGGAGTCCTCGGGATGGTAAAAACCAATGAAGGCTGGAGACAATAGATGATGTGGCTCAAAATCGCTATCAGTGATTAGCGCAGATGCACTAACTCCTTGTGTTTTATTATATCCAATAAAATTCTTTTGTTCTTCCCTTCTACAATTCTTTTTGCCTCATATTTCTGTCTATTATCTCTGTCTTTTGAATCTCTCTTTATTCTCTTCCTTTGCTTTGTGTGCTATATAGAGTGTGGCAACTCGAACTGCGACACCATTGCGAAAACTTCTACTTTGAAGGCAGTCAGTCAGTCAGCCAGTGACATTTGTGAGAGTAGACTTCAGCTGAAATTATTCCCACCTAACTTCTGTTTTACATAAGATTTTTTAGTGGACTTTCCATACACATACTGTTTCTAATCACAAGTCATACCCACAAGTCTTCATTAAATAATGACTGTTTAGACGCATTTGACATTTCCCAGATAATAAACGCATTCTGCTAAAAATAAACCGAAAAAGATACCTCAGTAAATATCCGTGGAAGACAAACCATTTGCTCTCAAAAGAAATTAAGCAAATAGGGCTAATTCTTAGTGTTTGGCAGATCTTTTATTCGCCGAATAGCGGAAAAGTGAAGAGTTGAATATTTCAGAATGCAGACAAAAGACAGCAATAAATCCAGGAGTTATTTTTGAAGCTAAATCGGGATTTCATAACAATCATTGGATTCGGAAAGCCAGTATATAGGCATATCGTTCTTCAAATGATAACGACTGGTGGTTTATTTAGGTGAGACCAAAAGTGATGTAATGTATTTCTCACTCTTCATACCTCGGAGGTTGTAAATGCTGTATGGACTGATAACAGTTAGAGAACCATTGGAAAACCAGCAAGGAGTACTGGACAGCTGTTTCGTCAGCCTCGTTTGGGAATCATCGGCAGCACACACCCACTGGGGTTCGAACCCAGGATCTTCTGGTTACAGTGCAAGCTGAAAATTCCATACCTGTACCACAAATACTGTTTGGAATAAAGCCATTATTATTATTATTATTATTATACACGATTCAGTCCCTGGGACACGATTCAATGGCTACTCCAATAATTCTAACTTCGACCATTTCATTATTTTAGCGCGACCACCAACTAACCGATCCCACTCCGTGGTCAAACTCGCAAAAAATCAAATCCTGATCCTCGCTATTAAATTGCTACAGGACAGAGTTTCCTGGAGTTCTAGTGAGAAGTCGAGACCGGTTAAATCCGTCGAGTCGGTGGGGAGGATGCAGTTCCAGTCAGTGACACTGGTTGATGGTCGCTTTAAAATCACGAGTTGCCAGAAGTTAGAATTAGTGGGGGAGCCAACCAGTCGGTACCTAAGGGCTTAATTGTATATCAGCTTGCCTTGTAACCAGAAGATCCCAGGTTCAAAACCCCATGGATGTTTACTGAGGATGATTCTTAAACTAGGCTGATGGAACAGCTATCCAGTACTCTCTGGTTTTTATCGATTTTGTAACTGATATCCATCCGTGATCAAACTAGTAAAACAAATCAAATTCTTACAAATCAACTCATGCAAATATATTCATGGAAAATTCCTCTTGTAGTATATAGCGTCGGTTGAACAACGTTTAGGATACTCACCAACCATGCACATGGTCCAGGGCTTGATTCACCGGCGACGCACTCCTGATATCAATGGCCAGCCTACTAAATTTAGGTTGCCAATGTCACATGCTTAAAATTCCATACTTGTACTAAAACACTTTGTGGAAACAAGCTCTAATAAAAAAAAAAGTAAAACAAGAGATGCAGTGAAGAGACTATTTTCAACAAATTCACAATCAAGCTGTAGAGTCACACATACATTTATGCTGTTTAAGCCAAAAATATTCTGTCAGAAAATTTCCACAAATGTACGAATATATAAAAATAAAAATTATAATTGTAGTATGAACTACAATCAAAATATTTGCGATTATAATCAGAACATTGTGTGAAATTTGATAAGATGGAATTTAGCACTGCGAAAAAAGCATTTTGGATTTACAATGACAACTGGGACAAGTGAAATAATATCGGGAACACTTCAAAGTGAGATTAATAATACTAACAATTGACATAATTAGGGAAGGATATACAATTCGAATAAGCAAAACGAAAAATTAGTGCAGTCAATGTATGAATGGGGATTATCATACATAACCATATACAGATTAAAACAATGAGAGCTGAAGAGTCCAAAGAAACGTTTTCCTGTGTACAAAGATCTATTTTTTTCTTTCGATGGTCGAAACTTCAATCAATACGGATGAGTCATGTAGGTAGTGATCTGAACAAGCTATTTTTCGCCTTGAAAATAACTTTAAACCTGTACAAATTGATGACAGACTCTTCTTCAAATCTTTTGACTTGCTTTTCTTTATAAATATATCCCAGCAGTTTATCAATCTGGAATGAAATTCGACATGCAGTTAAGGCGAATTGCAAACCCAGCACATTAAGAGATCGTTGTCGTACACGTAAATATAGAATACTGCACGTCATGAAATCACTTACTTGCTTATTGAAGTGGAAAGATTTCAGTTCATCAATAAATATAAAGATGGAATGCAATCATTTACCTACTGTGTTATCAAGGTACTTCCTCGATGATCAACGAAGGATGTATCCTGGGCATAAGTATGGTAAATGTCGTTCAAAATGTTATTTCTCTAAGCAAATTGAACACAAAAGAATTATTTCAAGAACCTGGCTATTATTACGTTACCTTTACTGATTGGCATTTCCAAAATACCCCGTCTTATTCCGTCTGACCTCCTACATCAAGAAGTTAAAATATTCTGGAATAACCCAACCCTTACTCCTACAATTCGTTAACTCTCGCATTCTGCCTATTATTCTCTACTGTTCCCCCTTAGTTTTCCAGGGCTACTGAAGAAAGACTACACTTTATTACGCTGGATGTTAAAGGTTGTCAGCAAGGTAAGCAACGTGCCACTTAACCAGCTTGTTAATATACTGGTTGACAGGCACATGGACTCATGTGAAAAATGGGCTTAATCCATTTTATCTAACTCACACCACCCTCTTCATTCACAACTCTTCCGTTGCATCTCATCAGGCAAAACCAGAAGCCTATATAGAAAACTATATGCTCGCACCAGCAAGTAAAAAACTCAACCATACCCTACTTAGCTCGTATTCTGTTAGATGAAGAAAGCATTAGGCGTGATGCCTATAATTCATGAAATAGTCAGTAGTACAACTGGATCTCATCTCTCCAACTCATATCATTTATAGGTACAACGTCTTCCTTCTTTTTTTCTTTTTCTCTCTCTTTCTTTTTTCCTTTATGTGCTGCTTTGTTTCTTTCTTCCGCTTACACCAGTAAATATGACAGCACGTAATTTTCTAACACCTTCAAACACTGTTTAACTTTGCTTTGCTACCGACATGCTAATATGTTGTTGTCATAATGAACTGAGATTTCCTTAATCTATGTAGAGTTATATTTATTGATAATGTAATAACTGGATGCAATACTGTAGTAAGAATGCTGAGAATTTCATTCTGTATCACAAGTAATGTTTTGGAATAAAGCAAATTATTATTATTACTTTGACCTATGTAGATGACTTAACTCTCAGTCATTGCAAGTTATTTATAAACTATATTATTTTGTCTAATTAGGTCACCCGACAGTATCCTTTAACCTACGAGCTTTTAGGTTTGAATGTCACCACTCTAATCCCTACTTCCTTAAGAATGCTACGTAGGTTTTCAGATGTTCCCTCCATTATATGGTAAAACCGCTGTAGATGCCTTATATTCTCTCCTAATTATCTTTTCCTAATTAGTTTCACCATTGTTTTTGTTTTGTTTTTCACCTTTTCTGACCTTCCTAATGAATTTTATAGGATAGTTAAGTTATTTAACACCAACCAGCTTTTCTTCTGCCTGCTTTATTTCATCGTTTAGTTTTTTCGTTGTACTGCTTAGCACTATTGTTCGGTCTGTTAGACACTTGACTAAGCCTGCCTTTACAGATGCCGAAGGATGAGATGAATTAAAGTCTAAGTATGTTGGCTTTTATAAACTCTAGTGTGCAATGCAGTTTACCTGTTTCTTCTATAAGATTTTTTTAACAATCTGACATAGCTAGTTCTGCGTTCTTCCCCTACCTGCTCTTCTTTATCTTCTGTTTCAGTTAGCTTTTCTTCTCTCAACCTTTTGTTCCTGTGATATGCTTGATAGGATCTTTTCAATTGTGTTGAATGATGAACATATTATAGGATTCAGTGGAGGTTAGCTAGATGTTTACAAAGTTAGCTCTGCTTTTGCTCTGTTGTAAAACGTTTTATTAGGTGGCAATGACTTTCTCTTTGATCGCGATATGTATTAAATAACAGGTATGAAGTGACGCCCATCTAATTATTAATACCAAAATGCAGATCAAAGTGCCAGTAAGACTAAAGAGCAGGTGGTCTGAAGTATGTTGATTATGTCTCTTAATGAGTACAGAAGTCATAAATGTGTTTCCTTTCACATAGAGAGCAACATTTTTTATTGAATAATAATAATAATTTGCTTTATTCCAAAACATTACTTGTGATACAGAATGAAATTCTCAGCATTCTTACTACAGTATTGCATCCAGTTATTACATTATCAATAAATATAACTCTACATAGATTAAGGAAATCTCAGTTCATTATGACAACAACATATTAGCATGTCGGTAGCAAAGCAAAGTTAAACAGTGTTTGAAGGTGTTAGAAAATTACGTGCTATCATATTTACTGGCGTAAGCGGAACAAAGCAGCACATAACGGAAAAAGAAGAGAGAGAAAAGGAAAAGAAAGAAAGAAAATGTTGTACCTATTGGTGAAGTGGGTTGGAAAGATGAGATCCAGTTGTACTACTGACTATTTAATGAATTATAGGTGTCACGCCTAATGCTTTCTTTATCACACAGAACACGAGCTAAGTAGGGTATGATTGAGTTTTTGTACTTGCTGGTGCGAGCATATAGTTTTCTATATAGGCTTCTTGTTCTACCTGATGAGATACAAGGGGAGAGTTGTGAGTGAAGAGGGTGGTGTGAGTTAGATAAGATGGATTAAGCCCATTTTTCACATGAGTCCATGTGTCTGTCAACCAGAGTATTAACAAGCTGGTTAAGTGGCACGTTGCTTACCTTGCTGGCAACCTTTAACATCCTGCGTGATATGTTATAGTCTTTCTTCAGTAGCCCTGGAAAACTAAGTGGGAACAGTAGAGAATAATAGGCAGAATGCGAGAGTTAACGAATTGTAGGAGTAAGGGTTGGGTTATTCCAGAATATTTTAACTTCTTGATGTAGAAGGTAAGACGGAATATTTTCTTAGAATTCGCCAAGATATGAGACGACCATGAAAGATCAGCAGATAGAATGACGCCAAGATATTTAATTTCCGACTTGGTTTCTATTTCAGTACCATCTTTGTTGCATACCTCGTGAGAGCTAACCAGTTTGTTTAGGTCTGGAGTAGTGAGAGTGTTTGAACATAAGAATTTGAATTTAGCTAATGTGAAAATGACTGATCCTGCGAAGATAAGTTATTTAGAATATAAGGTCAGCAATTGCATTGTATACATTAATACAAAACCAAACAATAGGGTTGTAAAAAGTTGGATTACTAAAATGCAGGTAGTTGGAGATAAAGGTTGATTACTAAATCTTTGATCATAGAACCTACACCCACGACATGCGATAGTAATGACCCATCACTCAACCGGAAATATGGAGAATGCTGCCACCAAGCAAATAAAGAGATGAGCAATATTGGAGCCACATAAACGAAATAGGAAAGTTGTATGAGTCATTTAATGTCACTGTGAGCAATAAATTGTGCTCGAAATGTCATCATGAGTAAATATTACTGTACAACAATGTTTTATTTTATCGAAATAGAATTTTACTCACAATGGAGGAATTAAAGCTGCATTGCGAAGCACATTTCCGACTTCAGACTCATTCAACTTTATAACATGGTGTGCTCATTAAGCCAGTCAAAAGTAGGTGAATCTCCTGCTGATGTCAACTGCAACTGCATCTACCGATTCACCTGCATCTGGGGCAACAAGTACATTAGAAGAACTGAGAGTGTGTCTACTAGTTTTTCCGAAGATATTCCTAGACGTTTCCACTTGAATTGCAGCCAAGCGTTCTCAAGTGCAACTATCAGACCCATAATTTACACGAGATATACAGTGGAAAATAGTCAAGCTTTCAAAATAGTCAATACACAAAGAAAAGCATGACTACTTCGGTTCACAGTAGTTGTCGCCCTCTGAAGAATTCAACCTTACCGCCTAAAACAGAAAGATAGCGTGTTTAATCTCTCACTGCCTCGATAATCGTAACTGCTTTATAACTATCGTTTCATGTTTTGTTCTGTTGCGTAACATTTCAATCAGGTTTGGTTTGATTTGAACTCACTATTAAGCTTTCAAATCTACTAAATTATATTATGAAGAAAATAAAAGACAAATTCAGCGAAGAAAATTTCCTTTATCGAAGAAATCATCTTCAGAGGTTGTAAAGTCGTATTTATACTTACAAAAACATATAGTGGTCTATTATTGAGTAATAGAGGGTGACATAATTGATATAATTACTCAGAAGTGGCTTTAGAAGTGAAAATTTAAAGTTGTAAATTACGTGGTACTCAACGGAACAAAGATGGAAATTTGATAAGGTTAAAATTGCTATTGAGTAAGAATAAAGGTATTTGAGTGTCAATTTAACAAGTGTGAAGAGGGTGTGAAAATATTTTCAAGTAATATTGTAACAACAGAAGACAAGGGTCAGGCAACAGATCGTGTATTAAGGAAATCAACGCATATTTATATAATTTCATGTACATTATTATAGATTAGTTAAGCAAACAAACACAGTCCTCTGATTGGTTGTTTCTCACTTAAAGTCACTCTTTCATCTATTTGTGACTGTTTCTTGAGTGTCAGATCATCTATATGTTAACTGCATCCGCCTACGCAAAGTCTGCTGTGGTCGGTTTTTCAATCAGTCTTTGTTCATATTTTCTCACAACCAATCTTGAGAACGTCAACATTCAAGTAAATTACTGTCTACCAATTCGGCAAGTAGACAGCTCTCACCACAATATTACCACGTAATTTACAAATTTTAATTTTCACTTCTGCGTTGGTGGTACAGCGGTTAGGACGCTCCCCGGCTATGCACATGTTTCGGGGTTAGATCCTAGGCCGACACACTCCTTTACCTCGTCAAGCCAGAAATGAAGTTGGTAAAGAGGAAAGGTTGGGCGTGAGGCTAGCAACCCCATCCTGTAAAGATGAACACTGCTACAGAGACTTAAAGCCTGTAGTTTGAAGCCCTATGTTCCATTGGGAAGGTGAAGGAATAAAAAAGCAACTTCTGAGTAATTGTATCAATTATGTCACCCCCTATTAATCAATAATAGACCACTATATATATTTGTAAGTAGAAATACGACTGTACAGCCTCTGAAGATGATTTCGTCGATAAAGAAAATTTTCTTTGCTGAATTTGTCTTTTATTTTCTACATGACTCCATGGGTATTTTCGGTGATTTAAATTATATTATTTTATCTATTTTATAATTTTACTTCATTATTCGCCTCCACCATCCTGAACTCTTCACCATAATATGTCTAAATTCAATTTGTTGTTCTAACTTCTATTTTGTCTCTAGTCCACTCCTGTTTGCAAGAAAAATTGGAATTCTACCCATTTGTCTAAATACCGTATACATAGCTACTTTGTAACACTAAATAATTGTTTACTTACATCATATTTGAAATTATGTTGCTTATACTTTCTATCTGTTACTAGAAGTCATTGCACTAAGTATTTTCAGACAACATTTTGTAAATTATGATTGATTTATTCAGAATGTACGCAGTTGACGAGAATCCACGAAATAAATCGACCTCATTTTATCCAGCATACATGATCGTCGGTGGCACAGCGGTAAGGACTCTTGCCGACCATGCACATGATCCAGGGTTCGATCCCCTGCCGACGCACACCTGATATCAATATTTCGGCCTGCTAAATTCGGGCTACCGCTATCACATGGTAAAAATTCCATACTTGTATCTGAAATACGGTGTGAAATCAAGCTATAATGAAAAAAAAATTAATTAAGGGAACCGGCTATTTGAAAAAAAAGGGAAAACTGAAATAATGTAGAAATCTGAATTAGACGAGATTCAAGGTGGCAACCGTATACCAATTTTGGCTTTTAAAAGTGAATTCAACAAGGAAGCCTTAATGTTATTGTAAAGCGTTTGTAAACAAATAAAATTGGCTTAAATATCATAGTTGCTAAAGCTTCCATAAACTTTGGAACATATTCGTTATCATGCTCCCCCAACATATCAACATAGATGAGTTAAAATGTGTATTCACATTTCACTATTCAGATAAACTAAATCTTCCTATACACAGTTTTACAGTATTGATTATGTATGCAACTGATCGGCAATACGACCTGTCACCTGTACAAAGTCAATGCCCTATCAAACACCACTGGACTCACTAAGTGCAACGTTCGCCATTACAACACAAAATTATGCATCATTAACAAAGCAACCTTAACTGTCTCAAGTAACAATCAAAACACATTAAACATTGATAAGGAATATGCAGGTTTTAAGATGGACAAACATCTCTGTGTGAGTCATAAAGTCATGATTTCTCAATGCATCCACATGATTACCGGAATGGACAGTTTTGATTCGTTTATCTGTGGCTTACATTTCTGAGGTTTGATAAATGTCGATATGGGTTGGATGATCCTATCCCCATCGCAAAAACTGTCTTATAACAGAATGATACGGGATTGTGATTGTCGTCTAAGTGGACGGGAATGCTAACCGAGATACGAAACTATAAACAACCGGTCATCCTGAGATAGAAAAAGAAGAGTCATTTTCAACCGCAGCAACCGTTTATTTTACAGATAATGTGGTATATCATTTATTTAAAACAGTTAGTCCCTTTTATAAATTTTGATAGCATTATTAGAAGTCGGAGGTTATTTGAAAAATGTGATGTATTAGCGCTATACATTTCGAACAATCTGATCACACATTTTTAGACATACTTCTGAGTCGATGGCTCAATAAGACGGTCTATCTACAGAAAGCCCACTTGGACAGGGCAATATCTTAATTTTCACAGCTTCTGTCCATTACAATATAAGAGAGGCTTGGTGAAGTGTGAGTTTAAGAGGATTCAGCGTATTTGGACGGCTGATGTTATAGACAAAGAAAACGAAATATTGATGGATACTCTTGTTGAAAACGGATATCCTTTGAAATTTTTGAACAGGTGTAGAAGTCAACTAGCCTCTAAACTTACAATCCATACCGTCCCTAAGAAAAAGGTTTTCATCAAATTACCATATAATGGGGAAATAAATAGCAGGATTTTGAGACAAAGGTTGAATTCGATCATCCGTAGAACCTACTATGCAGCCCAGCTTGTAACTGGGGATAAAGCTAAAAATATGCTTCACTGGAAACCTCAAAAGTGCACAAGTGATTATATCACATCCCATACAATTTACCAATTTTCGTGTGTGTGTGGACACACATACATAGGGAGGAGTAATCGCGCGATGCACGTGAGGGTGGGAGAGCAAATCCCAAAGTGATTAGAAAAACAGATGAATTGTGACAGGCCAATAGATGCAGGTGTTAGACTACCAACTTCGTCTATAGCTAAGCATTTAAACGAGATGAACCATAAGGTTGATGTTAACTCAGCCTTTAAGGTCATCTATGAAAACGGTCAAGGACGTTTACTGAAATACGTTGAGGCTATAGCCATTCATAAACTCAAGCACCCCTTGTGTATTCAAAAACAGTTTGTTAATACTCTTAACCTACCTTGGTAATCCTTATTTGATTGGATTACCAAACGTTTGGGTTAATTATTCTTAATTCTTTTTTTGCCACTTTGTTTAATTTAACTTTTCCATATATATATTGAGTTGACAAGTAAATGTGTGATCAGATTGTTCGAAATGTATAGCGCTAATACATCACATTTTTCAGATAATCTCTGTCTTCTAATAATGCTATCAAAAGTATATCATATAAACAAAACGTCGGGAATGTAAGCCATTTACAAACCAATCAAAAATCAGCCAATCAGGTTATCAACTCAGTGCATGTACAAAGCATGAATTGACGGCTAAAAAAGAAGCCTGTCCATCCTAACATTAGGCAACAGACGGTCTTGAAATTCCCATACATTGTTGAATAATTATAATAAACGCCATGAATGCATGCTAACTGATAAATGCGGCTCATTTTTCAAGTTAATAGACAAGAATCAAGTAGACATAAGGATATGTCAGAATTTTTCGGTATTTATATTGTAGGAAAGCCAAGAAAGTAAATTAATTATTTCTCAGTAAAATTAATTATTTAGTTATATGTCTAATTTAATGAAATGTCATTTAAGATATTTATCAAAATGTCGACATTTTCTTAAAAAAAACAAATAAACCGAATCACATGGTCGACAACTGCGTATTGCTTCGACATATAGGACAGTTATTTTGTGATAAATTGTATTCGCGTCATGTGCCAATTTATATCGTTTCAGTTAATGCTTTCACTAATATTTGTTGAACCTGATGTTCTGAATTCCTCATTATTGGATTATCTTGAACCACAGTAAGATGTCGCTTAGAGGATAAATCTTTAGTGTTTGAAGTCGTGTATGTTAAGCTCGAGTCACACTTGGGACATTGAGAATGCATGTATATCCAACTGATAAGTTCAAGATAGAATGCGGCGCACATCTTGGGTTCCGCTACCAGCCAGAACGTATCTCCTCACGTGTCAATTACTTGTAAGGACGCTTAGATTATATCATGAATTTATTCCTTCAGATCCCAAAAGGGTCAGAGTACGATAACAGCACATTTCCATTTCGAAAACAGAAAGATTGGGCGAAGAAATATTTACTTTTCACTTAGATGCTCATCTCTCGCTGGCTCTACTCTAATACACTCGTATAGCGTTTTTATTAGAATACACAACAATTTACCAATCAAGTGGCACTGATATGTTTGTTAACAATAATTAGTCAGTGTCAACATGTCAATAGGGTGATAATTAACGAAGGAAATTAAATAATTAATAATATGAATTCATCACCTAGGAGAGTCAGGGTGTCAACAGTTCCGAAAAAACCACTGTTCAAAAAGGTGCTGTTCCTTGGTTAAAACATCAGCGAAATAATAAAACAGCGCCTGAAGAATGCAATTAAAAGAGCTTTTTATGCAGCAGAGGTACGCTGTCTCTTAATAATCACCGCTCTTCTATGAAGATACACTACCTTAATTTGCATCCTCAATGTGTATCGATCAGTTTGACTACAGCTGCGGAGCTAGCTACATTGGGCATGCAATTATGCATTTTCATCGTCGTATTTCCAAACATCATCCAGCATTGTTAAGTAAGGGACAAACAAGATCTATTCTTTGCTCTATTTTAGCATACATTGTAGATGGTGAGTATAAGGTTGACGCTAATATAGCACTTAAAATTAGTTATCGCATTCCTACTAATCTTAATTTTACTTTACGAGTTTGTATTCTACATAAAGCTGAAGTAATAGGAATCCACCTGTAAAAGCCAAACCTGTATGTTCACAAGAAATTTGTACAGCCACTTTCCTCATCTTGGCCATCGTTACCTGAATGTACAAACCGAACTACTTCCCCCATCTCCCCCTAAACCATTAAAATTTTTAAAAATTATAACTGTCCAAATTATTTTATTATTTTTCTGAGTACTTCAACTTTAATTGTTACCGTTGTAAAATTATTTTATGCTTATGACCTTTTCATCCTTAGTTACAATTCATCAATGTCCAAATCGTTTTATTTTCCTTAACAACTTGTTACGTAATCAATTTATTCCTTGATTACTCTTCATTTTTCCAAATTTTGCATTATGCAACCCACGTGTTGTAACCATTTCTACCTTTTAATTGGGTGCATTAATTTTCTTCGTTAATTATCCCATTACTAACATATTGATACTGACTAATTATTGTTAGCATACATATGAGTGCCACTTAATTCGTAAGATGTTGTGTATTGTAATAAAAAATGCTTGATATATTAGAGTGGAGACAGAATGATATGAGGATCTAATTGAAAAGTAAATATTTCTTCCTTTATTCCTTTTGCTTTCTAAATGTCAAAATAGGGATTTTTTCTACGTTTCCATTTTCTCCTGTTCTTTACAGTCCTCACCAGCTGGCTCTACGATACCCAGTAGGCTGTCATCTTCCCTTAAAACGATCTCCCACATATGACTCTCGGATACTAGACGTTTTCCAAGCGCCTCCGATTCGACAGCCTGGCATGCCATTTCATTTTGAGTTGAAAGGGACCAGTGTGCTCTTTGTGTCACTTTTGAGACAAGTCACCTGGATAAACTTGTTTTACTAGTGAGTAGATTTCTACCCACTGGGATTGGAACCCAGCATTCAGCTTTCCAAATTATTATATTGTTATTACTGTTTCCTTTAATTCCTAGAGGAACATAAGGCTTCAGCCGCACGTCTCCATTGCGTTCGGTTCTCTGCCGACGTTTTCATCACCTGGCTCCACATCTTACTACATACTTTCATCTGTTCTTCACATCAACTCCTCCATGTTACTCTGGCACTAACGACCAAGTCGCCACTTCTCATTTGGGTTACACTCGAATGATGGTCTGGCGTGTGATGTCACTTGATGTCTAGTTTTCTCAAAGTATGACCAGTCCGCCAATATTTCTTTCTGCATATGTGTTGCACAATCGGTTCCTGGTTGGTTCTGGACGGCCATCTGATCTCTAGTGCTGAGCGAAGATAGCTGTTGATGAAGGTCTGTAGTTTGTCCAAAGTGCTCATCATGATGCGCCAAATCTGTGATCTGTATAATAAGAAGCACTGACGTCACACTGGAGCTGAAGTTCCAGATCTTATTTCTTCATGCTGAGTGCCCTTGATCTTCACACAGACTTGAGAGCAATGAAAGCTTGCCTTAGTTTCCCGATCCTCGCTTTGATGACATCCTCATCTGTTCTGTCTGCCTGTAGTTGGAAGGTTCCAAAGTAGGTAGGTAAGTGAATGAGTTTGCTTCTTTCAGATTTCTCCCATTTATGCTGATTTTTGTCTGTTGCTGTTGGCCAGATGTCAAACCTTTTTCGAGAGAGATAGTAAGCCAAGATAGCCACTCCGAAAGATTTTTCCCTAGCTGCCTTATATTTCTCACTAACTGCTTATATTTGAGCCGTAATAATCCGTCTCTGTGCACATGGCTCATAGCGATGCCTGGTGATAAATGTTTTGATGAGTCCCAGACAGAACTAAATGAGTGCAGTGGATTCTAATGTCAGCTATTTGAACCTAAATAGCATTCTCTTCTTCTATCCTCTGAATGTCCTTTCTTTTAGAACTGCAACTTTTAATTTGTCAACTGATGAATGTCAGCCCAGTTAGTTAGGCCGCCTGTCAGTTAGTCAATCAACCAGTCAGTATAAGAAATTCTAATACAAAGTCTGTACGTTTGTAGATATATGAAAGAGTAACTCATTTATGAGAAGGTGCTTTTTTCTCCTTCCTAGAATCATTCACTGTAATCTGAAACGCTTGGAGTATTACAGTACGAAAATTTGATAATCCAGAAATGACAGCATTCATTAATCTACAACATTCATACATAATCCATAAGATTTTGACAGTCAAAAGCAACCCCAGTCAAAGAATTATTGTATGTATATTTAAAATGAGGGAAAAGTAATGCAAAGGAGATAGAAAAGAGTTGAAGAGAACTGTACACAGACGTTTCCTATGCATATGCATATATATATCCCCAACTCATTATTTGTATGGTTTCAAATAGTTATCTACTGAACATGTCTGACATGAATTAAGCATGACAAGCAATTTAATACTTTAAAAAACTTTAGTTATACATATTTTCGTTATTTTTGTCTGTCAGATTAGTTGAATAGGAAAGGCCTATTATAAAATAATACATTATAATGTCCACCTATCTATAAGGAAAATATTTCTGCCTCGACAATTAACATTGACACTGAATTCAGTTCCTGAAGGATATTCATCGACTTTCCAAAGGCCTTCGACAAAGTTGACTGCTAAGTAATTCAGAAAATCCTTCAAAATTATGATGTGCCCTGAATATGTATCAACCTAATTTAATCGTCTTATTACAATAGCGTATTTCAAGTGATTCACAAGAGAAAACTTAGCAACGTCTCTGAAGTGAATTCAGGAGTAGGAAGACACGACTGTACGACCAAAAGATCGATATATGTCAAGCCAACATGGAATGGACAGTTTATCAACTTCCAGAGCTTCATCCCATATATCCGAAAGCAAAACCTGGTATGTACATTAAGTTCAAGAATTAGAAAAATCTGTTCAGAAGACATGATAGAGGAGGAATGAAATTTATTGCGTGAAACCCTACTACGGAACGGATATCCACCGGGATTTATAGACACCAAACATCACAACTGTTCCTAAGAGAATTCTTTTCATGAATCTTGAATTCAAAGGTGATATTTCGAAGGAAATTCTCATAAACCGCCTTTTTAAGTGTCTTAACAAGATATTTTCAACAGCCATCTTACATATCACATTCTGCAGCAGACAGTTAATGCATTCTAACTTTAAGGATATGATACTCCTTTTGGCCACTTCAATGTGTACTTATCAATTATTTTGCTGGTATGGAGCAAAGTATGCTAAGTCAAGTCCACAAACATATCCTGGAACTCTGTCCAGATTGATTAGCTGGAGGAGAAAATAAGAATAGCAGTTGCTCTATCCTCGGACAGCTTGTTATCTCCGGACATCGAGCACCCTTGCATGAATGCTTCACGGTGCTACCCAGAGTCTCTCAGTATCGAACAAAAGGACTTCGCACACTCCATGTGTACATAGCTGAAGCACTAGCTTTTCGGGATCTGAAACTGGACCTCTGCATCCAAAAGCGATACATACATTCTCTTGACTTACCATGGCTAGAGTAAAGTTCTCACCATAATTTTGCTTCTTTTTTATTATGTAAGTTCACTATTATTATCGTTATTACTACTATTATTTTACTATCATTATTATTCCTATCATCCACATTTTGTTACCACTCTATTACTGTTTATTAATAACATTGCTTTTCCATACAGATTTTATTTAAAGAAACTTTATCACCTTACCACTCGTTCCTGTCTATTCTATACGAGCTTATTGATTATTCATTATCTCAAACTTATTACGTCATGCCGACTCCTGCTTCTTTTCTAACTTACAATTAGTCATCTCTTCTAGGTTACACCTTGCATTACGTAATGCATTTTTTGAGGACAAAGATTACCGGTATCTGATTGGTCTAAAGACTTCTTTGTTATATGTTATAACAATTGTACAGCAGCTTACGAAAATGAATCGCCAAAAAGAAAATTTTCTTCGTTATGTACAGCTTTTTCTAAAGACAACGCTGCCTAGCGTAACTAAGGATATTCTTGATCATGAAATTGGCTGTTGAGAGCAAGAACATGAGCACACTTTTAGTGGACAACAGGGTTATCAAAGTTCTGTTCGTCATGGAAGATGTACAGTTGAAAACCAGCAGGTTGCCAAAAGAAGCTGCGAAGGCAGAACTTCAAGCGGATGTATCAACTGCTGGAGAGATATATATATCTAGGTAGCATTGTCTCAAATACAGGCAGATGGTGCAGATGAGGAGGTCAAAGGTGGTATCAAAAATGCAAAGAAGAACATTGTTAATCAGTATAGAAGCCGGAATCACTCAATACTCAGAGCGAAATTAGGATCTACAGCACCATTTTAATGTCGCTTTATCTATGAGACTCAGAGAATCGGTATGCACTAAAAACATTTCATACAGGTCTCAGAATGTTATCATTTTCTGCCTCCACTCCATACTGAACACAAAGGAGATAGTCTGAAGCGATTGCCAACAAGAAACTCTGGGAACGAGCCAATCAATAATCTGTTTCCCAACAGGTATGTCGAAGAAAACAGAGATGGGCCAAACGCATGCTGATGATACCGTTGAGGAACTTTGCGCTTCACGCTTTGGGGTGGAACAAGAATGGAAAACGACGATTTGGGTGACGGTGTGAGTGCGATACAGAGGAGATCGTTCAGCGGGAAGATGAGTGATTACGGGATATCATTGAGCCAGCTATAGAAAACTACAGAGACCGGGATGTAGCGGAGATGTGCTGTTGAAGCTCTGTGTCCTACTGGGAACGCGAGGGAATGATAATTATTCTTTGTAGGTGATTAAGAAGCCTGAAGATTTGAGCAGGTTGCCGGAATTAAGGAGCTGCACCACTTCGACTTAAACTGCTGTTATAGAAGCACAATCCCCCAGATGTCAATGATACCTGTCAAAACATTGATACTATTTGTATTTTCTGTTGGTTCGATCAGAATAGCTTCACTTATGATTGGCTGTCTTTACCCTACAATATTTTATTTGAAAACTGTTACTTATTTCAACCCAAATCCATAATTATGTGTAACTCATCTTGCAGTGGCCTGCTAAGATTTCAAGCTACCGAAAATGCCATTTTCCACCAACTTACATTTTGCCTCAATATGCTCCTATGTTATTGTTTTAATCAATCACAAATGTCTTTAAATCGTATTATTTATAATCGTGCATTTTAAAAATCTTTCCACCCTGCCTCTTCGAGGAAAAGATTTCATGGTTGTCGGCAGCGTACATTTAAACGTACAGAAATTAGTCATATAACTGTTCCCAAAATCGTTAGCACTAACTGCTGGTCTCTGTCTAACAAAGTGGACTATCTTCGATCTCTAATGTCTTCAAATGTGTATCAAAATGCTGATGTTTTAGGTATACATGAGACTTGTCTCCACTAGGAGTGTGAATATAATTTAATCTCAATAAATGAATATAAAATTTTCCATCAGCATATACATGGTTTAAAGAAAAAGTGTGGCATAGGGGTAGCCACTTATGGTAATACAAAGTGGTCTACATCTAGTGAAATATTTTTTAAGTTTTTAAATATAGACTGTATCACTGTTGGGTATCGCCCAAATTATCATTATTGAATGGAACATAGGTCTTCAACAACACATCTCCACTCTCTTCTATTTGCTGTCGTCCTCTTAAGCTGGGTCCACGACTGACCATAATCTCGCATTTCCTCCAACTCAAACTATCTCCTCTATGCCACTCTCGCACTGACGACTCACTCGTCACTTTTTTCGGAAGAAAAACAACATACTAGTTTGATTGGAAAGCGCTCCACTTCGTTGCTAACGGAAAATGGTGTACTTCAAGGTGCTGTACTATATCCATTCCTTTTTCCTGTCTTGCTGCATGACTTTCCATATTCTTCCAAAGCTAACTGCATTAAATATGGCATGGGAGTCACCTTTTGAGAGACGGATATCAATTATTGCTTAATTCAATTTGAACTTTACTGCTGATTGACTGGGTCGAATTGCTTGGCCTCTCCTGACATATCGGCTCCTTACAAGGTTCCTCCAATGATGTGGATAACGGTTTGGAACACCATCAATCACTCATTTTGGAATTCAGGTAAATCCACATGACGCATCCCAAAGTGGATGAAAAGCGAATTCTTAATTCCCTCGTTAGTCACTATCCACCAGATGAATCAAGGTTGAATCTTCAAACATCGTCGAAGCACCCACAAAAGGAGGCAACATGTCAACCTGAAACCGAACACTTCCATCTAATCAACCAATGACTGAAACATGTTAAAATTATTTATTTGTCTTTTACCTTACGCTTGTACTTCAATACTATCATCAAATCTAGATGTTCATAACTGTATTAACTCTTCCACAATCATTCCAGTTTATGTGTTAATACTGTACTTTGATGAATAGTATTCACACAATGATGACTATTACAGATTATCACTCATCGATCACTTATGCATCAAATACTTGTTCCAGCTGATACTTCATTTGTTGGTATTAGATGGTTGGAGGCAATCGGCCACAGGAAGCCTTGGACCTAGGTTTCGTGCTAGTTGGCACTCATCATCAAGGCGTATCTGCAACCTAGAAGGAACTGATTTCCCTTCTGAGATTCAAACCCACGTCACCCAGTGCTGCAATCAGAGACGTTATCACTGAGATATTCGGCCCTGCGACTGACCTCGTGTAGGACTGTATTGGATATATATTGGATACTTCATTTTTTGTCACAATGTTCATGTGTTTGTATGTATTCAAACTTAAAAGGAAAGTGTATCAATAACAATGTTTGTCGAGCAGTATTCAGCTGACAAATTCTACCGAAGTATGTAGGCTAATTTATTTAAATAGTAATAATAATCTACTTTATTGCAAAAACAGTAGTTATAATACAGAATGGAATTCTCAGCGATTTTCACAACACCTTGCATCTGATTTACTCAAAATATAAATAAAATTAAAAATGCAAGCAAAATTAACGAGAGGAATTTGTCCACATTTACGCTATAAAGTCAAAAATATTCGGAGTACAAAATGAGAATAATAAATATTATAATGATAATAATAATAACAGTGAGTTTGTTTCAAACAGTATTGTCGGTTCAGTTGGCACATTTTAGCATGTTATAGATTTTTGAATCTAATGTTCTGCTGATATAGTACGCTGAGGGGAAATACAAAATTAACAGCTATAACACAGCTTATATGACGTTCACACTCATGAAAAAAATAATTAAATAGAAACAAAAAATTGAGAGGACTATAAATATAAGAAGTACAATAGTGAGGTTGATGTTGTAAGGGTGGAGGAAATGGTTTATTTACTAGTGCAAAGAAGGAATTGACTAGACATTTGAATACAAATCAGTATAAGATAATGTACATTCAGAAATAATAATAATATGAGTGTTATCGATCAAATACAATTAGATGGGAAATAAGACGAGTGTTTTTATAGTCAAAATAAATAAGTAACTTGTTAGAATAGTGTGATGTGCTTGAATTGAAATAAAATACAATTTAAAATTATTTATTATCCTCATCTGATTTGACTGGCTGGTGGTAATAATATCTTCCATATCTCTGATATTTACATTGAGTCATTTCTGTTGCATGTGTTGGGTGTGTAGACTCGATGGACCATGATTCACTAATCAATCTCGCTATCTCTTTCTCCCCCTAATTATGTGACTTCTTAGAATGTTGTCTCTGTCCCACCATATTGTGTGATTGTGCGTTATTAGATGCAGTGCAATCGCAAGAAGAAGATTCTTAAATAAGCAGGAATTAGAGTAGCATTCAAACCTACAAACCCACTCAGAAACAAGCTCTATAGGTTAACCCAATTAATCAAAATAAAATAATTTACAAATTACCCTGCAATGACTGTGAAGTCAATTACACAAGTCAAACTAGTAGGTCGGGGGTAGTCAGATTGTCGGAACATAAGAATTTAGCTAAGGTAAGAATGGTTGACACCACCCACGAAGATAAGCAATTTAGAAAAAAGCTCAGCGATTGCACTTCACGCAATGACACACAACCACACAATAGGGTGGGACAGGGTTAAGATTCGAAGAAATAATCTCTGTACGTGAAGAGAGAGATTGATTACTGAATCCTGGTTCATTGAATCTACACCCAACACATGCAACAGAAATGACTCAATGCAAATACCAGAAATTTGGAAGATATTATTACCACCAGTCAAATCAGAAGAGGATAATAAATAATCTCAAAATTCTATTTCAATTCAAGCAAATCACAACATTCTAACCGGTTCAAGTGTTGGTTTGTAGGGATTTGATTGGTTACAGGATTATTCATCATGAGCTAACAGGTTACTTATTATAACTATTAGAACATTCATCTTATTTCCCATCTAATTGTATTTGATCAATAACACTCGTATTATTATTTCTGAATGTACATTATCCCATATTGAATTTTATTCGAATATCTAGTCAATTCCATACATATATATAAATGAAGGAAAAAGTTGTTTGAGTAACGTGATATGATTATGAGCAATAATTTGTGCTCAAAATGTCACCAGTTAATACTACTTTGCAACACTGTGTGATTTATCAAAATAAAATCCTATCTATAATACAGTTACACTCTACCACAGTACCCAAGTTTTATACTTATATCAAAAGTAGTTTTTTTGTTGTAAATTTTTGCTAATAACAGCTTTATTGTGATGTGTTCATAGAATGTACAGAACTCTCAGAGACGTTTACTGGAAAATATTTTCTTTTCGTCCAGGATCTGCAGCTAAAAGATTAATTAATTGACAGTAGATCGTGTGACACAGATCTGTCTAACTTGAAGCGCAAACCGATCCATCCTTATGATGTCTTTTCTTTGTCTCCTTCGTAAAACACATGGCGACATTTTGTTCAGCAGCACATTTTTTGAACCAAGGACATCACTCAGGAACAGTTATAACATGTACTGGGATAAGCTACCATTCAGAATAATGCTTTTTCACATATTCAGTGTGGAAACTTGCGAATCAGCAGCTTTTAAATACTCAGTAGAGTAAACGAGAGGTCATACTTTGTCATAATCATGTTTCCCACTGTGATGCATATATACGTATATACAATAAACAGATTCACATGGAACGGCAAACTACCACATCGTCAAAGTTTCCCATACATATATAAATGAATAATAGCCTTCTGAAATACATACGTCAACATGAAATCACTGTCTAGAAATAATCTCATACTGTTTGCACTTGAATGAAAGACGTATCTTACACAGCGAAATAACTTGTTTTATTTTCTAAACGCACTGGGATCATTTTACATAAACTCACAAGCATACAAGGCTTATTTGAGCGACGAGTAAATAAAATGATTGACAAGAAAATATCAATAGAATTCACGTCCCAAACTTTGAATGGTTTCCCTGTGGTGTGAACCAGACAATAGAAGTAGAATCTATTATATTTAAGAATTCATCAAAACCCAGTTTAGTAAACAGCGTAAACTTTCACCACATAGTTTCTTTTTGTGTTCTACGGGTATTTATTCGCGACTATTATCATTGAGAGAAGCTTATAGAAATTATGAATCGTAGAGGCTGCTTAAAAAGTGGTTATCTTCAATTAGTAGACTGGTAGATAGCACTGTGGCGTTTGGGAAAATGGTTTCCTGTTGCGAGTCCTAACAAGAACACTGCCAGTTGATATGGATACAAGGATATCTAGGTGACAAGTCTGGAAATGGATGAGACGACCATCTTGGATCTAACTGTTGGTGACCACGAATTGAACAACCCGTTTAAGAAGTTACCAGGTAGCTAACATTTTAATGAACCATACAAATATTTTGTGTTTCGATGTGTTGGAGTGTCACGTTATATGCTGACATCGGTAAGGGGACCGTTGTAAAACCCGTGAGTATTGAGCAGTTGTTTTGTCCTATTTACAGACTCTTCGAACCTAGGATTTTCTGATTACATGACAAGCTAACTTGTAGACCATTTTGCTAATGCGACCCAATCCAATGGCCCGGGAATTATAATTTCTGCGAATTTTTGACATAGCGCAACCAATGTGTGCACTTGGATGGGTTACTGCGAATTGATCAAGTTATGTCATGATTTGGTAGAAATAAGTATTCACGGGCCAGTGGATATGGTCCCATTGTCACAATGGTCTACGAAGTAGCTTGCGATGTAATCAGAATGTCCTGAGTGCGATCCTCGTTGGGTGCGTGATGATGGAGAGTCCCGAGCTGGGACGAAACTGCTATCCAATACTCCAAGGTTTTCCATTCGTCCTCTACCTTATGTGAGTTTATGATGAGGTCTTCCAACCAATCAAACACAATCCCTACAAAAATCAATACTTGAAAATATTCCTCAGTGCTTTAAACATTGAAACTCACTAGTAGACGTTATCCAATCCACTTCTGAGTTATAAAACAAACAGGGTGAGTTTACCATGTTAAACTTTAGAATGAAACGAAAACAAGACAAATTGTGAAACCATGGGATTAAATTGAAGAAGTCATGAGTTTCACTAATTCGTACCCGAAACCTTGTCATCCAGTTGCTAATACCGCATCGTTTTATGATATTTGAAATAAACTGACTAGTGCATCCATGACTCGGCAGTAGAACGCTCGCCAGCCGTCAAGGTGGTCTGGGGTTTGATCCCCGGCCGACGCACTCCTTCACCACATTAAGTCTGTAATAAGACTGGCAAAGAGGGAAGGTTTGGCTGGGCATGAGTCTAGCAACCTTATCCCGTAAAAACAAACACAACTGCCACTGAAACCTCAAAGCTCCATCTTGAAGCCCTATGTTCCACTGGGAACGTAAAAGGAATAAAAAAGTATTGAATTACCTCCTTCCACAGTGCCCAGGTTCCCTGGTTACATTAAAAGATGTTTGTCTTGTTAATGTCTTATCAGCATTATCATGGATGTAGGTTATCCCTACATCTTTTCTTCTGTCAATATAGTTAAGGCATCTTCATTAGTGATACGTTTGCTTCATTTCCACTATCACAATGTAATTTACAAAAGGTAAATGGCTTTAACATAATAGATAAATATGACTGAACATTTAGAGTAATCTGATTTTTTATTTATTCCACAAATCAACATTTATTTAGTGTTTAGATGGACAGGTGATTAAATTATGCAGTCTAAATTTGACAAAGGTAATTAGGATTGCAGTCAACCCTGGAGTAATCTTGCAAAACAGAACAAATTACTCAAAGTAATTGAGGTATTTCCTCGATAAATTTCATTACTATGTAAATCGTTTACCATATTTGAGAATTGAGTGGATTTACTCCCAAACATATGACAACTTCTAGGAGTTAGTTTTAACGTGAGATTTACTGATTCTTTTACTACATTAGCAGTTGACAGCTCAAAGACTTCGATCAGCCATCAAACGCACATTCTACACCACATCTCTTTTTCTCACTTGCCTAGGATTGAAGGACGAAATTCTGTGGACTCTACTTCAAAGTGTATCTAAAAAGTCACCTGCAGCTGTGGCGGGATAAATAGAATCTTCCAATGTCATTGAAAAGAACATGTTCCAAAATGGTTACGAAAACATACAGAAAGTCCCAATGCAATAAATCTGATTAGAAATCCAGCTTCATCCATTGCAAAGAACGTACTAATGTCAGGTCACAAAATCAATGAATATTAATGACTGTTTCACAATTATTTCACATAACTCTAATTCATGGTTGGTAATTGAAGGTGATGGAAGCAATTATGTGGATTAATCACATACAGCCTAAACTGTGTGTACAAAAAAACAATAGACTTCAATCTTCGCCTACCATGGACTTCTTGACCTATCTATGACTGGTCATTAGTGTGTACATTTTTTATATAACTGAGTGGTTGCCATTTATCAAAATAAAATCTTATTCATAAAGGGTTACCAAGAGTGAGAAAGCAGTTTTATTTAACTGTTTCCCATTATCTGTCGGAAGACGTTGGTTTGGGAGGGATCACGGTGCATCTCAGACTAAGATTTGACGGGGTTCTCCATTTTTTGCTTAAAGCTAATGCTCAGAGACTGCTGTTGACATGGATGACAAATGTTCTCAATGATGTTCTCAATGTGCGTCGGTGGCACAGCGGTTAGGACTCTCGCCAACCATGCACATGGTCCAAGGTTTGATCCCCTGCCGACGCAAACCTGATACCTATGGTCGGCCTGCTAAATTTGGGCTGCCGATATCCATGCTGAAAAATCCATACTTGTACTGAAACTACGGTGTGGCATCAAGCTGTAAGCAAAATAAAAATAAATAATAATGATGCAGATGCATAACACATTTTTGTTGATTCCCAGACTCCTTAAGTTTTCTTTATTCTCCATGTTACTATTCAGTCACCTTTGCGATTATTTCCTGATATTTATGATTGCTGTATGAAACGTGGCAATCTAGCCAGTCACGGTGCAAAAATACTACTCAACACTACTTTGGGTGGACGCTAGTTAACTAGTGACTTGTGTCCAATCTTTTATATTTTACAGGCTGAATTCAAAACAAAGGACTAAACACATGACACTAGTAGCTCACTAATCCTCAGTCAAAGTATCTAATGCAATCCTATAGGAGGTTAATTACAAGGCGTTACCTAGTCTTCTTGTAGAAAGTCGTGACCAACGAGCCCCACGAAGCCAGATAAGAGAACATTTACTCGTTTATGACACTGGCTATTGATTGTGCTAAATATTCATTAGATGGCGTTCCAGGAGCTTAATGGCCTATGCGTTTGCCTTGTAACTGGAATTTCCTTGGTTTTAACCTCTGTGTGTGCGTTGTGCAGAGGAGCCACGGGTAAGGACGGGCCAGCCGTCTAGAACTCTACGGTTATCCACTGTTTCTCTAACTCTGATTTCAGTGCATGCTTGAACATGGAGTTTATTCTGAAATAGAAAGACTGTATGTAGTACACATTGATAAGAGTAATAAAAAGATAGTCGCAGCGAAGAAGATTTTCTTTTCAACGAAGTCATCAACATTCGTGTATTTATAATAAATGGATAAGAAACTTCCTGAATAATTTCCGGTAAAGGGGCAAATTAATAATACTACGATAAGGAATCGAAATGCCAAAATAAACAAGGGGGACGGATAAAACTCAAACAAAGTAGCATCATAACTACTGAGAAGATTGACATATTGTGCAATTAGGGGTTTGTTTGAGTTTGTTTATTATGTCATTTCAATTCCAAATTGAAATTTTATTAATTTCACTTTTGACCGGAAATTATTCTAGAACTTTCCTGCCAATTTATTGTAAATACAACAATGTACAGCCCATTTGATGACTTCGTCGAAAAGAAAATTTTCTTCGCTGCAACTGTCTTTTTATAATTTTATATGGTCAAATGTGTATATTCTGTGAATTAATTAGAGCAACGGGAAACCCCTTTGCGATAAGCAGTAATACTTGCGAAGCGGAATAAATTGATCCAGACAAAAGAATAGCTTCTCCACATTGGGAGATGAGGTCGCAGTGGCATAGTCGGTTGGACTCAACTTAGATTGCTGAATCATTCTGATAAGAACTGACAATTATTGATGTCTACCTGGTGTCTTGAAACCGTTTTTCAATTTATAAAATGAAGAAATCAGACATCTAAATTATTCATGAAAAACCTTTCTCAATCATAAACTGACATCAGGTTCTAGTGAAGATTTTTTAGATACGTTAATCACTCGTTAATAATCCAAGATACATTGGCCTGTTGTGTGCTTTGAAACACTTTCATCTAATATTAGGTGCTGAGGTGTTCGTGTCTACTCCTTTATGTGCCTAGAACCAAGGGTTGAATGGATCGGCTCTACATATTACTCAAGGAACAAAAGTACATCATCACACTCATCTACAGAGTCAGCAATCAATGCTCCGTAAAATCTAACCTCCATCATTTCATGAAACAGTTTTTCTGTAGAGCAATGCCATCAGTGAACGTGCAATTAACCATGACACCGTCGGAGCCTACCACCTCAGAACCCCTGTTGAAAAGCTAGTTGTTAAATGATCATCCGTTTGGCCTCATGAGCGGAGGGTCTTTGGTTCAGTCGCTGTGGGATCGTAAACATGCAATACTAAGTAGTTTTGTATAGTTTGTTTTGTAAGGATTAGTTTTGGTTTTACGAGTTCATCATGGATTGATATCTGTTAGAAAATCAATAAAACCAGGGAGTATTCAACAGCTGTTTCATCGTAGTTTGGGAATCATCGGCAGTACGCACTCACTGGGGTTCGTACCCAGGACCTGGCTGTAACAAGGCAAGCTCGTATACCATTCAGCCACTAGGAAGTGATTACTCAATTTATAGCCTATGAAATCTAACTTCTACTCTTTCGTGATCAAGCGTTAACCCAACCATTGTCGTAGATGAGACCTCCATCCTCACATGTGCCATCTGGATGGACCTCATTGGTCACGACTTCTCACTAAAACTCCAGGAAACGCCATCCTATAGCAAGTCACTAGTGAGCATAAGATTAATTTTCTATAGTTTGGTTTGTAAGGGTTAGTCTAGATTTTACGAGTTCATCACTGATTGATATCAGTTAGAGAACCAATACAAACCAATACAAATTAATCTGATGCTCGCTAGTGACTTGCTATAGGATGGAGTTTCCTGGAGTTTTAGTGAGAAGTCGTGACCAGTGAGATCCATCCAGATGGCACGTGTGGGGATGGAAGTCCCACTACTGACATTGGTTGGGGTCACGATAAATAACGAATTGGAAGAAATCAGAATTCAAACGTTGGACATTGAACTGGGTCCCAGTGGCTGAATGGTATACCTTGTAACCCGAAGGTCCTGGGTTCGAATCCCAGTGGGTGCGTACTGCCGATGATTCCTTAACTACGATGAAACAGCTGTTCAGTACTGCCTGCAGGTATTCAGTGGTTCTCTAACTGATATCAATCCGTGATCAACTACTAAAAAGTCCCAAAAAATAATGAACCAGCTCGCCAAAGGTTATTCATTATTATCTAGTGACGTCACGTTAAGAAAACGTTTTGAAATATATCGGAAGACCCACAATCCTAAAATTCGAGAAGAAAACATTGGTTGCCTACTAAATAACATCAAAATGTAAGAGCACAACAAAAGAGTAATGGCATCTCAACCTTGTATGGCGACTCCATGTACAGGCATAGGCAAAATACATCTAT
>OX235273.1:153504752-153560918 GCA_944472155.2 Trichobilharzia szidati
CCAGTATGTTATCTAGAGTTCTAGGCTCTATAAACATGCGTTGACTAAGCGGGACTCGGGAGGAACAAACACAGGAGAGCCAGGCAGGCTTTAGATCAGGAAGAGGGTGTATTGAGCATATCTTCACCCCTCAACAGATTCTGGGACATAGGCATATTTACCGACGTCCAATAATCTTCATGCATTGTAACCTAAAGGCGGCATTCGATTCCGTTGATTAAGATGTACTTTGCTGTGAAGGGAATGTCGAGAAAATACGTCACACCGATCAAGGCACTCTACTCGAACATATGCGGCCAGCCAAGTGGTGACAACCAGTGGTGTCCTTCAGGGATGCCCACTGTTTAATTTCATCATAGATGTGGAATTAGTTGTGTTCTCTGAGCTGGTTGATTCGATTGCGAAGCTTTCGCAGTCTTTTTGGATAACATATTCAGGGCAAGTTTTATTTCATCATAGATATACTAGTGAAATTAATTCTAACTGTTGACTTCAGCGACTCAGGGATTGACTTGTTATCATCAAGGAGTAATTTCTCTGACTTAAAACATACAGCTGATTTAGTCCGCCCTTCTAGGTGAAGCCGCTGACAAAATACAGCAGAGTCTTCTGAGCACACTGAGCGGCAATATTTGAATGTTTGGCATACAATTCACTCCTATCAGTCAAATGTAAGATGATGCTACAAAACCGAACTAAATTGACTAGCTTCTTGCATGAAGATAGACAGGAGTTCAGTGGTTGGTGGAGCGTGTTCACGATTTCATTTATTTGGGGAACTGCACCAGCCAGCCCCTGCAGGATACAGAAGGCTCGTTTGGCATTTGCCCCTAACTAACGCCATCTCTGGTTTAGTAGACGGGATACCTGGCTGGCTGTCGATCAAAGAACGCGTATATTCCTCCTGAGAAGTTCTTTGCGTCCTCCTTTATGGCTGGCTGTGAGTGAGACACGGCCATTGGAAGTGAGGGACATGACAAAACTGGTCAAGCCTGAGTTCGATCTCGCGTTTAAGGTGGTATGGTAGGATAAGTAGTACTGAGGTGAGACATCGGTCAAGTTTTATGTAAGGAGGGGAAGTAAATTGATGAGATTGTGAATTTACACCGGTTGAGATGGTTAGGACATGTGTAGCGCATGTTTATCCCCGCTATCTTCTTCCTTGATGGGCAGTGTTAGCTTACATAGGATGAGGCTGGAAAAGAGGCAATGGTGGTCAAGCGGAAACATGACTTCATCAGTCAATGAAATCCACAACAGTTATTTTCAGCCAGCTACGTCAGAAAGTGTAGACTGCTGTTTGGATGAGGTCATCGCGATCGTAGGAACCAGTGATGGCTAGAGACAACAGGTAATGTAGCCGAAAATCGTTCACAATGGCTGGCATATATGCATTCACTCATTGTGATTTGTCATATCTCCAATAAAACTCTTTTGTTCTTACATATAATTGATCTTTTTCGCTCACTCACACTTCTCATTATTATCTCTCTTTTGAATCTCTCTTTACTCTCTTCTGTTGCTTTGTGCGCTACAAGGAGGATGTGTAGCAAATGGGACTGCTGAACATTTGTGCGAAATTCCATCTTGAAACCAGTCAGTCAGTCAGAGTTAGCTTCAGCTGATATGGTTCTTTGGGGTGGGATGAAAGGAATAGAGTGGACCACTGTTAAGCTCGACCTCGACATTTAGATCACTTCAATTTGTCTATCATATAAGTGGTATTCAACTACTGATTTCAACTAATCAGTAGTATATTGCAAAACAAATAAAGTAAATGAATAATTCAAAGGCGTGAGGCCAGCAACCCCACCCTGTAAACAAACCTGCTACAGAAACTTCAGCGTGAACAGTCTCCTTGCGTCAAAAGAAAAAGTCTGTGTGGGGACATGGAATGTCCGCACCATGTACGAGACTAGCAAAGCTGCCCAGATCGCAAGCGAAATGAGGAGATACGGACTACAAGTATTGGGGATCTGCGAAAGCAGATGGAACGGATACGGACTCACCAAATTGTCAACAGGTGAGTCAGTGATTTACTCCGGTCACCCAGAAGACAACCACACACACACCGAGGGCGTGGCTATAATGATGTCACCAACGGCAACCAAGGCTCTGATACAATGGGAGGCGATCTCACCCAGGATAATAACCGCCAGATTCAACTCCAAAGGAAGGAAAGTGTCAATTATACAATGCTATGCACCGATTTCCCACAAACTGGAAGATATGCAAGTGAAAAGTAACAAGTTGGCAGAAGAAGCATCAAAGATAGGACTCCAGGTGAACATAGAAAAAACAGAGGTGATGAAGATCCCTGGCCAACACCAACAACAACAACAGACAGCAATCAGCATAAATGGAAAAAACCTGAAAGAAAACTACCTCCTTTACCTACTTGGGAAGCATTGTTTCAACTACAGGCGGAACTGACGAGGATATCAAAGCAAGGATCGGGAAAGCAAGGCAAGCTTTCATTACTCTGAAGTCTGTGTGGAGGACAACATCATTCAGCGTCAAAAAATAAGATCGGGATTTTCAACTCCAATGTGAAGTCAGTACTACTATACGGATCAGAGACTTGGCGTGTCACAAAGAGCAGCTCAAACAAGCTACAGACCTTCATTAACAGATGTCTTCGCTCAATACTCAAGATCAGATGGCCGGAAAGGATCAGCAACAAAGATCTCTGGGAGCGAACCAACCAGGAACCCATTGTGAAACAAATAGGCAGGAAAAAATGGAGATGGATTGGCCATACTCTGAGGAAACCAGCAAGTGACATCACTAGACAAGCCCTCGAGTGGAACCCGAAAGGGAAGCGGCGAGTTGGTCGTCCAAGGGTGACCTGGAGGAGATCATGTGAAGAGGAGATGAAAGCATGTGGGCAGACCTGGAGCCAGGTGAAAACTCTAGCAGAGAATCGAACGCAATGGAGACGCATGGCTGAAGCCCTATGTTCCTCTAGGAACTAAAGGAAATAATAATAATAATAGTAATAATTCAAAGGATATAAATTCACAATAGTTTTACAGCTGTATAATAATGGTATATGTCAAGCGATCCACAATAGGAAACTCGGCAAAGCCTTTGAAGTGAATACGCGAGTGAGACAAGACTGACTGCTATCAACGATGACATTCCTAAATGTAATGGACTGTATGGTATGGCACATCATATTTGAGGAGCAAGAAGCCAGGGATAAATTGAACTGATAAGATGACTAGAGAAGATGTCAACTTTGAGTACGATTTATGTCAAACGTCACATAGAAACTTGAAGATTTACAGGGCAAAGCCAAACAGTTCTCAGGAGAAGCATTGAGGACAGCACTTCAAGTGAACTTATAGAAAACAGAGGTGGTGAAGACATCTCGGCTACGACAACAAGCGTGAATCACTATCAACAGGATAGATTTAAACGAGTTCACCTCTTCTATTACAGGAGGCACAGATGAGGATGTCAAAGGCAGGATCGAAAAAGTAAGACAGACACTGGATATTATGAAACCACATTGGAAATCTTCTGTAACCATCTGGAAGAAAAAGATTAGAACCGTCAGCACTAATGTGAATTAAATTCATCTGTATGGTACAGAAACTTGATGGGCGCGTCAAGATAGGTCTTTCCAACGATCAGCGGACTTTCGTCAACAGTTGCCTTGGCTAGCTCGACAATGAAGATCAGATGTTGAGAAATGGTAAGCGACAGGGAACTCTGGGAACCAACCGTTCAAGATCCTACTGCTCAACAAATACTTTAAACTATTTATACACTCTGAAACATCTTGAATATTCACTGTAAGCGAAGATTTCCGGACTTTTATAAGCAAAGAGATGAGATTTCAGTCCATCCTGAAGGATTTCTATGTCTGAATGACAGAATTATTATTCCTACGACATTGAGATCAGCGATTGTGGATGATCGTCATTCTGCTCATCTGGGAGCTGATAAGATGTAATCATTAGCACGCCTAACACTCTGACACTAACAAAAGCTCAAAGAGCAGTTCTAGCTGTTTGCATAAAATGTCCTATGAGAAGTCATCGTGGAAACCGTAGCCCGTGTCTTGTGAGGTTTAGCAGCGTATTCATGCAGATTACTGTGGTCCATTCTTAAATTCATACTATGCTTTAACTGTTGTGGATTCTTATTCTAGATGGCCAGAAGTCACAATTACAGATAGTCCTAACGCAAAATTTACTCACAGAGCGTTGAGGAAGATTTTTAGTCGAGAAGGAATTCCAGATGTCTTAGTTACTGATAATGGTACTCATTTCACTGAGAAGAACTTCAGTGATTGGCTTAAACATATAGGTTGTCGTCATCTGTACACATCACCACGTTATCCTCAGTCTAACGAGTTGGCAGAAATTTCGAACGAACATTAAAGAGTGCCATAGCATCAATGAGTCCTAAGAATTTTGATGAGCTAGAAAGATGTGTAGATAACTTCCTACTTCAATATCGCAATGTGGAGCATACAAGTACCCATGAAAGTCCTGCTAAACTATTCAAATCTCGAATTCTCCGAACGCATCTGATGTCCACGACTTCTGATGTACATTATTATAGAGGGAATGACTATAGACCTTCTGTTGGAATCATACTAAGAAAAAATTGAAAATTGAATGATGAAGATATTAAACATCGAAGATCATTCAGTTCATAACAGACACCTGGATCAAGTGAAAATAAATGAAGTAGGTCGTTCCGATTATAATTTTAATGATTCCGCTACTAATCCTGATTTTGTAGATAATTCAGAAATAAGTCCAGATGATACTGACGAAAATTATTAATATTATTATTATTCCCTTGGGTTCCTAGTGGAACGTAGGGCTTCAACTGCACGCCTCCACTTGCTTCTGTCTTCTGCTGTACTTTTCACTTGCATACACATCAGTCCATACTGTTTCAGCTCATCTTCACACGATCTCCTCCATGTCACCCTTGGACAACCCATTCACCACTACTCTTCTGGGTTCCTCTCGAGGGCCTAATGCACGATGTCACCAAGCGGCCTCCTCAGCGAGTGTCCAATCCATCTCCACTTTCTCCTGCATATTTGTTCAGCGATTGGTTCTTGTTTTGTTTGTTCCCATAGCTTCTTGTTGGTGATTCTTTACGGCCCTCTGATCTTGAGTATAGAACGAAGACAGTTGTTGATATAGGTCTGCAACCTGTTGGAAATATTCTTTGTGACTCGCCAAGTTTCTGATCCGTATAGAAGAAGTGACTGACTTGACGTTTGTATTGAAAATCCGAATTTTGTTGTTGATGCTGAGTGACGAAGATTTCCAGATTGGTTTCAGGTTGATGGATGTATTTCTCGCCTTCCGATTCTCGATTTGACATCCTCTTCCGTTCCTCCTGTAGTTGAGACAATGCTCCCTACCTAGATAAGAGAATGGAGTAACCTCTTTCAAATCCCTCCCATTGATGGTGATTGGCACTGGATGTTGCTGCTGCAGTTGTTGTTGTTGGTTGGTTATTTTCATAACCTCCGTCTCGTCTATGTTCACCTGGAGTCCTGTCTTTGCTGCTTCTTCGATCAGTTTGTCGGTCTTCGCTTGTAAGTTTTCGACTTTGTGTGACATCAAACATAAATCATCCACGCGCGAAATCCAGGTCTTCTAGGTTCTTCACGTCGGTCCAGGATATCCCTGTCTTCTCGTTTCCGCCTGTCTGATGCATAATACAGTCCACCACAATTAGGAATATCATTGGTGACAATAAGCACCCTTGTGTGACACCTGTGTTTACTCCAAACGCCTCGCTGAATTTTCCGTTGTGGATCACTTGACATGTGCCGTCGTCGTACAGCTGCTGAATAAGGTTGATGAATATTTGGGGTACGCCGTAGTACTCGAGTAGTTTCCAAATTATGTCGTGGTCAACGCTGTCGAAGGCCTTCTCAAAGTCTATAAAGTTGAGGTAGAGATTTGATTGCCATTCCATGCTTTGTTCGATGATGATGATGCGTAGAGTTGCAATTTGGTCAGGACATGATTTGCCTCTCCTGAATTCAGCTTGTTCTGGTGGACGATGAAAATAGTATCACAGAATCAGTTAGAAGATCACAGAGACTTGCAAGCGAACCGAGACATCATTATAAATACGCAAGGAGACATTCGACATGTGGCGGATGTGGTGATTGACAATTTCCATCTCTATATTGTTTAAATACTAACTGTTGTTTGTTAATATATTATTATATAAATGGAAAAATAATTCCGCCAAATACAAATTCCTAAATTCATCCCTCTCTGTGTTGTTGGTTGATTTCCTGTAATTAGGTCATTGCGAAATACTGCTATTATAAATAATTATAACAGCATCCAGAGAAGGTTATTATTATTGTATCATTGTTTCCTTTAATTCCTAGAGGAACATAGGGCTTCAGACGTGCCTGTCCATTGCGTCTGGTTCTCTGCTAGAGTCTTCACCTGGCTCCAAGTCTGCCCACACGTTTTCATCTCCTCTTCACATGACCTCCCCCAATTCACCCTTGCACTGACGACCAACTCGCCGCTTCCCTTTCGGTTCCCACTCGAGGGCTTGTCTAGTGATGTCACTCACTTGATGGTTTCCTCAGAGTATGGCCAATCCATCTCCATTTCTTCCTGTATATTTGTTTCACAATGGGTTCCTGGTTGGTTCGCTCCCAGGGATCTCTCTTGCTGATCTTTTCTGGTCAGCCATCTGATCTTGAGTATTGAGCGAAGACAACTCTTAATGAAGGTCTGTAGTTTGTTTGAGATGCTCTTTATGACGCGCAGTGCAAGTCTCTGATCCGTATAGTAGCACTGACTTCTTATTGGAGTTGAAAATCCGGATCTTATTTTTGATGCTGAATATTATTGACCTCCACACAGACTTGAGAGTAGTGAAAGCTTGTCTTGCTATTCCGATTCTTCCTTTGATATCCTCGTCAGTTCCGTCTGCCTGTAGTTGAAACGATGCTTCCCAGGTAGGTAGGAAAAGGAGGTTGCTTCTTTCAGGTTCCTTCCATTTATGCTGATCGTTGTCTGTTGTTGTTTTTCTTGTCCAGGAATCTTCATTACCTCTGTTTTATCTATGTTCACCTGAAGTCCTATCTTCTCTCGATGCTTCTTCTGCCAACTTGTTGCTTTTCGCTTGCATATCTTCCAGTTTGTGGGAAATTAGACATATATCATCGGCGAAGTCCAGATCCTCCAAGTTTTTGTGTGAGTCCATTTTATGCTTGTTTCCTCGTTGCTCGCTGTTTGTCGCATTATCCAGTCTACTGAAATCAGGAAAATCATTAGCGATAGTAGGTAGCCAGCTTGTCTTACCCCTGTCCTCACTTCGAAGGATTTCGTGAGTTTCCCATTGTGGATTACTTGGCATGCAGCATTGTCGTACAACTAACTGTTGGATGAGATGTATAATTGTCGGTGGCGCCCCGTAGTAGTGAAGTAGTTGCCAAAGCGCCTCTCGATCGACGCTGTCTTGTGAAGGCCTTTTCAAAGTCGATGAAGTTGAGATAGAGAGGTGACTGCCATTCCAAGATTTGTTCAATGATGATCCGTAATGTGGCTATCTGATCAATGCATGACTTGTTTCTCCTGAATCCAGCCTGTTCCAGTCGAAGTTTTTCATTCAGGTTGGCATGTTTGATTCTCTCCAGGATGATGCGACTTAGTATTTTGCTTGGGATGGACAGGGAAGATAATTTATTCTAAATTTATTTCTCTTAATTATGAAGCTGCTAAATGTTGAGTGAATGGAACTATGGAAATATGTAAATTATTCTCAGGCACAAAAAACTTCACTTCAGTTCTCCCCATTGATTCTTTCATTTACCACTAAAGCAGGTTGATGATTACTCAAAAATGGTTAAATATTGATTATATTTAATGAAGAATGTATGGTGTTGTCTAATTAGTGACAAATACCCCAGTTGTAATTCTCTTTTGATAATAATAATAATAATTATATGACTAATGAATAATAAATGAACAGGGAAAACATACTGAACAGTGTGTAAAATTCCACTAATTAACTTTCACTATTAAATATTCTCATTATTGTTCCCTTGGGTTTCAAGTAGAAAATGTATGGCTTCAGCTGCACATGGGTACTTTGCTCGATTATCTGCTGTATTTCTGAGCGGGCCCCTTGATTGCCCATAGTCTCTAATCTAATCCTCGTGCGATCTCGAACGTGTTACTGAGCAATAGTTTCTTGATTGGTCTGTTCCTGACTACACTGGACCGGAATATGTGTCAGTTCGATAAGAAGACTCCAGAACATCTAGACTTTGAGGATGGTTTGTATCTAATGTCACATGAACTAGGAAACGTACAGGCAAAAAACAACAATTGCTCAGGGGAAGTAGTGAGAACACGACTTCAAATGAACATAGAAAAGACAGAGCTGATGAAGATATGCACCAACCAAAAAGTCACCATCACTAGGAGGAGATTGAAGGGAGTTATCTGTTTCAAATACTCAACCACAGGCGGGACGGATAAATATTGGTCAAATACAGTATCAAAAAGGCAAGACAGACCTGCACGAATCTGAAACCATTCTGGAAATTCGCTGTATCAAGCATAAGGAACAGTATCCGGGTCTTTAACACTTATTTGAAGTGAGTCAATACTTTTATATGATATATAGACTTAGCGCGTCATGAAAATCATTCCGAGCAACCTGCTGCAGACTTTCACTGACAGCCGAACAAAGAAAATGGAGATGAATCGTAGAAACACTGGGAAAACTAATTAGCGATATCGTGCGGATGAACACAGACTGGAAACGACGAGTTGAGAATCGGTCCGAAGGTGACATGGTGGACACAGTGTGAGGCGGAGAAGAAAGTCTACAGACAATCGTGAAACCAGCTAAATACGATTGGATGAAATAGGATGAAATGTTGAAACCATGTGTCTCTTGGAAGCAAATTGAATAATACCAATAATATATAGTAATGATAATATTATTATTGTTCCTTTGGGTTCCAAGTGGAAAATATGGCTTCAGCGACACACCTTAACTTTCTCCTATCCTCTGCAGTCCTCTTCAGTTGGGTCCGCGATTGACCAAACTCTCTCATCTCTTCCTCACACGATCTCCTCCATGTTACCGTCATACTGACAACACACTCGTCGCTTCCCAATAGGATTCTACTCGAGCGATGTCATTCGATGGCCTTCTCAATGTATGCCCTATCCATCCATCTCTATTTTCTTCTAAATATTTGTTGAGCTACTGGCTCTTGTTTGGTTTGCTGCCCGCCAGAATTTCTTGTTACTAATTGTTTCTGGCCACTTTATCTTCAGTATGGAGCGAAGGTGGGCAGCTGTTGATGAAAGCCTGCAACTGGCTGTTGGAAATCCTTTCCGTGACATGCAGCGAAACTTTCTGACCCGTATAGAAGGACCTGCTTCACACTGATGTTGAAAATGCGAATCTCGTTCCTTATGCTGAGGGTAGAAGATTTCTCAACTGGTTTCAGTTTGATGAAGGCTGGTTTTGACATCTTCATCAGTTTCGCTGGCTGTGGTTGAAACCATGATTAGTAGATAAGTGAAGCAGGCAACCTCTGTCAGATCTCTCCTGTTAGTGGTTATTAGTGTTGGTTGTTGTTGTTGCTGCTCTTTGGTCGGCTGCCTTCATCACCTCTGTCTTCTCTATGTTCACTTGAAGTTCTGTCTTCGCTTGCTAGTCTCCGAGCTTGTGTAACATGCGGCATAAATCATCCGCCTCGAAGTCCAGAACTTCTGCAGTCATTTTGTCGGGTAAACGTATTCCTGCATTGTCACCCACAAAGCACAGTCTGATGTATGATTCAGTTCACCACAATTAAGAATGTCATCAATGATACTAAGGAGACAGCTTGTTTTAACCCTGTATTCACTTCGAACGCGTCGCTGAGTTTTCCTTCGTGGATCACCTGACACATAGCACTGCCACATAGCCAGCTGCTGAATGAGGTTGACAAAGACTTGAGGTACGCCGTAGTGTTGAAGTAGTTTCTAAATTACTTCTTGGTCTACGCTGTCTGATGAAGGCCTTTTTGAAGTCAATAAAATTGATGTAGAGGTTTGACTGCCATCCTATATGTAGGGTTGTAGTTTGATCAGCACATGGCTTGCCTTCCCTGGATTTCAGCTTGTTATAGTGGGTGAAATTCTGCACCCACTATATCTTTTATTCTCTCCATGATGATGTGACTCAATATTTTCCTTGGCGTGGACAAGAGCACATAATAATAATATGCATTTTAATAAATGTCCTAAATTTTGAAAATTTCATTTGTTCACGAATGCCACAGATTGTTTTTGGTTCAAATAATACTTAGAGCTCCATTTGAACCAGCTTAAATTTTTCTTTAAAGGTCACTTCAGTGATTTAAAAAAACTTTATTAATCTGACAATATTTCCATCTGTTTGGTTGATATGTAAGCTCTCATTTTATTGCCGATATATGGATGATACCTTTATTCTTTCTGATAATGGTTCTGATAGGCGTAAAATAATTACTGAATTCAATGAAGTACATTCGGCTATGAAATTCACATGCTAAGAGGAATCCAAAGACAGAATCGCCCTCCTGGATGTCCTACTTACAAGAAAACCAGATGGTAGCATAAAAAGAAATTCGCATAGAAAAAGCACTTGGATAGGACAATAAACACATTTTCACAACTTCGTTCCGATGAATTACAAAAGAAGTTTTGGTGAAGACCCACAGCCACAGGGTTAGAGCTGTATGCTCAGAAGAAGTAATTGAAGATGAATTAAGCATTGTATATGATACTTTGATCGAAAATAGCTATTCCGAAAAATGTATTAAGAAACACATGACAAAGAAAGCGGCGGAAAAGGACTACTCACTGTCTGTAAACAAGAAGCCTTTATATATACGACTACAATTCAAGGGCGATAAACCAAGTGAGATAATTACGAAGAAATTAAGAAAATCAGTTCAGATAACTTTTAATGCTGGCGAACTACATGTCTTATTTTCTACACGACCGATGGTGCTACCTCGACTGAAAGATGAAGTACCTAGGCTAGCCACTTCAAATTGTATCTATCAATTCAACTGTGCTTGTGGAGCTAGTTATATTGGCCATTGCTCTAGGAACTTGATTTTTCGTGATCTCTCGAGAACATCTCTCACTATGGCTAAGCAAAGGTGCAGTTAAAACTATTAACAGATCGATATAAGACCATCTGGTGCAAACCGGCCACAAAGCCAGCCAGAATTGAAGAATCCTTCTCTATAATCTATCGGGTGCCTAATAAATTGCCAAAAACACCGAAGTACCGCATGCTCCGAAACATCAGAGGCTATTGCAATTCGCCTTAATCAGCCAGTGCTCTGTGTGTAAAAGAAACAAGTCTTGACCCTACTACTGCCCTGACCTTCTTCAGTAGAGACTATAAATTCATGAATTCGTAATATTATCCTTCCTAATATTTCTGATATTCAGCTTATTTTATGTTGATGCTATTCAGCTGTAATCAATCCATATTATTGATTTGATGTTATTTAAACATTAATTTTGTTCATACCACTAATTCATTCACTGTAATGTATGTATAACTGTAGAACCTGATGAAGAAGAGGTTATCGAAAAGAGTATTATTTGTACAGTAACTAAATTCTTTTGAAAATTTTAATGGGCATTTTTAATCAGTTGATATGTAAGCGTCTAAGCAAAATGTTATTGGATATATAACACACTTTCTGCTGCCATTTCACTTAAACCTTGTAGTGAATGTGTTGTAAGGTCCGGAAAACTTAAGGCCTATTCGAAGTTTGTTTACAAAACTAACATCTGTGAGAGAACCAACCACTGAAATCAGAAATAGTACTTGACAGCTGTTTCGTCCTAGTTTGGGACATTCGTACCATAATCGTAATAGTGATGAGTGCTCGTCATTTGACACTTTATGCAAAGCTTGCGGTCAAGCATGTAATTATAATATTGCTGACAACTTATTATTATTTGTTATATTGGAAGGGAGATTCAAGCATTCAGTTGTATAGATTTGGCTGAAAACTGACAAAGGTGTGAAAGAGGCAAAGAATTTTTCGAACAGTAATTAGTAAAATTTGACTTTGACGTTTTATGGATATTCTGTTGTAGGGTCTGTTTCTGTTTTGTGATATTTTAGATTCTAAGCATTTCTTTGAATTTCTCACACTTTTATAAGATGAAACAATGTTGTATTGCTTCTAACATTTGACGAGATATTAGTCTTGGATTCTAAGAAGTTAGTTACTTATACTAGTCAGAACTACTATCTTCATTCCTGTTTAATTTCATCATGGCTGTACTAGTGGAATTAACCCTAACTGTTGACTTCAGCGAATCAGGGAATAATCTTGTTGATCTACAATATGCCGATGATATAATCCTCCCTCTTAGGTGACAAAATACAGCAGAGTCTTATGGACACCTTGAAGAGCAGCAATCTTCGGATGATGTTTGGCATGTAGTTCGCTCCTGTTAGTCAAACGTAAAATGATGCCACAGGACTGGACTGAACTACACTAGCTCACTCCTAGCTTAAGGATAGGCAGGATTTTAGTGGATGTATGAAGCTGGAAACGCTGCCCAGGTAGCTATGGAAATGAGAAGATATGGAATAGAAGTGTTGGGAATCTGCGAGAGCAGATGAAATGAATGTGGAACGTGCCGACTACCAACTGGAGAGACAGTAATCTATTCCGGTCACCTAGAGGACAACCACGTGCACATCGAAGGAGTGGCCATCATGATTTTACCAACAGCAACCAAAGCTCTCATGCAGTGGGAACCAATCTCCTCCAGGGTATATACCGTATTCAACAGCTGTACGACAACGGCACATGTCGAGTGATCCACAACGGAAAACTCAGCCAGACAGACAAGGGTGCTTATTATCACCAATGATATTCCTAATTGTGGTGGACTGGATTATGCGTCAAACAGTGAGAAACGAGAAGACAGGTATATCCTGGACCGACGTGGAGAACCTAGAAGACCTGGATTTCGCGCGTGGATGATTTATGTTTGATGTCACACAAAATCGAAGACTTACAAGCGAAAACCGACAAACTGGTCGAAGAAGCAGCAAAGACAGGACTGCAGGTGAACATAGACAAGATGGAGGTCATGAAAATAACCAACCAACAACAGCAGCAACATCCAGTGCCAATCACCATCGACGGGAGGGATTTGAAAGAGATTACCTCTTTCACTAATCTGGGGAGCATTGTCTCAACCACAGGAGGAACGGACGAGGATGTCAAATCGAGAATCGGGAAGGCGAGAAACACATTCATCAACCTGAAACCAATCTGGAAATCTTCCTCACTCCTCACCATCAACAACAAAATTCGGATTTTCAATACAAACGTGAAGTCAATTTTGCTTTACGGATCAGAAACTTGGCGGGTCACAAAGAATATTTCCATCAGGTTGCAGACCTTTATCTTCGCTCTATACTGAAGGTCAGATGGCTATGGGAACAAGCAAAACAAGAACCAATCGCCCAACAAATATGCAGGAGAAAGTGGACATGGATTGGACACTCGCTGAGGAGGCCGCTGGGTGACATTGAGCGTCAGGCCAGTGCTCGAGTGGAACCCGAAAGGGAAGTGGCGAGTGGGACGTCCAAGGGTGACATGGAGGAGATCGTGTTGAGTTGAGTTGAAACAGTATGGATTAACATGGATGCAAGTGAAAAGTACAGCACAAGAGAGAAGCAAGTGGAGACGTGCAGTTGAAGCCCTATGTTCCACTAGGAACCCAAGGGAACAATAATAATAGTAATAAGTGGTTGGTGGAGTGCGTTGACAACTTTATTTGTCTAGGAGGTTGCATCAGACAGCCTCAGCGGGTTGGTCCCCGGGGAACGAGAAGGCTCTTTTGGCATGTATTAGCCAACTAACTCCATCTCTGGCTTTCGACCAAAGGACGTATATATTGCTCAGCGGTTCTCTGCTTCCTCCTTTACGGCTGTCTGCGAGGAGATCAATCGCGAGTCCAAATGGCTGGCTCAGTGGTAACGTCTCTGACTGCGGCACTGCACTGGGTTACGCGGGTTCGAATCTCAGAGGAAACATGGGTTCTTTCAAGGTTGCGAATACACCTTGTTGACTGGTGAGTGCAGACTAGCCCGAAACCCAAGGTGTGTCCAAGGCTTCCTGTGGCCGATTGCCTCCAACCATGTAATATCATCAAATCAATGTGAACCGTGATGGCGAGCTACCTAGAATGGTGACCACACTGAAAACCTGACTGATAGAATTCAGAAAGGACTAGACACGTCACACTAGTTGCTAGTGTCTAATGGATGTACACTCTGTTGATAATCCAACCTAAAACTGAGAGCTATCTTTATCACATTTGAGAGGAAGGTATCTTGTGTAAAACTTTTATATAGTTTTTGTGCAATTTTTTAAATAAATATTTGTATTCCATACACAAAGTTGCCTCCTTCACGTGACTGGTGCGTTTGAGGTCATTCGCTGATTGGTAGTTAGTGGTGCTTAAAGTTTAACTTTGCCCAATAGTTAAAGATCGAATGGTGCAATAATGGTTAATTCAAAGCAACCAGTCAACATACCCCTGGGATCATTGATGTGTTTATACTGTTCAGGTAATAGTCTCCAATAGACTGTAGACTTTCACCCACCATCGACTCCACTAGATAACGAAGAATGGATAGCCGTTCGCAAAGTACATACAACAAAGAACTCCACTACTCAGCTAATCAATCAAGAAACAATCGCCCAGAAAGAAATGAAGATAGATTGAACATAAACTGAGTAGACAATAGAAATCTCATGCCTGACCGTTGAATGGAGCGTCTATAGGAAGCAACCAGTCGGGAGTGAATTAAAGGTTGATATGGAGACCAGATGAACGGCGAATTAAACTCCAAGGGTAGTCATGAAGACAGTAAAAACTGATGAAAACGAGTCGGAGGCAGTGGAAATGTGCCACTGAGGTCGTATGTTACACTCGGAAACAATGAATAATAGTAATAAATTTAGGTAATAAATTTATTTTGAATGATTTCAGCACATCTACTCGGTGTCCTGTGTCAGTCAGATGTTTGGCGATTGAAGAGCTTAAATAATTCAGTCCCTTTAACTGGAGGCCCCTTGGCACATGTTCGCTGAATCTGACGTAGTCCCTCCTCTTTGTTCTTCCAATGTAACTGCTCCCACAGAGACATGTGAATCGGCATACACAGTTGGAGGTAACATGTGCGGGGTACTTGTCAATCTTTGACTGCACCAGTGAAGAGGTTGTTCGGGATAGAGAGACTAATAACGCTGCAGGATACGTTCTAGACAAGGCTACGCTTAATCTTTTATTTATCATTCTCATAATGTCGTCGCCCTTGTAGTCGAGTTTGATGAAAATAGGCTTCTTACTAGCTGGAGCTGTATCAAGCTTCTTGAGTTCATTCTCGCCATATTTGTTAATGAATTTTGTGGGTAACCATTTTCTTTCAAGCATTTTTCAAGAAACATTAGTTCACTGTCTAGTTTGTTTGGTGAACATATTCCCTTCGTTCTAGAGAAAAGCGTTTTCACCAGCGTTCGTTTGTATCTCACCGGGCAGGAGCTGTTGAAATTCAGGTAAAGATCACCCCATGTGTCTTTACGGTATACAGATCTCTCGAGTGTCCCGTCGTATTTTCTCTCCAACTTTACGTCCAAAAAATCGAATTTTTCATCATCTTCATGCTCCATCGTGAAAGTGATGCTTTTGTGTACATTGTAGATAGAATCTAATAGACACGAAGCGTAACTCAAATCATTGCATACAATGAATGTGTCATCAACGTATCTATAGTAGGCTGTTGTTTTGCCAGTTGCACACTTGAGCTTTGTCTGTTCAAGACTGGCCATAAAGATATCAGCTAATATTGGGCCCAGTGGACTCCCCATTTCCACACCATCAACCTGGCGATACATTTTGTTGTCAAACTGGAATTGTATATCACTAGTACATAACACGAGAAGCTGCTTAAATTCCAGTTTTAGTAGATCACAGTGTTGACAGATGATGTCTGTTGTCTCATGCAGAGGGATTTGAGTGAATAGAGAAGTCACATCGAAGAAAACCATCATTTTGTCATGTACATTGAGTTGATTCAACTCTTCAACAAACTGGCACGAGTCTTTTAAAGTATGTTTAACTAGACGTTGTCTGACAGGTTCTAACCTATCGGCTAACCAGCGAGCAACTTTGTGAAAGGGTGAATTCACCATCGAGAGTATTGGTCTCATTGGGCAATTCTTTTTATGTATATTTGGTAGACCATACATATATGGTAGCCGAGACCCATGGGTTTTAACTCATTGTACGTATGACTGTCAATCATTTCCTTTTTCAGTAGCTCTCTGAGAACTTTCAGGACTTTCTTTTCTGCCGAATCCGTCATATCCTTCTTGCAGTTATCGATCTTTATTTACGACCTGTCTGATAAATTTAGACTACAACAGTCCATGTAATGCGAACGGCCGACTAACCTTGAAGCGACCAATAAAATAGACCAGGGATTTTTACATAAAGATGGCGCTTACTTACAAGAGAAATACAGAGAGGATAATGAAGATAAAACACCTTAAACCAGATATTTTTTTCCTTGGCGTGACTTAAAAAAATATCTCCCATTTATAATGAAGAGTATCAGCCTTTTAAGATAGACCAGTTTCTGTACATGAATTCATCGAGGCGACAGTTCTTTTCGTGACCCATCTGTGATTTTTATATTGTGGTTTTTAGTCCTCTTCAGAAGCATTCGATAGAATTACTATGGATTCTAATAAGGTGATTGACAAACTTATGAATTAGCGAAAGGCGGATAATACAAATAACACCCCCCCAAACCTTAATAATCCCCAACCCCAAACTTATTACTAATCCTAACCATAGACATAAATAACCATAACGAGCTGTCAACATATTGATAGACAGTACTTAAAAAACCAGATGAGGGCGAAACTGGCACCTAACTTCATAAATAGAGTTGATAGTGGATCTCTGTAACAATGGTAAGTCTCTTGCAATTAAAAGTGTTCTCTGGGCTGGTTGGTTTAGTTGCGAAGCTTTCGTCATCCTTCTAGACAACATCTTCAGCGCCATATTTAGCACAAAGTGAAATGATTTAAATTGTCAAGTTGGCCAATTGGTAAAGATAACAAAATCAAGTGTAGATTGTTGGATTTGATAAGTGTGTAAAATTATAAAAGCAGTGTGTGCTTACATAGTGAACTTGCATATCACATTCGTGCTGATTTCGTCACTTCATGGGGGAGAGGGCGGGGTATTGTAACCAGGTCGAATTATTGTTTTAGTCCACCATTCCTATTCAGACAATTCGGATTCCACTTGATATGAATTGCTTCTCATGATATGAGACGTTCTTTGTGATTTCTGAAATGCTTTTTCTGCATTATTTCAATATTGTCAAAATTAATTTTGTGGCATGTTTGTCCAATGTATATCACATCACATTCCAAGCAAGTATTTTATTTTATAAACACAATTAGACAGAGAATCTTTAGGGATTTGGTCTTTTATATGGACAAGGTTGTTTTGTAGTGTATCTGATGTTTTGAAGGTATCTGTGACGTTGAATTGATTCAGTACTCTCCTGATATCGTCTGACGTCTCTGCTCTATATGGAATGACAACTATTGAGGTTCATGTTTTCGGAATGCGATCTCGGCCATACTTAATATCAGTGTTGAATTTGTTGATCAAGTTCTTCGGGTGGTTGTTTTGCTTGAGAGTTTCAGTAATGTTTGATATTTCTTCTTCTTTTTCTTTCTCATCTGATATTATCAGAGAGTGTGCTCGTCTAAGAAGACTTGAGACAACTGAAATCTTTGCGCTGATGGGGTGTGATGATCTGAAGTCTAAATATTTATTGGAGTGAGTTTTCTTCCTAACTATAGATATACTAAAATGTTCGTTTTGTTTTTCATTTATTGGGAAATACAAAAACCTTTATTATAATGAAGTTCCACGCACACGTTTACATAATTCAGAAGACTAATAATAATACTATAAAACAATGTGTGATTTGGTATTAGATGGATGGCAACAGTCGTTAAGAAGCTTTGGACACTGCTAAGTTTCGTGTTAGTTGGCACTCACCCGTCAGGGCAAGGTGTATCTGCAACGTTGAAAGAACTCATATTCCTTCTTAGATTTAACTCACATGACCCAGTGAGTGCTACAGTCAAAGTAATGTGTATGATTTCATCAAATCAATTTACTCTTTGATGAAATTATAATTTGAGCGAGCAGTTGTTTTCAGTAACGTCTTCTTCAGGTTCTACAGTTATAAGTCTACGGGTATAAGAATCCAAATAGCTAGTAAAATCAAATCCAAATTACATCGGTAATTATGCTTGAACACGAGTATGAGATGGAATAATGATTCCATGCATTTATTCCTCTTAATGAATTTGAACAAAGCAAGAACTACAACCTTTGAGAATAAAGTGGTGCCATCTTTTATTTCTTTACCTTCTCGTCAGCTGCTGACAGGCCAAAGACATTATTAAATGTAGCTACAAAAGACAATTTTAACATACTTGCACAGAGTTCATTTTAAACAAAAATCAATCGCCGAAGACATTGGTTAGCGGTTGCGCTATATCGTGAATTGGCAGAAGTTAGAATTCATGGGCCATTGGATCGGGTCCCAGTGGCTTAATGGTATGCGAGCTCGCCTGGTAACCAGAAGGTCCTGGGTTTGAACCCCGGTGGGTGCGCACTGCTGAAGAGTCCCAAACTAGGACGATGGAAACAGCTGTTCAGTACTCCCAGGTTTCCCAATGGTTCTCTAGCCAATGTCAGCTCATGATGAAATCCTGTAACCAATCAACCAAATCCCTACAAACCAATACTTGAAAAATCAATCGATCAGTATAATCATAGTAATAATATATATATGTAATATTAAACACTATTCCGAGCAGTAATAATCATATGTAATGAAAACGTCTCAGCATTATGCATTCAGATGAAAGAGAGATGGAAATATCCAGTTACCAGGGAAACGAAAGACTGATAACCGCTTCTTTCTGGACGCATAAATCAGGTTTCAGGCGCTTGAAGGAAATGGCTTCAGCAAACTTGAGGAGAATTGAGCTCTTTTGCCAATTGATAATTTTGAACGACTTTTCGACGTCCACCTCACGACCCATGTCAAGAAGATCCCTGGTGATGGTACTGTTTAAAGCATATGCTCCCTTTAGACATAAAAGTTTTAATACATGCTTTTGATGACTTGTTTATGTTCACGGATACGAAGACGAAGGGACGTCCACTTTGGCCAATGTAGTGTTTTTCGCAGTCGTTACAATTTATTTTGTAGATGATGTTGGTTTTATCTTCTTTCGTTGTTGAGTCTTTTGCTTGACACAGAGTAAGCTAAGTGAAGTGATTTTGTTGGTTTGTGTGCCACTCACTTCCTAAAGGTTTGAAGATTATTGCAGTGATTTCTGAGATGTCCTTTATATATGATAGGGTGATTTTCTTTTTGCTTTCCTTGAGGACTTTTGGTTTGATAGGTTGGCTTGGGGGTATATGTCTTCTGATGAAATTCCATGGATATCCATTGTTTTGGAATACATCTATGAGATATCTTTCTTCAATTTTCCTTAAGGTGGGAGCGTTGCAATGAGTCCTGGCTGGCTCTCTTGAATAGTGTTTTGTACTACTCCTTTTGTGTGTTATTGGATTGTTGTTGTTGTAAGTGAGTATTTGGTTTGTGTGAGTTGATTTTCTATTAACTTGAGTTTCTAATTCCTCTGTGGTTGTTCACTTGACGTGTTAGTCAAGCTAAGGAAGAGGGAAATCCCACACACAAAGGGTCAAAGTTTAAGTCAGGGAAACAATCACCACTAGTTCGACTACAAGTAGCCTAGAGGGTGTGAAAACACATAGAAACAACCAATCACGTTCAATGAAACCCACCAGGAGAGATGACTAATAAACTTGTGGCGAAGTCTAAAAGCTTCGACAAAATGAAGTATGCACTGAAGAAGTTGCTTAATAGCGGACAATGAAAGCTTCGCAAAGAAACCATCCAACTCAGAGAACACAACTACATCAAAATCATCCACCTGAGCTGAAAATCTTCTCCATCATATCCACTACTACTACTACTACTATTCACAGAATCCTCGGGATTTTATTTCTGTTTCTAAATGTATTTATAAATATTTTGTTTATGTTTGCGTTTTTCATAATCTTATAAACTCGAAACAAAAGAAGCGTTAACTTTCCCTCTTTTGCTTTGAATCACCTTGTTTTCAAGTTTCTCTTTTCAAATACAAAAACAGCGCCGGTAATACATTGAGCATTTGAATTCGTTACAGGGTTTCAATATTTTTTCGATGGCTTTATTTATGAAGAACAGATAACTTTGATTTCATTTTTAACTCATACGTATTTTTACTCTGAAAAACATTATTATACTCTAATTTTTAAAGATATTCACTACAAGAATTTTGTACATCTGTTTTTTATAGCTTGCTTAATGGACAATATTCAGTATTTATTCAACGTTACTATGGAAACCAAATACTTACAGGCAACATAAGTGGTATTGCTGAGGAAACAAGAATTTCAACAGAGTTGTCTTTCGCACTGTTGATTGACAGATGCGCTTCTAGTAGTCGTGTAGACACAGACATTGAGTGAGGCTATTTTTAGAGATAGAAGAACAGCTTTGCCAATTGGATGCAGTTGGGTAAGGCAACCTTCCTAAGTTTAACCATCAATCAGGGGGGATTTTAGACGTTCAAATTATTATTACTATTTTTCCCGTTTAGTTTAAAGTGGAACACAGGGCTTTAATAGGACACCTCCATTTCATACCATCCTCTGGAGTCATTTATGGCTGGCTCCACGTTTGCTCATAAGCGGTCACCTCTCCTTCACAGGATCTTCTCCATGTCACCCTTGGACCAATGTCCATTTTTGGAGTGGTTGGCGTGTGACTTCACTCAACGGGCTCCTCAGTGTATGTCCAATTCATCTCCGCTACTGTCTACATATTTGTTGTGTAACATGTTGTCTGTGGGTCCGTTGCAGTGCCCTTCCTGGCCGGCAATCTGATCTCCAGTATCGAGCGAGGGTGAGTATTTTAATGAAGTCCTCACCTGGCAGTTGGAATTGCTTCGCGCAACTCATGTGCCCAGTCTCTGAACCATGTAGAATCACTGACTCAGCGCTAGTCCAGGATTTTGTTGCTTATGCAGAGTGCCACAGATTTATACACTAATTTCGCACCAGTGGTCTGTCCTGTCTTTTCTATCCTTACTCATTTTGATGTCTTTATTCGTATCGCCCATATATATATAGTTTGACATCAGAAATCATGTCAAACCTTTGGTTACATATTACGGAATAGACACATTCGATCATAGGGAATAATGATAAAACGATGGCAACGAAGAAAATTTTCTTTTCGACGAAGTCTTCAACTAGATAGCTGTGCATTTGTGTATTTATGATAAATGAGTGGGAAAGTTCCAGAATAATTTCTGGTCAAGGGTCAAATTAATAAAATTACAATTAGGAATTAAATGCCATAATCAGCAGGGGTGATGCATAAAGCTCAAACAAATTAACATCATAATAACTAAGAAGATTGACATTGATTGTGCAATTACGGGTTAGAAATGTAGAGATAACGAAAATAGACAGGATGTTTGGATATAAAAAATCTATTGAGATCAAAACTAATGTAGTGAATAATTGTTTATGCAATCAGGGATTAAATATGTAGAAATAATAAAATGACAAAATAGACAGAAACATTTCGGATATATAAATGTCAAAACCAAGTTCACTTTGAACAGTTTAAAAAATTTGAGCAATGGGTATATGATATTCATTACAATTAAGGTATTTTGTATTTCCCAATGAATGACAAACAAAACGATAATGTTTTTACCGACATTTCTTCGACGTTTCTCAGACGAGCATACTCTCCGATAATAAGAGATGAAGAAGAAAAAGACTAAGAAATATCAAACATTACTGAGACTCTCAAGCAAAATCACTACCCAAGGAACTTCATCAAAAAAAATCAACACTGATTAATTGTACAATTTATACTCACCATCTTATTATTCTATAAACAAAGCACCATGATTGATTAATACTTGAATTTTTATATGTAAATTTATGTATACTATAGTTAAAGCCTGATGAGTTATATGTGTCCAATCCAAGTTCACTTTGAACAGTTTAAAAAAATATTGGCATTGGGCATATGATATTCATTATAATAATAAAGGTTTTTTGTATTTCCCAGTGAATAAAAAACAAAACGATATTGTTTTTACTGACGTTTCGCTATTTAATGCATCTAATAGTATTATCATATTATTGGTATTAGATGATTGAAGGCAATCGGCAGGAAGCCTTGGACCTAGGTTTCGTGCTAGTTGGCATTCGTCAGCAAGGCGTATCTGCAACCTTGAAGGAACTCATGTCCCTTCTGAGATTCCAACCCACGTCACCCAGTACTGCAATCAGAGACGTGAGTTCCTTCAAGGCTGCAGATACGCCTTGCTGACTGACTAGTGAGTGCCAACTAGCACGAAACCTAGATCAAAGGCTTCCTGTGGCCGATTGCCTCCAACTATCTAATACCAACAATTCACAGTGCACCGTAATGGCGAGCCACCTAGCATGGTGGCCACATTGCAAACATGACTGATAGAATTCAGTCTGCAGCGAACATAGGACTAGACACATTACACTAGTTACTAACTAGTGTCCAATCAAAAAAAATTATCATAGTATTATTAGACCAGAATTTACAAAACTCAGCATATATATAACAAAGACTCAGATTCGAAGATAACATCTTTTCAAGCATACTCACTACTAAAATATGGTTAAGATATGTGGATGATACTTCTGTAGTGCTAAAACGAGATCTACACAATTCATTGCTGGAGAAAATAAACCGTGCATCTCCCGAAATCCAGTTTACTTCAAAAGCAGAAGCAGACGTCAGTGAATTAACATTTCTAGACTGCCTAGTTAACACGAGGTAAAACGGACATTTTAGCATATCTATAGTTAGGAAGAAAACTCAATCCAATAAATACTTATACTTCAGATCATCACACCCCATCAGTGAAAAGATTGCAGTTGTTTCAGGTCTTCTTAGACGAGCACACTCTCTGATAATATCAGATGAGAAAGAAAAAGAAGAAGAAATATCAAACATTACTGAAACTCTCAAGCAAAACAACAACCCATGGAACTTCATCAACAAAATCAACACTGACATTAAGTATGGCCGAGATCGCATTCCGAAAACATGGACCTCAATAGTTGTCATTCCACATAGAGCAGAGACGTCAGACGATATCAGAAGAGTAATCAATCAGCTCGACATCAGAGTTTTCTTCAAAACATCAGATACACGCGCTAAACAGCAACCGCGTTCAAATAAAAGACCAAATCCCTAAGGATTCTCTAACTAATTGTGTCTGTAAAATAAAATTTTTGCTTGGAATGTGATGCGATATACATCGGACAAACATCTCAAGAAATCAAGAGAATCAGAAGAAATGAACACCGTAGAGCATCTGTTCGACCACCGAGAACTGGAAAAGCTTGAAAAATCATCAGCCAGCCATAGGTCTACATGCTATAGAATCAGGCCAAAAAATTGATTTTGACAATATCCATAAAAAGCATTTCATAATTCACAGAGGACGTCTTATATCAGAAGCGCTTCATATTAAGTGGAATCCAAATTGTCTGAATTGGAATTATGGACTTAAACAGAATTTGACCTGGTTACAACACCTCTCTCCCCGATGAAGTGACAAAATCAACACGAATGTGATAAGCAAGTTCATTTCATGGGGTTTTATAATTTTACACACTGATCAAATCCAACAATCTACACTTGGTTTTGTTATCTTTGCCAGTTGACCAACTTGACAACGAAAAATGGTCCCATATTGAGGAAAGATGATTAAGTTGTTGTGTGTATAAGCTCAGGAGATTTTGTAAATTCTGATCTAATAATACTATGATAAAGCTATTAGCAGCAGCATTAAATAGCGAAACGTCAGTAAACAGAACAATATCGTTTTCTTTTTCATTCATTAGGAAATATAAAAACCTGTATTATAAGAAAAATTTCGGATATGAAAATGTGGTAGTGTAAAGAGGGATTATGAAAACCCTAAAAATAAGATGAATAAACAGGAGGTTTGGATGAGAAAGGCAATGAGAGGGTCATCACTAAAAGAATTCCCTGTTTACGATGGCCAAAGTAGGTGCAAGCATTGGATGTATTTCTTTTAGATACATAGCGTAGGTTTAAGCTTTTGGATATCTGGCGCTTCGGCTGTATATTAAAAGGCAAGAATTATCAATTTTAAAGTGTAGGTGGGATGAGAGTAAACTTTGACTTCAACAACCGACGAAGAACTTGGTAATACTCGTGACCTACTAGGTAGAAATAACACTTCCTAACAAACACAGGGATTTAACAAAGAAACAGCTCAGAGTGTTTTAAGTTCCGAAGAGGTCAGGGTTCCTAAAATTGCAATTCACTAGAGGTGTTCGTAGTGAGATTTTATCACAACATTTGAGAAGGGCATCTATAAGGGCGTTTAACGCAGCTAAATTATGGCTAATCAATATTCAACCCTAGATTAATTGCCTCGTTTCACTTGCATATCTTCCAGTTTGTGTGGAATCAGACATATATCATCGGCGAAGTGAAGACACTCTAAGTATTTCGTGTGGGTCCATTTTATGCCTGTCTCCTCGCTGCTGGTCACTGTCTGTCACATTATCCAGTCTAACGCAATCAAGAAAATCATTGGAGACAGTAGGCAGCCAGGTTGTCTTACTCCCGTGTTCACTTCAAAGGATTCCGCGGGTATCTCATTGTGGATTACTTGGCATACACCTTTGTCGTACAACTGTAGGATGAGATGTATAATTGTCGGTGGCACCCTTGGGTAGTAGTAGCGAAGTAGTTTCCAAATCACCTCTCGATCAACGCTGTGCTCGCTATTAAAGGCTTTTTCAAAGTCATTTAAGTTGATTGAGATAGACAGCTGACTGCCATTCCAAGCTCTGTGCAACGATGATCCGCAGTGTTGCAATTTGATCGATGCATGGAGTTTTTCGTCGACGCCGGCATGTTTGATTCCCTCCAGGATGATGAGGCTTAGTATTTTGCTTTAGATGGACAAGATAATGTAATAACAACAATAATAATCCTAAAATATTCAATAAGTGTATCAATTATTTTGTTTCTGATGACTGACAGTTTAACTACTGACGCTAACATTTGTTTTACTGCAAAATTAGAAATCTTTATTGAAACATGATTTGTTTACATTTATGGAATGATAGTTACTGTAAAATTGAGCAGAAATTAGTATAAATTCACTTGAGGCAAACAAGTTTTGTTGGCCTGCATAATAAGCTTTCATTGTTGATGAAATAAACTGTAACTTCCTGTTTACGTTGGTTGGCTGTTCTGCTACGGGATGTTGTTCATTTAGCTTCCTAAAGAGAGACTCATCCATGTACCCACACACACACACACAACTCTCATATTTCGGTTTTGTTTACTAAAGTGACAATCATTAAATCTGTTTAGTGTACTTCAGCAATTATAAAACAACAAATTTTTCAAATCGTGGAAAATACCTATCGGGAAATTAGAGGGAAAAGAACAAGAAGTTCAGCAAAGATGTCGATCTTTTCGGGGATTTCATTTACAAAAGCAGCTGCACAATCTCATTTATATAGATTAGTTTTCATGGATACAATTATTACCTATTTATTTCCACATAGTAATGAAAGAGATACTAGTGTTCAACTTGATATGAAAGTTTGGAGGTATGAATATACACTTCAAAGGTCTTAAATACAAGACTACACAGGATTAGAAAACAGTTACAACGTATGCAGAATTAATATTTGATAATTGGAAACTTTTCCTGCAGCAACTCCAAGAGTGACATTCTTTAGCCGTCCACTAATTTGGAGCAGTGGGCAGGGCAAACTTCCGCATATGACCACTTCAGTGTGAATAAATCAGTTCACCTGCTCTCGCGGAGCTAGTTACATAGGTCGTTCTATGCGGATCTTATCAGAACGTCTTAGAGAACATCATCCAGCATGGCTGTAAAGAGGAGGCACTAGTTCAGTCAGTAGCGATAGCTCTTGCCATATGCATTGGAAAGCCGGAACTGTGTGTTCAAAGGAAACTAGTCCAGCCTTAACAGCTACCATGGACCTAGTTCGGTATGTTCTCTTAGCCTTCGGTTTTTTGTTTTGTTCGCTGGTTGTGTATTTATCTCCCTTTATGCAGTGCTGTTTGCGGCATTAAATAAATCAAATAGTATATTCGATTTGTGAAACCTGAACACTATGAATCCTACCCTGACCATACTGAACTAGAAGAATAGGCAGCAGGTAGTTAAACATTGATGGGATTATCTTAAGGAGGTGGTGGTGGGCTTGCTGGTTCTCAATTAGTGTAGGATAAAAATCAAGGACTATCCCCATTAATCCGTATAATAACTACCTACCTGCTCCCATCTTTCTATTTCAGCTTGATTAAAGGTAAAAGGAGAAGGCCCATCTGGACAGCTATTATAATATCATTAAACGAATAGTTATCCGCGGTTTCAGTGGTTCTCCAACTGATATCACTCTACGAGCAAACTTGAAACAACAAACTCATGAAGATTAATCTGATGCTTACTAGTGACTATCTGCAGGACGAAGTTGTTTGGAGTTCTAGCGAGAAGTCGTGACTAGCAGCAAGATCGACCAACAGGCTGGGAGTCAGGACAAATACTCGCCACAGATGACATTGTCCTGTGCCAATCGCGCGTCAAATCGCTAATTTACAGAGGCTGGAATTGATGGCCAGTATGGATTCTAGCACAGACGTCTGAATGGTCAACAATGTCGCCTCGTAAACTGGATGTTCTGGGCTCCATCTTTGGTGAGTTTGTACTGATGAAGACTCCAAAACTAGGACGAAATTACTACTTGTCGTTCAGTGTTTCTCTAACTTACATCAATTCGTCGTCAGGATTGAAACCAATTAAATCCCAATGAACTAAGACCTGTTATTAAACCAATAGACGATCAGGCTTGTGATACGAAGGTCGCTGACCTTGTCTCACTGAAATAAGTTTTGTACATTAGCATAAGTTTCTTCCGTTTACCGAGAAGTGCTTCCAATCATGTATGCGTATTGAACAAACCATTCATTCTGATCTTGTTTACTGCTAAAATCAATTAATGAATGGATATTATCGAACATTATGTCCTCTAGAAGGAGGTTCATGAATTTTATCATCTAACTGTGCCATAATTAATCTCTTCTCTCTTTAAAAACTGGTCGTACAGTAAGTGTATCACATGAGCTCTTAGAAGAAAAGAAATTCTAAAGTCTTTCGTTATTAATGAACCATAAATGAAACCATAATTAATATCACGTAAGTTATAAGGGTTAAAAGGAAGTTTGAGTGTTATCAGCATACCAGGCTTTCGCTGAAATAATAATAATAATGGTATAGTTGTGTGCGTTTTAAATTTAAGAAGTTAAGCGACAAATCTAAAAGTCGACCTATTTGTAATTTAAGTATGGGTGAAGATTTAGCGATGCATGAACGGAAACCTTAACTATGCATTCATAAAGAGAAAAGTTTTGTCAAACCCTCTTCTCAAATTCGGTCAATAATAATATTCATAATACAAGTTAATTGGTGGGTGGAGACTAGCAGTGGAATCCAGGATGCCCATTTCGTCTTATTTGAGACTCGTCATCTGAATCTACCTGCATTCCGCACCAGAGGTGGCTCTCGTGACCCGAGTGGTCTAGTGGATAACGCTTCGGTGTTTGAAACTATGGACACTGGGTTCAAGGCTCTGTGGGAACATCATCACTCAGTGCGGAATGCAGGTACATTCACTGGCTGACGAACCCCGAATAGGACGAAATTCTCATCCTCCGGGATTCCACTGCTAGTCACGATCCACCAGTTAACTTCTAATTACATGCTGAGACGTCGCCGAGGCATCTGTACAAGAAGTCGACAGACATGTCAACCTGAGACGGAGCACTTCGGTCCAATCATCTCGGATTCATTCCCTTCCTCCTCGCTTTATCTCCACCTTCATTACTGTTATGGTTATCAAAAATAAAACAATTAGGTCGGCGAGTAGTCTGTTTTCGTCAGAGAATTCATTCTCTTAGCTGTACAATCGCAATTATATATGTAATTACATGGTGGTATTGCGATGGGATCCCAATTAGCTTGTCTAGCCTTTGGAACGATTCAATGAAATCGACCCCTGACAATTTGCAACTGTATAGAAGATACTTAAATGGCATTTTCATCATTTGCAACAGTAGTTACAACCACAATCATTTGCTACAAGTATATTTAACAACTGGCATCCATCAATAAAATTCACAGTCGAAATGGGAAACGAATCGAAAATCCCTTTTCTTGATGTGGAACCAACGAGGCAACTCAACGGAATCTTAAGAAAACACCACTACAGAAGGTCACTTAACCAGCTTCTACAATTGGGTGTCTGTTGAGTGAAAACGAAATCTAATTAAATCCTTTACCACTCGGATCCGATGTATTTGTATTCCTGACGCCCTAGAAGGAGATCTAGATCGTCTGAAAGAAACTTTCATTGAAAATAGATACCCACAAAGATTTATTGACATGAATATCAAACTAAAAGTCCAGAGGAACGGAACATTAATTGCTCTAAAGAAGAAACATTACATGAACCCGAATTTTAAGAGAGACTTAGTCTGAGATATCCGTAAGAGAAAAATTTCAGCACCTATGAGAAGCACATTCTTCTCAGTAACACTGAGAGTATTGTTCTACAGTCGTCTGTTGGTCTGCACAAGATGTAGCATCTGATCAATTCTGTATGTAAACATCGATTCACCTGTTCCTGTGGAGCCAGGTATTTTCAGGCATTCGATATATATCCTGTCTAAAATAGTTGCAGTAGACTGTCCCGCATGGTTGTAGAAAGGCATTAGGGGCCCTGCAAGAGTGATGTAATCAAACAATTTGTTAACGATGGTCACTCCGTGTCAGCAAATGCCTCCCTGAAGGTGATCTAAAAAATGAAGAGTAAGTTGGTAAAGGCAGTACGCTTTCGTCTCCTTTGTAGTGCTGAAGCCTTAGCCATTCAGTTTGAAAATCATTCAACCACTATTACCACCATGGTAGCAAGCTTGTTGAATTCTACTGACTTGATGTTTGTGTACTTGCTCTTCTAACTTTTTACAATTCTTGTATTTCTTTTGAACTTCTAAATAATTCCATATTTCGTTTCTTTTCGATGTCCAGCCTGATTACAATTCACTTATTAAATTATTCATCTTATTACGTTATTGTAATACACTTATTCAACTCCTGTCATGCACTGACTAATATAAACAACTATAATTGTGACAACGCATCACTCTCTTGCTATCCTCCTTCATGAAAAAGTTGTACATAAATTCGATTTTTACAGCTACAGTGGAAAATAAATTTGCCAAAAAGAGTCCCTTCACTCAACTGCGTGTATTTTGTCATTAGTTCTAGAGTTTATTACAGTTACGTAAAGAAACCCATTGCTATCAGATTACCAGATACGGTGTATTGCGTTAGATATCTGGAAGAAATCGACATTACGCCCCTGACCGAGGTGCCATGCATGTTGGCACTCATCAGTAAGGTGTATCCTCAACCTTGAGGAAATTCATGTTTCCTGTGAGAAAGAAACCCGATCACCCAGTGCTACAGTCAGAGACGTTACAGGCTCATGATTCACATCCTATAGACTTATGATGGATGCATTAACCGTATTGACAGAATTGGAGTTAATACATCACTGGGTATATCAGTTCCTTAAAGGTTGAAGACACGCCTTGCTGACGAGTGCCAACTAGCACAAGGCTTCCTGCCGATTGCTTCCAACCATCTAATATCATCAAATCGATGTTCTTAACAGTATACAGTTCACGTTAATTTGCATACATTTGACCGCACTGTTCTTTGACATATGTACCGAGTGGTCCCCCCCCCTGAAAATTATTCACAAATTATACTAGATACATGTCTGTCAAATGTGTATAGACTTAGTGACCGAAAACCGCCGCTTGATTCAACATGGAGGTGTTCTAGCCCATAAACAGGTGCAAACGCACCAGTAAATCCACGAATGTCATTTCACAGTTAGTGAATATTACGAGGTCGGTGAGCATGCATATAGAACACAATCCTATTTGAACCTAGCGTGCTGCTATATACTCTCACACTGTTCCATCTTCACTCTGAGAGATTTAACGCCATAAAGTCACATGAACACGATCCAACCACCGGAAAGACTAGATGTTATGGACGAACTGTTTGTAAAATCCCTCCTGCACGATCTATTCATTATAATAATAGTTATTATTATTTCCTTTAATTCCTAGAGGAACATAGGGCTTCCGCCGTGCGTGTCCATTGTGTCCAGTTTTCTGCTAGAGTCTTTACCTGGTCCCAAGTCTGTCCACATGCTTTCATCTCCTCTTCACATGACCTCCTCCATGTCACCCTTGCACTGATGACCAACTCGCCGCTTCCCTTTCAGGTTCCACTCGAGCAATGGCTTGTCTAGTGGTGTCACTTGATGGTTTCCTCAGAGTATGGCCAATCCATCTCCATTTCATCCTGCCTTTTTGTTTCACAATCGGTTCCTGGTTGGTTCACCCATTACCAGAGATCCCTGTTGCTTATCTTTTCTGGCCATCTGACCTTGAGTATTGAGCTAAGACAAGTGTTAATGAAGGTCTGTAGTTTGCTTGAGCTGTTCTTTATGACGCGCAGTGCAAGTCTTTGATCCGTATAGTGAGTAGCACTGACTTCAAATTGGAGTTGAAAATCCGGATCTTTTTATATTCATGCTGAGTGCTGATGACCTCCACAGAGACTTGAGAGTAATGAAAGCTTGTCTTGCTTTCCCTATCCTTGCTTTGATATCCTCGTCAGTTCCGCCTGTAGTTGAAACGATGCTTCCCAGGTAGGTAAAAGAGGTTGTTTCTTTCAGGTTCCTCCCATTTATGCTGATCATTGTCTGTTGTTGTTGTTCTTGCCCAGGAATCTCCATCACCTCTGTTTTCTCTATGTTTACCTGAAGTCCTATCTTCTCCGGATGCTTCTTTTGCCAACTTGTTGCTTTTCGCTTGCATATCTTCCAGTTTGTGGGAAATCAGACATATATCATCATGGGCGAAATTCATATCCTCCAAGTATTTTCTATGGGTCCATTATATGCTTGTTTCCTCCCTGTCCGCTGTTTGTCTCATTATCCAGTCTACTGCAATCAGGAAAATCATTGGCGATAGTAGGCAGGCAGCTTTGTCTTACTCCTGTCCTCACTTCGAAGGATTTCGTGAGTTTCCCGTTGTGGATTACTTGGCATGCAGCACTGTCGTACAGCTGTTAGATGAGATGTATAATTATCCTGATTTAGACATTTCAACTAACTTTGTGATTGTTAAACGTTTTTCCTTTAGAGTGTGTGTATCAAATGTGTAATTTGACATTCGCATATCCAATGTTGATTTTGACATTTAATTACTTACCTTTGTCATTGTTTAATCCCCGATTGTAATACTTCTCTTTGTGGTTGTGTTCACTAACAATGTGTTGTTTAACGACATGCGTTTTTTGAGTGAATGAAAGAATTTCCGACCAAGTAGTTTATGTGGTGAGAAGCGTAGTTGTGTGATTTTGGTAGACAGAGCTTTTCATCCCACCTTATTGCGAATATTCTCCTCGATGCCAATGATACTTTTTACATTTGGACTTCGGTTAACTAATTTTGCCTAACATTACTAGTTTTGTACTTGAAGACCTACAGTGTGTACATAACTAACTATCTGACGGCGCTTTTAAAGTAAATTTGAGTTTTGATGTTATTATTGTCGTTTAATAGAACTGCTGTGCGTTGGTGGCATAGCGGTAGAGTGCTCGCCAACCGTGCAGGTGGTCCACGGTGCAATTCCCTAGCGACCCACTCCTTTACCTCTTACAGCCAGTAATAAGACTGGTAAAGAGGGAAGGTTGGCATGGGTTTGAGGCTAGCAACCCAATCCTGTAAAATTTAACATCACTGCTTCCAAAACTTCAAGTCTCTAGCTTGAAACCCTTTGCTCCACTGAGAACGTAAGGGAAAAAAAAATTTAAAATAACAGAACCGCTGAAAGATTGGAGAATAATTGTCTTTTCCCTGATTTTGAAATATTTTGTAATAGCATCTATCTCAGCGACGTTCAGTCGGCTATACAGGGGAAGGTAGAGATCGATTTCTTGTGTTCTAATCATAACCGAATAAATTTGGTCGTTACACGAGAAGCCTCAAGTGTACAGGTGAAATATCCTTAATTCTATACACCTGTAAACATTAGATAACATTTCCAAATGTTAAATAAGAATGTGATTTCTTAATTTGATTTAGTTTTTTATTGTAGCTTGACTTCACGCAGTATTTTTGACACAAGTATGGAATTTTCAGCACGTGATATCGGTAGCCCAAATTTAGCAGGCCGACCATTGGTATCAGGTTTGCGTCGGCCGGGGATCGAGTCTCGGACCATGTGCATGGTCAGTGAGAGTCCTAACCCCTTTGCCTAATGATGCAGACTATCTTCCATTCTCCGCCTAACTTCAATGAATTATCTTCTGTCTGCTGAATGCTGTTTATCTCCACTCCTTTCGCGGGTTTTTTAAAATACCATATGTTAATTTTTATTATATTAAGGTTTTTATTTTTGTAGAGATGTGCCTTATCAGTTTCCCTGATAGCTGTGCTTCCGTCACCCCTCCTCCCAAATCCTTTAATGAATGTCATGTGGACATTTTATTCTCACTTGTATTATACTACTCAATAGGAGTTCTGAAGTGCTTAAATAAGAAAAAAAGATTAAACTTCTTCAGAATTCCCCACTGTATATGTTTAATTATATTATTAATTGTTATTGTTATTATTATAATTATGATAATTATCAGGTTAATCGGCTTTTAGTGTTAAACAGTATAGGGACATTTGCTTCATGATGAAAGATTAGCCGTCTTGAAGCTTGTGGGGTAGGTGAAGCGAAGCAGGTCAGATCCAAACTAAATTATCTCTCTCTGATTAAGATTTGATTTCGGATCACTGGTAATTTATTTTCTCTTAGTTCAATAATTGAATACAAGGAGAAGAAGAAGTAGGAGAACTTAGATTTTATCAAAAGTTGATTCAGTGATCACATTTTACAGGCTGATGGTAGCCAGCTCAATAGACAGCTTTCGAAGTCAGCATTGAGTATGATGTGGAAGGACTATGAAAGCTTGACAATGAACTCAGAGAACGCAGCAACACCACTATCACCATAAACGTTCATCTGGGTAACAAGTCTGTCCTCACTAGTATCTAGTCGAATAAATTGCTGAACATTTCGAGGAATGCACAAAGCTGTTCATTGAACTGAAATGTTATGCCTTTGTTGACATGCTGGCTCCTTATGTGGATGCTTCGATGATGTTTGTGGATGGTAACTAGCAGTGGAATCCTCTTAGATGTTCATTTCTTCCCATTTTGGACTCGTCAACCGGGTGTACATGCGTTTTCCAGTGCATGATAGTGTTACCACAAGAGCCAAATAAGACGAAATCTGCATCCCGGATTCTACTACTGGTCACCATCCGCCAAAAATGACCTCAAGGTCATCCTAAAACTCCATCGAAGAGTACATGCTAGCAGCCGACATGTGAAACTAGGAAGAAACAGTTACTAACTGTAATGTAATATAAAGAATATTGCACAGCTTTAAAAAGTGTGTCACAGAATAGCCATGTTTGTTTTTCTATATTTATGAGTAAATAAGTACAGTCCACCACTTAGGTCAACATGTCGAAGTGTTTCATTTTTGACAGTGAATTTCTGACTGACAGTGAGACAGAGATAAAGAGGGGAGTTAGTAATGTCCTGAAGTGAATTGATGACGAGGATTGGCTACAAGTACTATTTTACATTCACTGACGTAATATAGGTGTGCACTCATCACTCAGTAGGAGATTTCAACGATTCATCACACTTCATAGAAGTTACACAAACTAACATCAATGATGATTGAAATTTGATGTGTATAAATTTGACAGATTTACTGACAAATATAATCAGTAGTATATTAACGACAAAAACAACAACATCAACAACAGAATTTATGTCATTTTTACTTCACACATGTAAACACCATTATTTTAGACATCACTTTTTTGAAGTAAAAATGGATTTATCGTCGGAAAAGGCAACAGATTTGTTATTTGTGTCATTTTGTCGTATTCACTAAACAGCTTCGGTTTCCTTAATGAAATGATGGAAGCGAAAACAACCGTATTCAATGCGTAGAACTTAATGTCAATGGAAAATATAACCTACAACTCGCCATTAAGAAGGACGTGCACTCAAGCTACTCTATATGGGGCATCACAGAAGCTGGATAGCTAGATAAAGATTGAACGCTACTATTAAAAAGACTTTTTATGTAGCTAATATCATAATAGTTGAGAATGTGAAGCTAATATATCCATCTAAGCCCTTTGTACATGCAAAAAATGACGTCACATCCCACTGTGTTCACCAATTTGAATGTACACACATAAATAGGGAGGACTCACCGATCTCTGAAAGTAAGGGCTGGCTTCAGAGCATATTCCTAAATGGCTCCAGAAGCAAATAAATCCCTAGAACCGATTAATGGTGAGAACAGCAGACTTAGCTCCTCTATTGCGAAACATATTATAGAGACAGGACATAAATTGGCATTAACAGATCTTTTAAACCTATCTATAATACGTGTTTCGGCCGTATCCTAAAGCTTGTGCAAGTCCTAGTTAGCAATTAGAAAGTTTAAACCACCTTGATGCGTCTATTTTCTCACCTCTTCACTCTTTATTAATTTCGTATATATATTCCTATGACAAGTCCGTGTGTAATCAGATTGTTCGAAATGTGTTGCGCAAGCACATTACACGATTCAGACAAATTATGTCTTCTTATTGCTTTATCTAAAAAGAGGTTTTATACATATATATATTCAAATTTTAGATTTTTATGGGGATTTGGATATTCTTAATTATGCTAGACTGCATTATATGTCAGACTTTGCGTTGGTAGCAAGGAGTTAGGAATGCACTGGACCACAGATAAGAAGAATCTAGAAGATCTGGATTTTGAGGCAGATGATATATGACTGATGTCACAAAACTTGAAGACTTAGAGGAAGGCGAAATCCAACAAAGTGGCTGAAGAGACTGGCAGAGAAAACAGGACTGCAGATTAACACAGAGAAGATGCAGGTAATAAAGATAACCAATTGACAGAGACATCAACAACAACCAGCACCAATCACCATCAACGGGAGAGATTTAACATAGGATGCCTGCTTCACTTATCTGAAAAGCATCGTCTCTACTACAGGCGGAACAAACGAAGACGTCAAAGTCAGAATCGGAGAGGCAAGATATGCCTTCATCAACCTGAAACCAGTTTGAAAATCTTCCACTGTTACTTGGCATAAAGAACAAGATTCGCATTCTTAACACCAATATCGAGTCTGTTCTTCTGTACGGGTCAGAAACTTGGCCAGCGTGTCATGCTTTTCCAACAGTTTGCAGACGTTCATCAACAGCTGCCTTCGCTGGCTTCATGCTGATGATCAAATGGCCAAAGAGAATAAGCAACAAGAAACTCTGCCTGGGAACAAACCAACAGGCGAGAGCCGATTGCTCGACAAATATGTAAGAGAAAATGGAGATGGATCAGGCATACATTCAGGAGGCTGTCGAATGACATAGCATGCGAGGCCCTAGAGGAAATCGAAATGGGAAGCGATGAGTGGAGCTTTGATTAAATGGTGACATGGAGGGGATTGTGTGAGGAAGAGATGATGGAGTTTGGTCAATCTTGGACCTAGCTGAAGAGCGCAATAGAAAACAGAACCAACTGGAGATTTGCTGTTGAAGCCATATGTTCCACTGGGAACCCAAGGGAATAATAAATCGTTATAATAAATATAGGGATTTGTGGAAAAATGTTAATGTCAATTACGTTATATAGTATCATCGGTTACAAAATCAATCATTGATAACCAGGTAGTAGTAGACTCTTCTTTCGTCCTAGTTTGTGAATCTTCAGTAGCAGACACTTACGACCTGCAACATTATGTTTGAAATTTCCCACATGTTGTACAACTCCAATGATTGTGTAAGGGATAAGCTACAGAGTCTGGTCAATTCAGTATGGATTCGTATACTTCACTTTTTATGTGGAGACGGTCACTTAGGTGGAACAAGTCAGATGTCGGCTTCTGGAGTCGTAGAGTAGGTCAGAAGTTCCGTACTGACACAGCTAGGAATACGGGGCACCAGAGTGACGAAAATTCAGGTTTTACATTTCTATATAAAGTGCCACGTCAACTCCTTAGGTAGGTACGTCTTCGGTTCCTAAGCATAGTCAAGACAGTTGCCATAAACATTGTTTTAATCCAAACTACATGTTCAAAAAAGTTTGTTCAATCCATTTTATGGCCTTCAGCCCGAACTTAGAATTAGTATTTCCCCCAGTGTTGCCGGATAATTGTAAATATTATCTAACATTTTTATTTTTAATGCTAACTGTATTATCAAAATCATACTGTGCTGTATTTGTACGGTTTAATTTTCGTTTCACAATGTATTGTTATTATTATATTATCTAAGAGGTTACGAGGCAGTAGTTATTTTCACCTATATCCCTACTAGCATGTACATTCTACCTATACACTTGAAGGAATTTATCCTTGTTATTATTACCGGAATCTCTTCGATTGCTTTCCATTAATTCACATCCTTGACTCTGATCCTATGTACTTTATTTTTCTTATTCTATTACGTTCACAGTGGAACATAGGGCTTAAGCTACAGACTTGAATTTTCGGTTCCAGTGGTGTTTATTTTTACAGGATGTGGTTGCTAGCCTCATGCCTAATCTTTCCTCTTCACCAATCTTATTACTGGAGTTAGCGAGTTAAAGGAGTGCATCAGCCGCAGATCGAACCCCGAATCACATGTGGCGTGGTTGGCGAGCAATCTGCCGCTGTGTCACCGACGCATATTCACTTTATTAGCCACAATGTTTCAAATGCCTATGACTAATATTTAGTTATGTAAAGGTGAAGCCTGATGAGAATTTCCCGAAAGTACGTGTTTGCTTGCTTAAACTGTACCCTTTACTTATGAACCCACAGGAGATCAAACTGACAGCTGGGTAGTTAGTTACATAGTTGAGATTCAGTGATCTGTGAATTTTAACTTCTGTTTTTTCGTGATATGGAGCTATTTTCAAACTAATACCGCAGATAAGCATTCACTTCACTCTGACATAACGGAGTCAGCTGACTACGATTTATCATTAGGAATCCACGATATTCAGTGATGAGTTGGATGCTCTTCAGAGGGTTTGGATTAGTTTCAGTGTAAGTTAACGGTGTGGTCTAGAACTGTAGAGTTTCTGGGTTTGACCTCTGTCGGGGTGCTCAATGCTGAAAAGCCCACGTTCGGTATTCCTTATTAGATTACTACTGTCTCAGTTAGTTTCTAGAGAAACATAGGGCTTCAGTCTCACGTCTAAATTGCGTCCGCTTCTTTGCCAACGTTTTCACCCAACTCCACGTCTGCCCACACGTTTTTATCTCCTCTTCACATGACCTCCTGCATGTCACCGTCGCACTGACGACTCATTAAGTCGCCGCTTCGCATTAGGTGTGTGATGTCACTTGATAGTTTTTTCGAAGTATGGCCAATTCGCCTTCATTTCTTCCTGTATATTTGTTAAACAATTGATTCCTGCTGGGTTGATTCGTTCGCAGAGATCTTTTCTGACTCTCTGATCTTGAGTATTAAGCGCAGACAGCTGTTAATGAAGGTCTATAGTTTGTTCGAAGTGCCCTCCGTGACGCGGTACGGCGCCAAGTCTCTAATTCGTATACTAAGTACCACTGCCACAAATCGAAGGTGTGGCGATGGGGTCACAAATAGGACCCCTTCTAGCCGACATTTTCCTTGCGAAACTAGAAAATGGGCCTTTGAAATGTGTTATTGATGAACTTGAATTCTATTGTTGGTATATGGATGATACATTTTTGATTATGAAAAATGAGGATGAAGCAAAGAACATCCTGGATAAATGTAATGAGTTCCATCCTGCAATAAATTTTACTATTGAGAAAGAAAAAGACTCTAGTATTTCATTTCTAGACGTCCTTATGACCAGAAAAGAGGATGGCACAATGAGAAGTGTATATAGAAAACCTACATCGACTGGTCAGCATACTCATTTTTTCAGCTTCGTGCCCTTAAAATACAAACACAATCTGAAAAAGTGCTTGGTCCACAGAGCAAGAGAAATTTGCTCGGGTGAATGTCTTGACGAGGAGCTTAACAATATTAAACGGTTGCTAAGTGAGAATGGTTATCCCGAAAAGTTTATTGATAAGAATATGAATGTAAAACCAAAACAATCCAAGGTACCAACAGTTCCAAAGAAAGCCTTGTTCTTACAGATGCAGTTCCTAGGAGACAACACCAGTGAAATACTAACACAACGCCTTAGAATTGCGTTAAAAAGAGCATTCCCTGCTGTTGAATTACGCTGCATCTTCAAAACCACTCCTCTTCTGCGTTTAGGAATAAAAGACAAACTGCCTAATTTCGCCTCTTCCATGTTTATATACCAATTTAACTGCTCCTGTGGAGCCAGTTACATAGGCCGTACAATTAGGTGTGTTTCTCGTCGAATTTCCGAATATCAACCTGTGTGGTTAAGCGAAAGACAAACAAAATCTATTCACATAGAGCTATTCTATCTCATCATGTGGATACAGAACACAAGATCGACGTTAATCATGCTTTCAAAGTCATTTACCGCACACCTACTAATCTCAATTTTGCCTTAAGAGTTCGACTACTAAATATTGTTGAGGCGGTTGGGATCCATAATAACAAGCCCAATTTGTGCATCCAAAAAAAGTTAGCTCGAATGATCCTCAATTTTTGTGGAATTTTCCTAATTTTAGTTGATATTCTATTTGCTATAATATTTTTATTATTGTTATAATTTGAGCATCTTTAATAAACTGTAATTCTACTGTGATCTTACTTTACAAATCGATATTATTTAAAAATCACACCAATATTGTTATTGACTACTAATCTAGAATATTCTGTGTATATAAACATATTTACATATAATTGTAGAGCTTAGAAGAGGAATTTATCGAAAAGGATATTCTTTGCTCACTGTACACATCTTGAATAATATCACTGAACGCCTTTTCGTATATCTATTGCTTCAAAGTACAACTTGTCTCGTTCTTAAAAAGTATTTTGCTGAAGTGCGGTACACTCAGTGTGTTCAAGAGGTGTTGTTTACTAAGACGCTTACACTAATGAATAAACATTTTACGTAAACAGCCCACTGTAAACAAATTATCATCGTTATTTGATCACGTAAACATTGAATGACATCCAGACGAGTGAGAAAGGTCATTGTGCGTGTGTGTGCGTCTGTGTTCGTGGAAAGGGGAGGGGAAATAAACGTTTCATTATGAAATTCCTATCAGAATGCTAAACATTTATTTACAGTCTAATAGTAATAATAAGAATAATCGACAGATGTGAAGGTACGAGATTCGATCCGTGATTGGGTTGTGCAGGGGCAGTGGGGTTGCTCGCTGCTGAAAAGCCCCAAGCTAGGAAGAAACAGCTGTGTCCAATTCTCTGTTGGTCTTCAGTGACCTCTCGAAATCTACATTAGACAAATGTGGTTTATCTGTCAATAACAAAGTGGTTATTTTTTCTCTCCTCCTAATCAAAACATCAAAAGTACTTTGTTGATATGAACTGTATTCAAATGGAATAGTTAACTCTGTTTGTTGTTAAAGTTGTTGTTCAATTATAATCTGTCTTTTTGAGGTCAATTTTATTTTGTTTTGTTCAAAATTACTCCTTTGCCTATCCCGCCTACCCCTGTTTGTGTATTTCTTAGACAAACTGAGAGATTGACGTATCTACTTCTTGTTTATCTTTTCGTCTTGTTTATCAAATATCAAAATGGAAAACTTCTATAAGAACTTCTTAGAATTTAGATTTTTTGACTACGTTATTATTATCATTTCATTCCAATCGTTAACCTGCCAGGTGGAAAATAAAGCTTCAAGCATGACTCTTAAGTTTCAGAAGGAGTGGTGTTATTCTTCTTCTTATGGGGGAGGGTTGTTAGTCTCAAGCCCTACCTTCTTGGTGGCTGCCTAAAACCAAAATCTTCCATCTCTCTCTATTTTATATACTTCCTCTCTCGTTCGCTTTGTTTTAATCGACTAAGATATGACCTCTATTGGTATTATTATCTACTCTTGTGTTGCTTATTTAAAAGGTTTACAAGCGCTTCTGTTTCGCAAGTTCATAGTAAATTTGAGGAATTTCCATTATGGGTAAAATTTATTTTGATAAAGTCTCACAGTAATACAGTAATATTTACTGATGACGTTTCGAGTACAATTTATTGGTCATAATCATATCAAGACAGTATTCACACAACTTTCTAAATTCGTCTATATAATTCCATTATTTTCCATATTTCCAGTATGAGTGATGAGTCATTCCTATTCCATGTGTTGGGTGTAGACTCGATGAACACGGATACAGTAATCAACCTCTCTGTATATCTCCACCTGCCTAGATTACATTTTAGAATTTTAACCCTATCCTTCCCACTCGATTGTGTGGTTGTGTGTTAATGGTCGCACTACAACTGCTGAGCTTTCTTCTAAATTACTCATCTTCGCAGGTTGGGTCAAACGTTTTAACCTTAGCCACTATATTCTTATCTTAGCACAGACAATCTGACTACCCCCGACCTACTAGTTTAACTTATGTAGTTGACCTCACTCAAAGTCATTGCAATGTGTTTGGTAAATTATATTATTTTGTCTAATTGGGTCAACCGACAGGGTGCTTTAACAAACAGAGGTGAGTTTTCCCAACCTGAGTGAGCTTGTAGGTTTAAATGCCACTCCAGTTCCTGCTTTATTGAGAATCCTACTTAGGGTCTCAGATGTCCCCTCCTTATATGGTATGATAGTATATGACCTATATTCTCTCTTATTTATGTTATCATTACTAGTTTCACGATTATTTTTATGTTGCTTTTGACCTTTCCTGACCTTCGTAATGAGTTTTATAGGATAGTTATTTGATACCAATGCTTCTTCTGTCTGTTTTATTTCATCATTTAGGGCTTTTCTTGTGCTACTTAGTGCTACTGTTCGGTTTGTTAAACACTTAACTAAGTTTGCCTTTACAGACAACAAATGAGATGAATAAAAGTCTAAATATCTATTAGCGGAATGCGTTGGCTTTTTATGAACACTGGTTTGCAGTTAACATTCTTCTGTTCGTTTTATTTTACAATCTAGCTTATCTGATTCTCCGATTCAAATGCAAATTTTATTCCCTCCACTAGTGAGTTCATGTATGTCAAGAAGCTAGAAATATTTTCGGTTTTTAACATTGTGAAAGTGTCAGTCATCCACATATCTCCAGCATATTTTTAGAGTAGGATTAAATGTTGTATTTAGAGCAATATTTTCCCAGATGTCCATAAATATATCTGCTACATTAGGAGATATTGGTTATCCATCCCACTGCTACACCTTCTGTTTTTCTACATATTTTGCCTTGGAATGTAGAGACAGTAAATGTGAGACAGTATAACTGAATTCCTAAAATAATTTCTTCAATGGGTAGTTTCGTCCTATAAGTGAGTTCAGGGTCTGCAGTTAATTCTTTTTTAACTGCTTCTAAGGCCATATTGATTGGTATATTAGTATAAAGACTAGTTATATCAAAACTAACCATTGTTTCGTCATTATCTAGTTGTATGTCATTTAGTTTATTTTTCATCTCATATGAATTAGTTAGTCTAGAATTTGAACGATTTCTAATGGGGCATAATATTAGAGCTAAATGTTTTGATAATTCATATGTAGGGGTAGTTCTAAAATCTACTATTGGTCTTATTGGATAACCTGGCTTATGTATTTTAATAGTACCATACATCCTACTAGCATTATTAGTTTTAGGCATTAAATTAAACCATTTATACTCACTCGGAGATGGCTTCATTCTGCGTATTAATTCAGCTGTAGATTTCTTAACCTTATTCATTTTTGTGTCTACAGGCTTCTTAATTGCCTCATATGGACGGATCCGTCTCCATATGTTCAGTGGCTTTCTTGATATAGTCAGATTTATCCGAAACTACTGTAGAGTTTCCTTTATCAGCTTTTGTGATGACGATGTGAGTACCTTGATATGATTATGATCAGTAATAAAGTGTGCTCGAAACGTTGTCATCAGTAAATACGACTGTATAACACTGAGACTTTATCAAAATATATTTTATCCATGATGGAATTATGCTTTACCACGGTGCGCAATGGAACTTGAGGAAAGGCCTGATTGTGGGTGGCAGCGTGTTCCAGTACATGAAATAATTGACATAAATTCTTCAGTTATGTCCATGGTTCTCAAAATGTACTTTTGAACATCTTATAATTGGCTTTCAACTAGATATCATGGAATGCTTTGAGCTACAGCTCGGAGAACATTGTGTCACAGGATGTACTGTTATCAAATAGTATTTTACTTGAAGATATTGTACGAAGGGAAAATAACATGCAATGAAACTCCTTGGAGAATTCTGTACATTTATAAATGCTGTTCAGAATAAAGTTGTTATTATTATAAGAGAAGATTTGTAGCTCAGGTGGATGATTTGCAATTCAGATATCCACACACATTTTCATTAAAATCGAGTCACAACACCTACACTAACAAGAAACCACCATCAAGGACTACAAGAAAATTCATCCTATCATATAAAAAAGATATCTCTGAAATAACAGCTAGAATACTGAAACCGTTTGACATAGACATAGCACACAAGCCAGCCGGCCAGCCAGTCAAATCACTTCATTCGATATTGTGCAAACCGAAAGATCCACCAGAAAAAGGAGATAAAATTAATACCATTTACAAAATAAATTTTATGTATGAACTGTAACAGGCATTACATCGGCCAAAGTGGGCGTCCCCTTCGAATCCGAATCCAGGAACACAAATCAGCTGTGAAAAGACATGATATATATTCTTTCATACCAATGCATATATATACTTATGGACACAAGTTTGATTGAGATAATGTCAAAATTTCAGGGAAAGGAAACACTAAAAGTGCCAGTGAATTCCTAGAAAACTTATGCTCAAGCGAACATGCAATCAACAAACATGTTAACTAGACGAAATCTACCAAATAATAAAAAATAATTTTCTATAGTTTGGTTTGTAAGGGTTAGTTATGTTATTACGAGTTGATCACGGATTGATATCAATTAAGAGAACCATTGAAAACCAGGGAGTACTGGACAGGTGTTGTTTCATCCTAGTTTGGGAATCATCGGGATGAAACAGCACCTGTCCAGTACTCCTTGCTGGTTATCAATGGTTCTGTAACTGATATCAATCCGTGATCAACTCGTAAAAACAATAAAAAATAAATCATGTGACGACAAAGTTTAAAATCCAAGTCAGTAAAAAATAATCAACCCAGATGTAAATCGACTACCAGTCATGCTGGATTTAAATCACCTCTTTTTATGCTAAAACCTGCACTGAAGATGTTGTTCAAAAGGACGACGAAAGCCTCGGTATTAAACCAACCAGCTACTCAGAGAACACTATTAATTGCAAATATTATTATTATTATTACTGGGCTTACTACCAGCTAAGCGAGGATTAGGAGTGCCTCAGTTTTGGATCATATCGGTGGTTTGCGAGCATTCTGTCGCCAAACCGCCGGAACGGGATTTGATTACATAATACGCAAGGTAAATTCTTATCCTATGCTTATTAATGATTCTGTGCATAACTAACTGCATCCCTGATTGAATATAGTTACCATTAAAGACCACTGTGTACATGGAAACCAGTGAATAATGCTGTTTTGCACAGTATGCTAAATTCAATTAACAAATTAATATGGCACTAAAGGCTATCGTAATGATCACGTTTACCAGGTTGATTAAGATTGACATTACTACCAATGCAAATTTATTCTGTTAGTGGTTTCTCCCACTCTCACAGTATGTTTAGTGAATAGAAAATTAGAGAATTCCACACTAGATCAGATGTATTCCTTTAAAATAATCCCATCATTATCAATATTATTATTACAATAAGCTGAGAGTGAAAACATTTTTTGCTGATCACTATGGAGTTTTCATGTTATTTGATATTCCTGCCAGTGGTTAACGATTCCCCAAAATTATTAGCCTACAGCAGTCATCACTCATCATTGAATCTTTACCTTGGCTGTTGTTTAATTAGTCTCGTTTAGCTGAAGACTCGCGATCAAGCGTCTAGACCCTTCGGCACACCATCATGTCAAGTGTTTTTATTCATGTGTGATCCCTAGCTAGTTAAGCAATCCAAACCGCTCCTAAATTTTGGTCCCGAAATGTACATTGTATTTAGAAGGATCATTTCGGTGTTTCGATTTGCCTGTCAAGTTAGACTTTAAGCACCACTAACTAACTACCAATCAGCGAATGAACTCGAAACCCCCAGTCACATGAAGGAGGAACTTTTATGTATGGAATACATATATATATATATATGGAAGAAATGCATAAAAGCTGTATAAAAGTGTTACAGAGGATACCTTATTCTCACATGTGATAAAAATAGATCTCAGTTTTAGATTGGAGTATCAACAATGTATAATTCTATTGTGGGTAAAATTAATTTTGATAAAGTCTCATAGTGTTGTTTAGTAATATTTACTGAGCAATAAATTGTGCTCTACCACAGTGCACAAGTTCTATTCTTATGTCAACAGAGTAATCTAACCACATTCTATGCATGTAATTATTTAGGTCTTCTAGCCCCAGCAATAACCCTGATCTTTGCTGAATCTAACTGTAACGTGAAAATATTCCTAAACTAGCTGTAATCTGACTTGAACCAACCCTATTGTCGCCTTTATTAGGTTAATCTGACCCTAACTTGACCTTGGCTCAAGGCGTAACTCGATCTTTCACAAACCTTAGCTATAACTTTTCAGATATCCTATTTAATAGCATAGCACTTCGATGGGCATATTTTATTGATGATGACAACATTATTTGCCGGATTTCACTAACTTGCTCACTGTGCGTTTCAAGGTCATTGGTGAGGTCTCATTCCCTAAGTAGTTAGTGGTGATTAATATTTAAATTGGCCGATTCACCTTTGGTCTACTCAGAAAAAAGTGCGTCGGTAGCACAGCGGTAGAATGCTTACCAACCACCTGCGTGGTCCGGCTTTTTATTCCCAGCCGACTCATTCCTTTATCTCACTAAGCCAGTAATAGGACTGGTAAAGAGGGAGGGTTGGGCATGTTGCTAGCAACCCCATCCTCTAAAAGTGAACACCAGTGCTACCGAAACTTCAAGCCTCCAGGTTGAAGTTCCCTGTGCTCCTACTCAGAACAAATGTTGAGGTAGTTGTGGTTATAAGAACTTGTATTAGTATATGTCATAATTTCCTCAAACGTCAACATGCCCCTCTCCCGCAGGTCTTATTAATTTAACATAATCAGGGAATTGGAAGAAAATGCAGTTAGTGTGTTCTTTGATTTTGTCTAGTACCACATCACCAGTGTTATGCATAATGATTCCTTGTTGATATTTTTCACTTTACGAATAGTATTGGTGAGAATGTTGGGACTGGGAAGGATGAAAATCAGTGCTCCGAAAGAGGCTGGAACTCTCAACCTCTGCGTTACACGTACAACGCTCTAACCAACTTAGCCGCCATGGCAAATTTCATGGAGTTTCGTACATACAATTTTACTACAATTACAATCGAAGGAGAAGTAGCCAAATCGATCATCCATCAGCTACAATAAATAAACACGTGAGGATCCTATTGCATTTAAGGCACTCACTGAGTTCCTGAAGTTTAGGATAATGCTCACTGAAGCAAAAACGTCGTTGGAATTTTTCAAAGAATGTGTAGAAACCAAAGGTTATCCCAAACTAAATATATTGTCCATAAGGTGTGTGCACATACTCCTTTGATTTTGAAAAATACTAGTGTGATTTCTAAATTTATTCAATAGTATCAGTAGTGTTTATAATAATAGCTTTTTTGAACAGTGTTTATGTATTGTAGATGATTTCCGGCGGAGTTTATTGCATGGTATTTCCTCCTTATATAGGATCTTCGAATAGGGTATAAATTGAAAATAGATCGTGTGAAACAGTTCTATCTGACATGAAGAGCAAACCAATCCACCATTTCGATATTTCTTCTTTCTATCCATCGACAAATGCACAACATTTAATTGAGAGTCTCAGGAGTACATTTAGGGACCCGAGAAGGTTACACCAGAACATGTATCTCATGTGTTGGGCTACATTACAACTCACGATTAGGCTTATTCTCAAGTTTAGTGGGAACTAGGGAGTCAGTAGGTTGTAATTATTTCAAATAACCGCGCCTAGTTAACTAGCTTGCTAGTTTTCTAGCCACTCCCAAGCCAGAGTAAAGAGGGAGGGTTGGGGTGTGGGGCCAGCAACTCTACACCACTAAACCTATCAAACTGCTAGAGAAACGTCAACGTATAGAAAATATATTTAAATGTAAAAATTCAAATAACAGTCTTATTCTTCGCTCGTATCGGCGAAATGAAATGACGCGGCGGGTTGGTGAAAGCCTTCGGGAATCCGACCAGCCGATATGCATTCTGTCGATGGAAGCAAGCATAAGAAAGGAGACATGGGTAGTCAATACAATGCATGAGACTAAGGAGGCTGTCTAGGTAGTCAAAGAAATGAGAAGATATGGTGCAGAAGTGCTCGGAATGTGCAGGAACAGATGGAAGAGATTAGAGACTATGGGCAATCATGGATTCAGCTGAATAGGATGGCAGAAGATAGAAGAACGTGGAGATGAGTTGTTGAATCCCTATGTTCCAATCGGAACCCAGGGGAATAATAAGTAATAATGATAATGATAATAATTATTATTTTAAATACTCACGAGAACAAATAATAGAATGAGATGGTCATATTTTAATCGATCAAGAAAAGTCAACTATAGGAATTATAGGTAATATATTGATGGAGGTTATTGGTAGTTCAAGTTTCAAGCAGGCCACCGAAGAGGCAAAATGTGCTTATGTTTGTTTCACTCAAATTTCATCTTTCTGCTTATTTTGTTAACATAACATTATAATCTTGGTTGTTTAACCCTCGAACAAGAATAGTTCTGGAACTGCCTCTCCCATGTTTACTACAAAAACATACGAATGCACAGATTAGTTGATGAATTCATCAAAAGAAACATTTTATTCTCAGCAATAGTCGTCTTTTTAATTTTTCCTATGATGTTATTTGCATATTCCGTGATCCAAATTCACTTATTGCAACCACACATATTAGGAAATATGAAATAAGCATGAAGACTGTAGAGAAAAGGAGAGCATAAATATTATTATTCTTGTTTCCTTTAGTTCCTAGAGGAACATAGGGATTCAGCCACACATCTCCATTGCATTCGGTTTTCTGCCAGCATTTTCACCTGACTCCGCGTCTGCCCATATGCTTTCATCTTCCATTCGCATGACCTCCTCCACTCCATTTCAACCTCACACTGAAGACCAACTAACTCACCGCTTCCCATTCGGGTTCCACTTGAGCGATGGCTTGTCGTGTTATGTCACTCACTTGGTGGTCTGTTTTCTCAGATTATGGCCAATCCACCTACATTTCTTCCTGCTTATTTGTTGCACAATCAGTTCCTGCTCGGCTGGTTCGCTACCAGAGGTCCCTTCCTGTTGCTGATATTTTCTGACTGGCCACCTGCTCTTGAGTAGTACTTAGCAAAGACAGCTGCTGATGAAACTCTGTAGTTTGTTCGAAGTGTCCTTCTTGATGCACCAAGCTTCTGATCCATAAAATAACCCTGACTTCACACTGAGGTTTTAAATCCGCATCTTATTTTTCCTGCTGAGTGTTGTTGACCTCTACACAGACTTAAGAGAAATGAAAGCTTGCCTTGCTTTCCCAATCCTCGCTTTGATATTCTCATCAGTTCCGTCCGCGTGTAGTTGAAACGATGCTTCCCAGGTAGGTGGGTAGGTGAAGGAGGTTGCTTCTTTCAGATTTCTTCCGTTTATGCTGATTGTTGTTAGTTGTTGTCGCTGTTGTCCAAGAATCTTCATCACCTCTGTTTTCTTTATGTCCACCTGAATTCCTATCTTCTCTGGATGCTTGTTCTGCCAACTTGTTGCTTTTCAATTGCATATCTTTCAGTTTGTGGGAAATGAGCACAAATAAGATGGGTTTTTTGAGTTCAACATTGTTATAGAAACAGGTAAATATATTACTTCATCATGACAATATTTTTAATTTCATGTGACTGAGGGTCATTTTTATTCTTCTCTGTTATTTATAGTTTGTAGCTTGTTTAAGCCAGTGGGTTACCTGAATGCATTTACTTTAATTCCATTTCTTGGTGTTTGAATAATATCCTTAGATTGCAGCATGAACTCACACAAAATTATTGACTTTGTAAATGATTGAGTCTTCTTTCAGATAGAATGAGATCGCAACATAGAATATGTATCGTTGATGAACATTTTTCCACTTTGTCCTATTCTCTAATAACCTCTTCAGGTAGCCCCACCACTGCCCTTAATTTCTCATATCGTTCTCGCACGATATCCTCCATATTATTCCCAGGCCTACAGACAACTAGTCAATTCCCATTTGGTCTGCATTGAGAGCGAAATCATTCTACCGAACAGGGCAAAAACTGTGGTAATTAAGAAACTGTCCTGTCCAGGTAGGTTTTCAATAAATAGATCTTTTGATCGACCCATCAAGCCGTCGACTAAGCAATATGTCTAGGAAACATAAACAGTTATCTTCCTCTTCTACAGATGTAAGTGATATGCTGTTCTGGACTTCATTCATTCGATTTAAAATTGAGGTGTCAGAACAAGATTTATCACTGATGATTAAAATATCACCTACATACCTTCTATAAAGTGGCACATTTTCGATTCAGTCCTCCGATAAATTCTCAATGTGCGACATATAAATATCTGCTAAAAGAGGCCCTAACGGACTTCCCATAGCACTAACATCAACTTGGCGGAAACAATCGCCTTCAAATGTAAACCTAACATTGTTACTACATAGAAGTAATAAATCCCTTAAATAAGATATATGGAACGGGATGAAAAAATTGTTTGTGGAAATGTAATCACACAAAATGTCAACTGTTTTGAGCAAAGGCACATTAGTGAATAAGGAGTTTACATCAAAAGAGTACATATTCTTATTCGTAATATTAATATTACTATTGTCAAGAAAATCAACCATTTCAAATGTATCTTTTAACACATACTTACAGAATTGTGTTTTAACTGGATGCAATAATTCTACTAACCATTTAGCAAGTTTATGTGTTGGGGATTCGCACATTGACAGTATAGGACGTAGAGGATTATTGGGTTTATGTATATTTGGCAAGCCATACATATGCGGGAATTTACAATCTGATGTCTTTAACGAGTCAAATTTGTCTTTACTTATAGCATTTAGGCCTTGAAGCTTCAGTAGATTAGCTGTCACTGTACCCTGCAACAACTGGATATCTTCTGAGGAGGGATCACGGCTAAATTTGCTTTCATCATCAAGAATAGATATTATTTTAGATTTATAGTCACTTTTATTCATAATAACGACTCCAGAACCTTTATCAGGTTTCGTAATAATGATATTAGGATTTTCCCATAGCTCTTTCAAGGCTTTGAAATGCTGGGAATTAAAATGTTTTTCTCCTTTGGGTTGTTGTTTAAACACTGATGAGCTATATCCACCATCTTGGCATTAAACCAACCCCGATCTTCATTGGATGTTGCAGCAAGAGGTTTGACTTGGTCATGTGCGTCGGTGGCACAGTGGTTAGGAATGTCGCCGACCATGCACACGGTCCGTGGTTCGATCCCCTGCCGATGCACACCTGATATCTATGGTCGGCCGGCGAAATTTGGGTTTACGATATCATACGTTGGAAATTCCATACCTGTACCGAAAAATACGGTGTGGAATCAAGCTGTAATAAAAAATAAGTTTTCAAACTCAGCATGGATGTTTAAATCCGTAAATTGCGTGCGAGGAACACACAATTGAAGTCCAAGGGACAAAGCTTCTTTCTGATGAGAAGATAGAGTAACATCAGCAAGATATGTAACATACTTATCAGTCTTTAATAAAATAAGTCAGTATAAAATTATAACATACTTTCGTCTAACAACAGGCACATTGTAAGTGCGTCACAGTGAGATAAAACATCATAATGATAAGTAAGCTGAAGTACTGCAGTGTGTGTAAATAAATATATCGTGTTAGAGAGAGAAGTTCCTCGAAGATTAATTAACGAATTTGTTGGACTATTCGATATGGTCTCAATGGTGGTGGGTGAGTTCTGGTGATGAGTCTCAAACTAGAAAGAGGAAGCAGTCCAGAAGTCCCTGGTGGTCTTCCAGTTGCTCCGTAACTGATGTCAGCTTGAGAACAATCCTGTAACTGGTCAGATCCATGCAAACCAAAAATTGACAGATCAGAAAAGATCAAAATTCAGTGTATAAGAGGTCGAGTGAAAAGATGATGGTGTAATACGCTGAGTAGAATTCAGAAGGTCGAGAAGAATTATCTCTTTTTTGGAAGTCAAACCGTAAAAAGAGGGGATGCGGGTTAAAAGGATAAGTTAGTGAAATTGGAAAACAAAGCGTTACTAAGAGAGAAGTCACCAGGTCAGTTTTGTTGTTTTGTTACAATATCCTCAGTGGCGCAAAGGTTAAGACGTTCACCGACCATGCAAATGGTCCGAGGTTCGATCCGCGGCCGACGTAAACCTGATATCAATGGTTCGCCTGCTAAATTTGGGCTACTAGTATCAAATGCTGAAAATTTCAAACTTGTACCAAAATACTGTGTGGAATCAAGCTATAATAATAATTGTTTTGAATGATTCAAGTGCATCCACTCGATGGCCTGTGTCTATCAGATGTTTGGTGATTGACGATCGGAAGAAGCTAACGTAGGCCATTCTTTCCGTTCTTCCAGTGTAGCTAGTCCCCCAGATACATGTGAATTCTTATACGGAGTTAGAGGTACAGCAACAGGTACGCGATATTTTCGTTCACCAGTTCACCAGTCGTTGAACTGAAACCGGTGTCTGGATCTTTAGTCGACTGACTTTTCAACCTCAATGGGCTGGTTTCGATCCTTGATCAGATCACTGGTGCACATTGCCCTAAATTTGGAAACACAAAATAAGCAGCTATTCCGTACTTCTGCGTTTCCAATGATTCTCTAAATGCTCACAGTTTTTGAACGTCTACAAAATTCATGGTCTGAATAGCATTCACGAATTATTTCTTTATAAGATATGCAAGTGAATACTCATTGATTAGACAACGTCATCCGTGAAATGTGTTTAATTAAACAGCCATATGCATTAGTTTAATAAAGACTAAAAGGATTAAGTATAAAAATGCATAATATTGATAGTAGGATTATGGGGTATGAATAGTCGTCTCAATAAAACAACTAGACATTAGTCTCTTACACAATATACCCTACACTATCAAGGTGTATAGGATTATTTAATGAAATTTAGTTAGGAAAAAAACTTACTTAGCGAAAAGTTAATCCTTTGCATTGACGTAATTCTTAGACAGTACACCCTCATGAGCATAATTTATTGTCATGGTGGAATTTAAAGTCTTAAGGTAACAACGAAAAGCACTTCAAAGAATATTGCGCAACGAACGCATCAAAATGCATGAAGCAAAAAGTAATGGAAACGTAATTAAGCAAACTGATTGACATAATATAAGTGAGATAAAATTGAGTGAAGTCCAAGTTCAGCTGAGCGAAGGACAAGTCAACATCAGTGTTTTAAAGAGCACAGGTGTAAATTTAGTAGGAAATGTTTAGGCAGGCTAGTTCCATTATCATTTCAATATCCGAATCAACTTTTTCTGTGTATCGATTGCCATGGCTTCTGAGGTTTGAAAATGTGGTCAACTCGTATATCTTTAGCAAGGTTTGGTGATGAAGATTTCTGACCAACTGCAACAGCAACTACAACAGGCAACAATCAGCATAAATGGGAGAAATCTGAAAAAAGCAACCTCCTTTACCCGCCTACCTAACTGCCTGAGAATCATCGTGTCAACTGTAGACGGACGGAACTGATGAGGAGATCATCAAAGCAAGGACCGGGAAAACAATGCAAGCTTTCATTTCTCTCAAGTCTGTGTGCATATCAACAGCACTTAGCATAAAAAATAAGATCAAAAGTTTTAACTCCAGTATGAAGTCAGTGATACTTACTGTGCGGATCAGAGACTTGGCGCGTCAAGAAGGGCAATTCGAACAATCTACAGACCTTCATCAACAGCTGTCCTCACTCAAAACTACTCAACATCAGATGGCGGGCCAGAAATGATCAGCAACAGGGAGGGATCTCTAGTAGATAACCAACCTAGCAGGAACCAACTGTGCAACAAATATTCGGGTAGAAATGGAGATGGATTGTCCATACTCTGAGAAAACTATCAAGTGACATCACGCGCCAGGCCATCACTCGTGTGGAACCCGAATGGGAAGTGGCGAGTTAGTTGGTCGTCAGTGCGAGGGTGAGGTGACATGGAGGAGATGATGTGAAGAGGAGATGAAAGCATGTGGGCAGACGTGGAGCCAGGTGAAAACGTTGGCAGAGAACCGAACTCAGGTGGAGGCTTATGTTCTCCTAGGAATTAAAGGGAAACAATTATAATAATAGATGGTTAGACGCAATCGTCAGGAAGCTTCTGTCTTAGGTTTTGTGCCAGTCACTACTCACCAGTCAGCAAGGCGTATATAGAACTCTGAATGGACTCATGTCTCTTCTGACTGCAGTCCTGGGTGGTGCGGAATCGAAAGTCAGAACAATAATAAATTTTAATTTTAGACGATATGTAAACACACATTACAGAAACCTTCAGGGTCTTTAGTATAGCAATAATCTGAAATATCAAAAAAGAGAAGATACTCTTTCGACGGCGAATTCATTCACATAGCTGTACAATAGCATTTATATATATGATCATTTGTGTGTGTCTACATGAGGTTTGTCAAGTTTAGATAATTAATCAGGTAATACAAGGATAATCTAATATAGAAACAAGGTTAATTAGACAGCAACTAAAGTAAGTCTGAGTTAGTAAGATGACTTAATGTAATTGACTAAGATGTTTCAGCTTATGTCTGGATAGCAACAGAGGAGATTACAGGTAGAGACTAAGTAGAGGTGGGGTAGAGAATGATGCCATTTAAATTAGGACTGAAATTGAGCAAATAAATTGTATGATTTCGGCCGTACCAAGCGTCCGCTGTCCGAACGTATCACTGAACAGCATGGTTTTACAAAGGAGAAAATCGATGCCCCACAGCTCTATCTAAGAACATCTGATAGATTCTGGACACCAGTATACAGCTCAAACAAACTTCAAATTCATCTACAGAACACGAAGCAGTCTTCCTGAAAGTGTACGAGTCAGAATTCTTCAAACTTCCAAAGCAATGGTAATTCACTTGCTAAGCTCTGAACTCTGCATACAGAGGAAATTGGTTCACTCAATACTCTTGCAATGGAAGCAATCTGTCTTAATACCCATTAAGTAAATTCTATTTCTGTCTGTCTCTTCAATTGTAATATTTTACATTTTCAAATTTCCTATTTTCTACCCCTACCCGATTTAATTTCTACAGCATATTATCACTGTTACTGACTTGACCAACGTTCAATTTCTAGTCATTTATGTTGCATCATCCTATTTATTTGCTCAATTTTAGTCCTAATTTAAATGGCAGTATTCTCTACCCTACCTCTTCTTAGTCTCTACCTAGGTTGAAACATTTAAGTCAATTATGTTACGTCATCTAACTAAATAACTCAATCTTACTTTAGTTGCTGTCTAATTAACCTTGTTCCTATACCTGATTAATTAATTATCTCAGCTTGACAAGCCTCATGTACACACACACAAATAATGCTTTATAAATGCGACTGTATAGCTATGTAAATGACTTTATCGAAAAGAATCTGTTCGCTGAATGTTTTCTCTTTTTCATATAACTCAGTCTGAAGTACACCATTTATTGTAGTGTTGCTGCATATGAGGAGAGAACCAATTCTGTACATTCATTCTTAAGCTCCTTCAATTCGAAAATTGCATAGCGTATAGTGGGAAATCAATTGAATATGCGCACGAGTTTATGCAGTGGTCATGTGACATATAATTGCATGACTAAAACAATTCAGAAGACTTTAAGCATTTCAATGGATGTAAATACTGGTAGCCGAGTTATTTAAACAGGCCACCAGAAAGAACATGATTTCCTTGAAGTTTTTAGGTGCACCTTGCTGACGAGTTTTAACTGGCACGAAACCTAGGACGAAAGTTTCCTAAAGATTGTCTTCAACCATCTTATATTGTACACTTTCTTTCGCATGTTATAGAGAATTCTAGGTTTCTTATCTTATATTGGTAAACAGAATATGGCTGAAAAACATAATCCTACCAAAGATCAAAACCAGAATTTGCATACTTATCGTAGATGATAAATTTGTAATAATCAAAAGAAACGAGTTAGATAAAGCTCACAACCTGATAAACAACGTCTTCAACGACATCAAATTCACAAGAGAAGAGGAATCCAAGAATGAAATCACATTTTTTTTTGTTTAAAGCAAGCAATAAAAGTTAATAAAGCAGGATTTAATGAATTTATCAAGTTTCGGTAGAACTCGTCAGCTGAATACTCTACATACACGGATATATACTTTTGAAGTTACATTGGGAGATATAGGACTGAATACTTTACATACACGGATATATATAGTTTTGAAATTACATTGGGAGATATAGGACTGATAAGTAAATAAACTACATTGAATTAGTCATGCAGAAAGACAGGTGCGAATGTTTTTCCAGGTCATGTGCAATTAGATAAGGGGAGAGAGAGTATGGGAGATCAAAATTAAGATAAATTGCATTACGCTTCAATTACATCACTTAGATAAACAATTAGACATTAGAGAATTTAACAATAATTGCAACCAGAGGGATGTCAATAGTAATAGTTATAATAACAATAATATAATATAACAATAATAATAGTGTTGAAGTGGGTTAAGATAATGCTACTGATAAAGGATAGTTTTAAATGGATCAAGAATAGTAATGAGATTAATAATAGTAATAATAAAATAATAATAAGAGGTAGAATTATAAGTAAAACGTATTACCATGGTAGATTCAGAGTCACGACCATCTCCTTTTGTACACAGAGACCTGGTTTGTAAACTCGAATTGCACAAGCCTCTGCAATTGCAAGCATCTTCTTGTTTCTTTGTCTGCTGACAATTGTGAATGACTTGACTGCGTCGATATCGTGCCCGTAATCCACAAGATGCTTTGTTATTGAGGATTTTGGCATTTTGAACTCAGCTGTTTTCAACCATTTTGGCAAATGCTCCATCATGCGAGTAGACAATCTCCTTTCCGTACGACCTATGTATTTGCTTCCACAAACACACTCAAATTGATATACGCAGTTTGAAGTGTCGAGGATTGGCGACTGGTCTTTCCCAGATTGTTGAAGCACTCGTTTAGTGGTGTTAAGGAAAACAAGTTTTGCAGCATAATAGGTTCTCTTGATGGCTTTGTCGAGTCTTCGTTTGACTACTTCCTGTACATCATCTCCTTTGAACGGCAAGTTGATAAATACCTGTTTATTCGGAACTGTTTGGATTGTTTTGCAGCGGGTGTTTTCTTTAGAGTATTTATTAATGAACTTCTCAGGGTATCCATTCTT
>OX235273.1:153561417-153621762 GCA_944472155.2 Trichobilharzia szidati
TGAACATATGAATTGATAAACGCACACAGAGTCGATCAACTGTGGGATCTTGTCCTTCAGGTTACTGAACAGTAGTGGTCGACTAGTAAAAGCTATTCTCAGAGATGCAGCGCGGAATGTTCTTCTCAGGGACTGTGATATCATACTATTATCATTATTTTATGCATTCATACCTATTATTCAATTCCCCCACCGGATATAACTTCTTAAAAACCATATTTATTTACCAGTGTACAGCTTGGTGATAAATTCGTTGTAAAGAGTCTCTTCGCTGAACCAATTGTTTTGATTTTCTAAGTTAGATGCAACGATATTGTAGCGAATGCTGTCAACTCCACTGTGTACAAGAAGTACGTTTTTAGAATAAAGCTAATTATTCATATTATTGCTCATGCCATATGCTGAATATTAGATCTTTTAATATTCCCATTATTAATATTATAACAAGACATATAAGCCTAACGAATCGAAAAACACGGATCTGTACAGATGACTCCACATCCAAAATATGCTGGTCCAAGGGAGTTATCCTAGAAGATTTGTAAGGAGACACATGAACACCAGGTGGCATAGCGGTTAGGACGCTCGCTGACCATGCACATGGTCCCGGATTCGATCCCCGGCCGACGCATATCTGATACCAATGGTCGGCCTGCTACAGTTGGGCTACCTATATCACATGCTGAAAATTCTATACTTGTGTGATGTCACCTGACGAATATTGATTGCTCAAGTGAAATCAATCTACCTAGCTGTTCCACTCATATATGTATCTACAAATTTAGGTGCTCCTGTGGAGAAAGCTATATAGGGCGAACAACTAGCCAGCATCTACCTTCATGCTTCGGAAAATACCAGATAAAGTATATATGAAGTTCTACCTTGACTCATTTGATTGATAGCGGTCACCAAGTGAACAGAAGAAGTGCCTTCAAAGTCATCTGTCGCATTTCATTGAAACGTCCAACCAGAACTCGAACCAGCCTTTTACACATATTTGAAGCAGTGGGAATTCGAGAGAACAATCCTAGTCTTAGTACATAAAAGAAGTTTGTTCTACTTTTGCCTCTCTCTTGCCTGCCCACATAAATTCTAATCAAAACCCTCCCACACGCTTCCTTATCTTCCATTTCCTTTGTACTTTCATGACATTTATTTAAACTCTGATTATCTACCTGCCCACTTCACATAACTTTTAAGATTTGACATAACTTATTTATTGAATTGTCTACATATACAAATATTAATACCTTTGTTATTCTTATCGCCACCTGCATAAACCTTATTTAAAACAATTTGTTTCCTTTATGAATTTTATCTATAAACCTTAGTATCAATATTTCGTTATCATTATAATCATCGTTATTAATGACGTTCAAAACATTTACCACATTATTATTATTATTTGATCCACAAACTCACCGTCATTGGTTAAAATTTTATATAAGAATCTACGTAAATTAGAGTAAAGCCTGAATAAGATTTAAGTTAATATATGCATCAAGAAATTGGTGCAACAGACCAACCAGCAACCATCAATTTTGATTTGACACTAGTAACTAGTGTGATGCGTCTAGTCCTCTCTTTGGTGCAGACTGAATTCTATCAGTCAGGTTGTAATGTGGCCACCATTTCAGGTAGCTCGCCATCATGGTGTACATTGTTTGTGATGATATTACATGGTTGGAGGGAATCGGCAGGAAGCCTCAGACCTAGGTTTCGTGCTAGGTGACGCGGGTTTGAATCTCAGAAGGGACATCAGTTCCTTCAAGGTTGCAGATACGCCTTGATGACGAGTGCCAACTAGCACGAAACCTAGGTCGAAGGCTTCGTGCCGTTTGCCTCCAACCATCTAATATCATCACAGCAACCACCAACTTAACAGATATTATCGAAGGAAATGAAAATGATCACTGGTGACTGACCTTATTCACCTAGGTAGTTACCTGGGGTTCCAGTGGGAAGTCGTGACCAGTAGGGTGCAGCAGGTCGGGTGTGAGGACAAATACTCGTCGAAGATATTGGCTAACGGTTGCGCTATATCATGAATTGGCAGAAGTTAGAATTCATGGGCCATTGGATCGGGTCCCAGTGGCTTAATTGTATACGAGCTCGCCTTGTAGCCAGAAGGTCGTGGGTTCGAACTGTGGCGGTGGGTGCGTACTGATGAAGAGTCCCAAACTAGGACGAAACAGCTGTCCAGTCAACCAAATCGCTACAAACCAACAACGTGATAAGCTATCACTCGAATGGAACCCAAACCGCAAACAACCAATTGGATGTCCAGAGGTGATTTTGAAGGATATCTTATGAAGGCTAATGACAACTTGTGGATAACCAAGTAGCCAACTAAAGTGAACAGAACCATCGATAACAAATACGAGGAAATAAATGAGCCAGTCATTTTGCTAATAACATATTAAGTCTTTGGCTTCACGACTGACGCTATCTCTATTACATAAAGGTGGCTTAATCAGGGTATCGCTGGGTTGCTCTAATTGATTATACACGAGAGCATATACTCTTTTATAGAGACTTCTCTACCTACCTTTTCAGATGCGAGGGAATGGAGAGTCAGGAATATAGTGGGTGATGTATTGAAAGTCAGGCAATATTGATTAAGTTTTCTATAGTTAGTTTGTAAGGAATAGTTTTTACATTTCCGAGTTGATCACGGATTGATATCAGTTAGAGAACCATTGAAACCATCAGGGAGTACTGGAGAGCTGTTTCATCCTAGCTTTGGGACTCATGGACAGTACGCACCTAGACACGTGTCAGGATGGATGTCCCACCGACAACATTGGTTGGGGTCGCGATAAATCCCGATTTGGTAGAAGTAAGAATTCATGCACTGGCCATTGCACCGGGTCCCAGTGGCTGAATGCTGTACGAGCCAGCTTGCCTTATAACCGGAAGCTTCTGAATTCAAATTCAATGAATCCTAAGCACTGGGATGAAACAGCTGTCCAGTAATCCTTGCCGGCTTTCAATGGTTCTGTAACTGATATCAATCCATGATCAACTTGTAAAAATATGCATTAGGCCCATTGCTCACATGAGTTTAGGCGTCTGTTAACTACCGTAGTTAAGAGCTGAATTAGTGTCACACCAGTCATCCTACTCATAACCTGTAATACGCGTCACAAATTACTGTCAGTCACATACACACGAAAGCCAATAACTCGATAAAGATTGACGCTGTAATATTCAGATAACCGGTTGAACGGGTTAACAACAAGCAAATGGGTAAAAATCTATCAGTTTACGAATTCTTTATTTTCTAAGTGTAGCGCCAACGTCATTTTTGACTTTTCTATAGCTGGTTAGTAAGAATTGGTTTTGTTTTTACGAGTTGATCACGGATGGATATCAGTTAGAGAACCATTGAAAACTGGCAAACAGCACTGGAAAGTTGTTTCATCCCAGTGCTTGGGAATCATCGTCAGGACGCACCCACCACTGGCGTTTGAACACAGCAGCTTCCGGTTTCAAGGTTAGCTGGCTCATATACCATTCAGCTACTGAGAGCCACTTCACTGACCAACCCATGAATTCTAAATTCTACCAATTCATGATCTAGCATGACCCCAACCAATGTTGTCGGTCGGACATCCATCCTCACACGGAACTGGATGGACCTCACTGGTCACTGGTCACTGTTGAACACTGGACTTGTTTTCAATCAGATCACCACAAACTCAAAAATTCAATATCAAACTTGATTATAACAAAGTGTCCGCTTTCGCACTACACCAAACGCAAAATACGAATCATAGGGGAACTAGGAGAACGGTTTCCTTGTACTCGCTTCTTAATCACAGCCTGCTAACCTCAACTCTTAAGCCAACAATAGCAATGTACACTTATATATCACTGCGTGATGTTCATAATTAGTTTTGTGAATATGAACACGTTGAGCTGTCTGCATTGTTCAGTATTTTAGATAACACGATTAGAATGAACATAATGGTTAAGTTCTACACTGAATCACTTTCAACTTCATGAATTATTCTAAAAATAGCTTATCTTGATTTTCGTCTACCACTGTCATAAATAAGACTGAATTCATGAGCATTAAATTTGTTTCCCTGTTCCCTCCACACAGCACGTATGTGTGTTTCACCTATATAATGAATTTTGTTCATATAAGAAGACAAAATGAAAAAAAGTTAACATTTTCATTGTACCCAAAGGTTAACAACTGAAGGTATTTAGAAGTAACTGGAAATCATGACATAAAACCTCAACTAACTGTCGAACTGTTTCGTCCCTGTTTGGACTCTTCAGTGGTATGCACCCATCTCTGGTGTTAAAACCCAGAACCTTCGTAGACCACCTGATGTGCGCTAGTGACTGGCTATAAGATGAAGATGCCAAGAGCTTAGTGAGAAGTCGTGACCACTACGGTCCACCAATGTTTCGGGATCCAGGAGAAATACTTGCCAGCGATGACATTGGTTGGCTAGTGACAGTCGCACGAAAATCACGATTTGGTAAATGTGTGAATTCATGAACTGGCCACTGTGTTCGCTGCCAGTGGCTAAATGGTCTATGAGCTTGGTTCATAACCGGGAAGTTGTGTGTTAGAAACCATGTAGTTGGTGCGTACTGTTTAGTCCTCTTCACTAGTTTTCATTGCATCTTTAACTGACATCAACCCGTGAAAAATCTTGAAAAAATCAAATCATTACAAGCAAACTCTTAAGAAATAACTTTGAAGCAGTGGACTGGAAGAGTGTAAGAATATTATAATCTCTTCTCAAGACCTTTGAAAGTTTTGACGCTACCTTAGACCTACAAAATGTCTCATTTGGAATATGGGTTTGAGGCAGTGAGCCCTTGTCTCACCTATGAAAGAGATATATTTGTAAAGGGACTCTGAAACCTTCCACATTAGGGGATAGTGGATCGTCTGGATGTATTTCCACTTCCATATCAGCAGTTGAAATGGAGGCTGGTGGAGTTTTTGTATCAGATTTTGACGCTGGCGAATCATGTGCATGTCCCTCTTTTAGAACTGACCATTTGAGAATATGGCAACTTAAAGTTACAACACAAAGATTCGAATAACCTTCGGCTAGAAGTTCATTTCTTTTATGGTTTTGTGAACCTTTAGAAATCTTGAAACAGTCTGTACTTTCACCCAAAGGAACATTGCAATAAGATGGTTAATACAAGCACAGTGTCTACTATTTCCTATAATCGTCTGAAGACGGGTGACCAAGCAAATTCATAAGATGTCTCAGGAAACACTGCAGTGGTGTAACGCCGAGAAGAAGCCTATATTCATCGTTTATTTCTAAAAAGTGATGACGTATAAGCGACATACTTATCCGACAACTAAACTTGTTCTTGTCTGTAGAACTAGTTGTGAACTTTCTCAGTCATAAGTGTAGAGGTGTGCACCTGAAGTCAACTCAAACTCTGCCTTAGAATTCACACTTAAATGTCAGAGAAAGTACACTGAAAGGACAGAAAGATGTGCATCCATTCACTCCTTCTGCCATATTTAAAAAGAAATGAGACTAATGGATACACATTCACCATTCCCGTTATTACTGTCACTATAGTTTTTTCTGACTTACCGATCTTAACTCGCACAACTGATTTCGATTCTCTACCGATCGCTTACTCCTGTATCATTACGTAATATTTTTTCAGCCTGCATGCTGTGAATCCAATAGTGTTTCTCTTGTTAAGCCTACTAATAAAACTAATCAAATATTCATCGAAAGTAAGGTTAAATAACCCCTTTGTTTGCATGTCATTTGTAATTAGTACCACCTTCGTGCCAGACTTATGCTAATGAGATAAAAATTTGTTTTCACAATTTTTTAATACTATTCATAGGATTTCACCATAAGCTGACATCGGTTACAGAACTACTGGGAAACCTGTGAGTACTGGACAACTGTCTCGTCCTAATTCGGGACTCTTCATCAATTCTCATTCACTGCAATTGTTCGAACCCAGGACCTTACATTCACAAAGCAAGCTGGCTCATATACCACTAAGAGCCACAGGCGAGTTTACCTTAACTTCTATGGGAAGTTGAGACTACTTGGGTGTACCAACGGCTGGACATTGAGAACAAATAGTCGCCACGGATGACATTGGATAATAATTCCATAATGGATAAGATTTTATTTTGATAAATCACACAGTGTAGTACAGTTATATTAACTGATGACGTTTCGAGCATAAACTATTGCTCATAATCATATCAAGTTGATTATGATTATGAGCAATAGTTTGTGCTCGAAACGTCATCAGTTAATATAACTGTACTACACTGTGTGATTTATCAAAATAAAATCTTATCCATTATGGAATTATACTCTACCACAGTGCCCAAGTTTTATACTTATATCAACATTGGATAATAGTCGAGCTAGATCATGAACTGGCGAAAGTCAGAATCCATAGGCTTGTTGAATGGTTTACCATCCTGCCTTTTAACTTGAAGGTCCTCGGTTTGAACCCCGATGGCGAGTACCGACTAAGAGTTCCAATTTATGCAAAACAGATGCCCAGTACTCCAATACTGGTTTTCCAATTGTTCTCTAACCAATGTCAGTTCATGATGATGTCCACTCAACCAGTCAAATCCCCGCAAACCAATATTTGATTGCTAATTATTTCAGGTTATCTGTATTTGATGAGAAGCTCCGAAATAAAAGTGTGAACTTTTCATGCCGCAAATATTTTTTTCTGTTTTGATCTGATGAAGATGATCAAGGTGTGAAGTGAGTACCTATAGGGGTTGAGCAAGCAGTCAGATATAGTGAGTTCATGGCTTTTATACTAGGCTTAACGTTCCGAATCACTTAATAAATTTAAAATGACACTATCGTTGTTCTAATGAATGCTCATTCCACTTACGTCTTCAATTTAACGATGGACAGTTGGCTTAAAGCTGTATAACGAGCACGCTTAATTCACTCAATATAAAGAACTTCCTAGTTCTCTGCACTTTGATGAAATGTTTTTCTCGTCCCTATCAACTGAAAAGACTCAAATACACCATCACAGAATGACAACTGCTAGTACTGTGTAGTCTATTTGGATTTATGTTTGAAACACTGCCATAAGACGAATTTCATACAATCCCCTCAAAACTAATATTTTCTTTGCAGAGTTGCAAACATCTGTGGCTGCATTAGCTTTGAGAAATATTGAGTAAAGGAGTGCGTCGACGCACTCCTTTACCTCCCTAAGCCAGAAATAAAACTGCTGAAGAGGAAAGGTTGAGAATGAGGCTAACAACCCCATCCTGTAAAATAAACACTGCTACAGAAACTTCAAGCCACTAGCTTGAAACCCATTCAGTCATGAAGAAAATAAAAGACAAATTCAGCGAAGAAAATTTTCTTTATAGACGAAATCATCTTGAGAGGCTGTACAGTCGTATTTATACTTACCAAAAATATATAGTGGTCTATGATTGAGTAATAGTGGGTGATATAACTGATATAATTACTCGGAAGTAGCTTTAGAAGTAAAAAAATTAAAAGTTGTAAATTACGCGGTACACAACGACACAAAGTTAGAAATTTGATAAGGTTAAAATTGCTATTGAGTGAGAATAAAGGTGGTAGTTGAGTGTCAATTTAACAAGTGTGAAGAGGGTGTGAAAATGCACAAAAGGAACAAATGAGAGTGATAATAGTGAATTAATTATTAAAGCGAAAGCAAACTAAAAGTCAAATTAAAATTTAAGGAAATAAAAAAGACAGTTGCAGCGAAGAAAGTTTTCTTTTCTACGAAGTCATCAACTAGGCTGTGCATTCGTGTATTTATAATAAATGGGTAGGAAAGTTCCAGAATAACTTCTGGTCAAAGGTCAGGTTAATAAAATTACAATTAGGAATTCAAACGCCATAATAGACAGGGGCGGGGACGGATAAAACTCAAACAAAGTAGTATCATAATTACTGAGGAGGTTGACATATTGTGCAATTAGGGGTTAGAAATGTAGAAATAACAGAAATAGACGGGATGTTTGGATAAAAAATCTAGTGGGATCATAACTAATGTGACGAATAATTGTTTATGCAATTAGGGATTAAATATGTAGAAATAATAAAAAAACAAATAAACAGGAAGTGTGGATATAAAAATATGGTAGTGTAAATAGTGGAGGGATTAAGAAAAACTTAAAAGTAACATGAATAAACAGGAAGTTTGGATAAGAAAGGCAATGGGGTAGTCACCTCCAGAAGAATTACCTGTTTATGATGGCCATGACAGGGACAGGGGGTGGACTTATTTCTTTTGAACACATAGTGTGTGTTTGAGGTTTTGGATGGCTAGTGTCTCCGCTATGCCCAGATGTTTAAGTTTCACTCGCTTTGATAGGTTTGATCGAACCCTGTATATTATTTTGAAGGATTTTTTGAATGGCGCTGAACTGACCAGATGTTCTGTTACTGAACTATATACACGTTTGCCCTCTCCTTTTACTAACCCCTAATTGCACAATATGTCAACCTCCTCAGTAATTATGATACTACTTTGTTTGAGTTTTATCCGTCCCCGCCCCTGTCTATTATGGCGTTTGAATTCCTAATTGTAATTTTATTAACCTGACCTTTGACCAGAAGTTATTCTGGAACTTTCCTACCCATTTATTATAAATACACGAATGCACAGCCTAGTTGATGACTTCGTAGAAAAGAAAATGTTTTCGCTGCAACTAACTTTTAATTCCCTATGATCAAATGTGTATATTCCGTGAAAAGAAAAAAATCAAGACTGTTTTACAGGGAACTACTAGTGAAGAGGTTAAGACCATGATAGAATAAGAGACTGGACAAACGTTTTCTGTATACAGAGTTTGGGGTTGTATTGAAGAATTGCCAGCGTCTCCGCCACACTGAAAAGTCGAAACCTCACACCCTTTGTACCATTTGGCCTCACTTTGTAGAAATTTGAATAAGACTTCGGTCAGCCATCAAACGCACACTCTACGCCACATCTCTTTCCTTCACATACCGAAGATTTTTGACCGCTCTACCTACGATTAAAGACGAAATTCTGTGCAGTCTACTTCAAACTTTATCTACAAATTAACCTGCGGTTGCGGTGGCACATACACATATATATAGGTAGAACCAATAGAATGTTCAAATGTTATGTGGTCGTCAAAAAGAACATCTTCCAAAATGGTTATTGAGATACATGGAAAATCTCAATGAAATTATTAATCTGAATAGAAATCCATCATCACCCATTGTAATGCACTTGTTAAAATCAGGTAACAAAATCAATCAATACTATTGACTGTTTCACAATTATTTTCTCACATAACCCTAATTCAGTGTTGGTTATTGAAGGTGATGAGAGCACTTTGGTGGATTAATCACATACATCCTAGGTTGTGTGTACAATCAACAAGAGACCTCAACCTTCGCCTACCATGAACTGTCTACTTGACCTATTTAAATATGATTGGTCATTAGCAAAGTGTGTACTTTTGTTCTATATGACTGAGTAATTGTCATGCATTTCATTTTATTTTATTATTGTGAACCATGCTAGTTGTAAAGTGATTATGGAGAAAGCTCCGAAATGACGATATCATCTTGCGAAATCTGCCTTACAATGCCTTCTTAAGATATCACCATGTTACGTTGGAAACGATAGGAATTAGTTGGTCTCGAGTCCCAATGGAAATGTTGGCACATTTAACTGACGAGTGCTAAATAGAGCGCTATAATAATATAATAATAATCACTTTACTCCAAACAAAAATTATCTTAGAGAACGAAATTTTTAGCTTTTTTATACATTGCCCAATTTAGTTCCTTTTATAAATATGTAGATACATAAAACTTAAAATATCAATACTGATATTAGTAGTGAAATCACTGCAAACAGAATGTTGGAGGAAATATAACGTTCTTACGAATTGATCGCCGATTGTATCAGTAAGAGAACCACTGAAAACTAAGGAGTACTGGATAGCTGTTTCATCCTAGTGCTTAGGATTCATTGGTAGTACGCACCCATCACTAGGGTTCGAACACAGGAACTTCCGGTTGCAAGGCACGCTGGATCGTATACCGTTTAGCCACTGGGAGCCAATTCACTGACCAGTTCGTAAATTCTAACTTCTACCAGTTCGTGATTTAGCACGACTAGCACTAACCAATGTCATGGGTGGGAAATCCATCCTCACACTCAACTGGATGGACTTTATTGGTCACGACTTCTCACTAGAACTCCAGGATGCTCAGTCATGTAACAAGTCACTAGCGAGCATCCAATTTATTTTCAAGAGTTTATTTGTGGGATTAGATTTGTTTTTATGAGTTTGACTACGGACTGATATCAGTTAGAGAACCATTGAAAACCAGCCAGGGAATACTGGACAGCTGTTTTATCCTATATATATAATGAATTCTAAGTATTCGGTATCAGGCAGTAATAATCTTTGCTTGTATTTTCCAGTTCAGGCACTAATTTAAAAAGTTTATAAGTTCCTTTCTGATATTCGACTCTTCACAAAACATGCGGGCTAAATGTGGTATCGTCAAATTTCTACACATGTTAGCTGAACGAGCACAATCAAAAAAAATCTTATGAAGTTTCTTCTGGTTTCACTCCCGAATAGATCCATGGAGAAAGTTGAGAATGAAGAGGATGTTCAGTATCAGACAAGATAACTTTAGCCAAATGCTTTCAAGAAGTGAAGTGCCTATTGACAATAACGTCAGTTACCTTAACCGAATAAAGCACACGACTAACCCTACTCACAGACTTCAGGCTTCTGTGTTATGTGAAATAGTTTTTGTTGAGGAGGTCAGGGAAGAATAGGTGGGCGAACAGTAAAGAACAATGAGCAGATAATGTGAATCAATAAATTGTAAGAGAAGAGTTTTAGTTATGATGCCAGTAGAGAATCTCAGCTTCTTTATGTAATGTCAAAAGAGAAACTTTGTGCTTAGAAGTCAACCCAGTAGGAGGCGATCAACAGGAATTTAAAGATAGGAGATATTCAATTTACGCTTTGTCAACACAGTGACATCAATATTACAGGAATCACGGGACGCAATCAGTTCATACAAGTCGTGTTCGTATCTGACACTAAAATCAACTTGAATACCAATGAGATGCTCACTGGCGACTGGTCCTAGTGAGGTGGGTAGTTACCTGGGGAAGCCGTGGGAAGCTGTGACCAGTAGGGTGCATCAGGTCGGGTGTGACGACAAATAATCGCCGAAGACATTGTCTAGCTGTTGCGCTACATCACGAATTGGCAGAAGCTAGAATTCATGGGCCATTGGATTAGGTCCCAGTGGCTTAATGGTCTACGACCTCGCCTTGTAACAAGAAGGTCCTGGGTTCTAACCCTGGTGGTGGTTGCGTACTGTTGAAGAGTCGCCAACTAGGACAAAAAGCTGTCCAGTACTACCAGGTATCCCAATGGTTCTCTAACAATTGTCAGCTCATTATGAAATTCTGTAACCAATCAACCAAATCCCTACAAACCAACACTTGAATTTTACATTTAGTTGGATTCACTTTAGGACCAATCAAGTGAGACCACTTGTTAACTGCAGATAAGAGTCTATTGATATAAGAATAATGCAAAACGGAAACTACTGGGACAGAAATAGTTAGATCATCGGCATATTTAATGAAATTATTTATGTAGGAATACGGGTAGTGATGCAGTAAGAAAAGAAAAAGTAATGTATAGAGTACAGAGCCTTGAGGTATAACAGTTTCCGTTGGCACCAAAGTGGATCACTTTCCATTCAAATAGTAAGCGCATCCTGAATTCAGCCGCTATAGTGATAATAATAATAATTTACATTGCGTACAAGAAATGCATGCCATTTTTACAGGCACAATCAGTTAAGTTGGTAATTGCAATCCTGAAGTATCATAAATTAATACTTTTTCAAAAGTTTAAATTGTTCGATTATCGTACAAGCAATCGGAACAGGTTCTTATAAGTGTCAAATTGTAAACCCTTCACGAAGGTCACCGTCAAAGTTGAGCGACAACCTAAACTTCGTTCCGTTTCCTGCTGATAGTTATGGTTAACCAGTAAACAGCGTATATCTGGGTGGGTGTTATGCCACCACTTGATTAAAAGCTATTTCAGGAAGAGGAGAACGTCCTGGAAAACTACAAAATGGCATCAAATAGAATTTTGGATGAAAATATAGTTTTGTTCAAACATTGATGTTGTTGTGTTTTCAAGCAAAGTAACCAGTCTTTAAGCGAGAAACAAATATGAACAAAGAGCAAGATTTAGCTCTAATATAGGCCTAGGTAGTTCAGATAAAGTAGAGTATCATAGTACGTAAATAAAAAGATAGGTAAAAGATATTTAAGTGAGGAGTGGATTCAAACATACGGAAAATTAGACCACGTAGAACAAGCTGACCTCTAAGATGTCTCACGAAATTCTGTAGAGCTGAACAGGCTTGTAGATGGTAGGAGCGAATGCACTTTTTTTATTCAAAATTTAGATCTGTACAACCCCTATAACCCTTATTAATGTTTAATTCTCGAGCTGTCAAAAAAATGTATGTTGCTGTCCTACAGATCGGAGGGATTCGCATTTGTGACCACTATCATATCTGCTGATCAGCATGCGCCACCCTAGCTGCCACTAATCAGAAAATGACATCATCGGTGGTTCAGCTGTACAATGTTCGCCAACAATGTAAATGTTCTGGGGTTCTAGACCCAGCTTATCCACCGTTAGTAGGTTAGGTAAAGAAGGACGATTGAGCGCGAATTTAGCAGTTTCACCCCAAGAAAGCTAAATCAACGCTTCAGAGATCACCCTTAAAATCTTATGATCCATTCAGAACATAAAAGAATAAAATAAATAAAAGAATCTTTAGACATTACCAAAGCATTTAGTTGGTGGATAGTGACTAGCAGTGGAATCCAGGATGCGCATTTCGTCCCATCTGGGACTAGTCATCTGGGTGTACCTGCATTTCCCAATGAGTGATGGTGTTCCCACCAAGGCTCAAACCCAGTGCCCATAGTTTAATACGCCAAAGCGTTATCCACTAGACCACTTCGGCCACGAGAGCCACCTTTTGTCGCTCACTGGGAAATGCAGGTACATCCAGATGACGAATCCTGAATAAAACGAAATAGGCACCCTGGATTCCACTGCTAGTCGCCACCCACCAATTAAATTCTAACTCAATGCCTAGACATCGTCGAAGCATCTGCACAAGAAGCCGACATGTCAACTTGATGCCGAGCACTTCAGTCCACTCAGTCGATGGGAAAATCTCGAATTCAATAAAATTATCGAAGTATCCCTACTTGAAGCGAATACGCCAACGCAGCCCAAGCGTTTCCATCTAAGATAATTCCCCAACGGCAAATCAAATTCTCTTCCACCCTGCTGTTCAAGTTTCCCAACCGCATTAGTTAAAATTTTACCGGATTGCCTAAACTTTGTTTGGATTTGAACCCTTTTTTCATTTACGCATAAGGTGAAGATACAGAATTTAGAAAAAAGAAAATTTATATATTCACAACTATTGCTAACAAAATTAATTGTCACATTTTATTATCTCATAACGTAAATAATTAAACACCCAAATGAACAATACAACATAATTTAAACAGGCTCAAACTGAACTTACATTACGTAAAACCTCATCAATTAAAGCCAATGTACAGAATTTATAGCAGTTTTAAATTATTCATCATGTGAACGGCTGTAACAATTCTTGTCAAAATACAGACAGTCTAATTTTTTCTTTTTTATGAGAAATAAAAGCGAATTAAAACTAGAACCAGAAGCTAAACTCAGACATGAATGGTGTTGGTGGTGGTGGCGCTGCTGGTCACGTCATCATGCTGAGCGTTATTGAAACAAACAAAAAATGAAAGCCTTTAATGATAATGAAAAGATTTAAATAGAATAAAAAGAAAAAATAGGGTGTCTCAAGTTACGACATAAAAGTGGAATGAGTTAGAAAATGAACAAGGTGAGTAAGCCATACGAACAAATAAAGGAAATATTACTAGCGAATAACACACTACCCACCAGAATTTATGCAGAAATATAGGAAGAACCGTGGGAAAACTAAGACTAGCAATAAATGTGAGGAAATTACCAAAAAAATATAAAGTTAAAAGACTCCGTGGTACTACCGTTTAAAGAATGTACATCAGAAGCCTAACGTGGGATTCTCAATGAATCGGGATTTAGGGTGGCATTTAAACCAACCGACTAACTCTCTCAGAGACCAATTTTGTCGGCTTTTGTTGAAATCCAATACATCCAATTAAGAAAAATAATATAATTTACCAAACACCATGCAATGACTGTCAGTGAGGTCAATTTACATATGTCTAGCCATCGCCTTCCTCGACCGGTGGACGATGTTAGCTGACATAGGATGGATCAGGTTGGAAAAGAGCCAGTGTTGGTGAAACCAAAGCATGACTTCATCAGTCAATGAAATCTATACACTTAGTTTAAGCTAGTCACGTAGGAAGGTGTAGACTCCATATCTGGTTGGGGTCCTCGTGAGGAGAAAACCACTGCCTGGAAACAATCGGCGATATAGCTAAAAATCGCTCTCAATGGCAGGTGCAGATGCATCCACTCCCTGTGACTTATAATTTTCAGTGAAAATATATTGTTCTTCGGAATTTAACTGGTGAATGACGACTAAAAGTGGAATCCAGGATGTGCGTTTCGTTTTATTTGGCGCTCGTCCGCCGGATGTGCCTGCATTCCTCACTGAGTGATGATGTTCCCACCGATGCTTGAACCCAGTTCCTATAGTTTCAAACGCCAAAGTGTTATCCACAAGACCACTTGAGCCATGAGAGCAACCTCTTGTGCAACGGGTCATATTAATTATTTAATTCAGTTTTAGATTTTACTGTCGGTTGACTGGACCGAAGTGCTCGGTCTCAGATTGACATGTCTATCGGCTTCTTGTGCAGATGCTTCGACGATGTCTTGGCATTTAATTAGAATTTAATTGGTGGATTCCACCGCTAGTCACCATCCACCGATTAAATACTAATTAAATGCCCAGATATCGTCGAAGCATCTGCTCAAGAAGCCGACATGTCAACCTGAGACCGAGCACTTTGTTCCACTCAATCAACGGGAAAATCTAAAATTCACTTAAAAATATATTGTCGTTCGTTTTTACTATTCTTTTTGTCTCATATCTCTGTTCATGGTCTCTATATTGCATTTGTTTTTACTTTCTTCTCTTGCTTTATGTGCCACATGGAGTGTAGCAACTTGAACTGCTGAACATCGGTGCAAAGTTCTATGTTGAAACCAGTGAGTCAGTCATTTAGTGAGGTTAAACTATTAGATCAAGGTCAATTTGATTATCCCAGGATAATAAAAATTTAGCTAGATCTGGAATGATTGACCCTTCTAAGTTAAATAACCTAGAAGAAATAGAGCTTGATCGTTGCACTGTATTCACTTGCATGTAATCACAAAATGGATGGGACAGGTTGAGCGTATTGCAAAGTAACATAGTTAGGTGTAGTGAATCTTTGTTCATTGATTCAATACTGCATACGTCCCTTCGGAACGCCTTTACCAGAGTTATGGAAGTTGGCAACAAACAACAAGGGGGAGTTGAACAGACAGGAAGTGGGAGAAAATCTGTAAAAGACAAACTGTGAAGCCCTATGACTAAACTGACACGGTTATGAGCAGTAATTTATACTCAGAACGGCATCCACTTGATAACACTGCATCACTGTGTGATATCTGAAATAAACTTATCTTATATAGAACCAACAGCTAAGAAATACATGTGTGAAAAACAAATGCCAACTGAAGGCGACGATTTAATCTCATTGACACTGTACCTATTCATAATCTGTCAACGATGTTAAAATCTTACTATTTACTCAAAATGTTATTAATGACTGAAATTACAGATCACTACGGTCAATATGTATCCAGCAGTTCTTGAAGGGAAATCTTGTCAATCTTTATCTTTGATATGAAGACAGGAGTATTATCACCGAAGATATTCCTGATTCTCGTGGACTGGATTATGCAACTGACATGGTGTGGATAGCGAGAAGACAGCAATACTCTATATCAACGAGAAGACACTAAAAAATTTGAATTTCGCCGAAAACTACGTCTAATGTTCTATAAACTCAAAGATATACACTCAAAAATCAACAATTTCTGGGAAGAATATTGACGGCAAGATCTCCAGTGAACATTAGGAAGACAGGGGTAACAGTCAGTATCCACAGGAGAAATCTAAATAAAATTGACTTCTTTCCCTTATCAAGGAAGCATTATTTCCACTACAGATAACACAGATGAAAATGTCAAAAGCAAGTTGAGACAGGTCAAACGGAACTTCATTTCACCAAAGTCACTGTGAAAATCAACTGTGGACTTTTGGATCTAGACACTATAATAATCCAAGGTCTCAGTGCATCATGAAAAACGTTTCCAACATCCTCACTATTTCCGCATTGAAGATTATAAAGCTGGCTAGAACAGATGAACAACAAGAAACTCAGCCAACGAACCAACACCAAGAACTTACCACCCGTGAAATACACCGAAGGGAATGAATATAGACCGGAGACACTTCGAGAAGACAACTGACTGATATAGCGGACTAGGGTGTGGCTTCAATACAACCTAAATGGGGAACCTCCAGTTGGTTGTGGGACCATGAGTGATACGGAAGCAATCGTCTGAGGAATAAAAGGAAGCTCAAGCGTGGCCGTGGAGTCAAGGATAAACTCGTGTGTCATATATAGTCAGATGGTTATTAAATAACAAGCAGAAAGCCAATTATAACTTGAAGGTTTGTGCATGTGTGTGAACGGTAATTAATAAAAGATCCGGTTACTATAATGATGACAGTTAGAGAAAGAATTGAGGACGTGGCATTCGTCCTAATTGGGACTCGTCAGCTCAATGTGCCTGCGTCTACAGTGAATGATGTTTTTTGACAAAACAATAAGAAGACGTAGATTCTCTGAGACGTGTAATGTCGTATTTGAGGAACAAACTGCAGACATTCTGATCACATGCACATGAGCACTTATCATGCACATGAATACAGAAGTTAAGATAGGATGAATTATCACAATATCACTCAAGCGGTGTACATTTCAGGGTCACAAATAAGAGTACGAAAGATTACGTAAGGATATGGGATAAGAAAAAGAAGTGAGGGGGTTAAAATACCACTAATTAAATTGAACCTTAGTTCTAAATTGGATTACCAAGGCAGGTTCAAAGTAACAACAATTACGTTTCGGACACGTAAGATAGATTAAGCCATTTTCACGGCCAAGTCCCCCAAAGAATTTAATTATATGACCCAATCTTGTTCTTTAAATGCGTTCAAAAGCATTACTGAAGTCAACCCGTCTCTGTGATGTGCTTCGCAACCTATTTTCGAGATCAACTGTATCGTTGATTTTATTTGTCACTGTAGCCACTTTGGAATATGTTCTATAGTTGTAACGTTCAGAGAACGTAGAGTACTTTCTATGTATGTGTGTCCACACATACATGTAAATTGGTTAACACAGTGGGATGTTACACTATCAACAAAGTCAGATCAAAAGAATCGTTACTGAACAAAGAATACTCTTTTCGATAACTTCATCATCAGGCTCTACATTTATATATACATATTATAGTGAATGAATTAGTGTCATTAGCAACACTAATATTGTTTAAATGACATCGAATCAATGATGATATCAATAGATTACATTTCATTAGCATAAACAAAACAATACACACTGAATGTCAGAAAAATTAGGAGAAATAATATTACAAATTCATGAATTTATAGTCTCTACTGAAGGCCAGTTTGGGCAGTAGTAGTGGCTGACTCGACTTGCTTGTTCCGTACACAAAGCAATGGTTGTTTCACGCGAATCGCGATAGACTCTGCTGTTTGAAGCATGTGGTACTTTGATGTTTTTGGCAATTTATTTGGCACCCGGTAGATGATAGAGAAGGATTCTTCAATGCTGGCTAGCTTTGTAACCGGTTTGGACAAGATGGTCTAATATTGAACTGTTGATGGCTTTTGCTACATCTTTACTTAGACATACTGGGAGATGTTCTCGAGCGAGCACAAAGAATCAAGTTCCTAGAGCAACAGCCAACATAACTCGCTCCACCACAAGCGCAGCTGAATTGGTAGATACAATCAGAAGTGGCGAGCTAGTCTAGGTACTGCATCTTTCAGTCAAAGTATCACCATCGGCCGTGTAGGATCAATAAACAAAAATATTCAGGACGGCAATTAAAGTAAAACTTGCTAGTCGCCTAAACTTATTTTCATTTGCTGTTATTCAAACCCTCAAAGCATCCAAACGACAGTGTCACATCCTACTATGTTCACCGATTTACGCCTATGCTATTCAGCATTTTCATACCCAAATTCTAACTCAACTGAACATATACTACTTAAATTAGACGTGTGACGAATAAATAAAATAAATTTTTAAAATGTATCATTGTTCGAGAATTATGAAACATTTCTTGTTATTATTATTATCATCATCATCGAGAGTGGACTTTTGAATAATTCTGACTTCATTTTGTACAATTGAAACAATTAACAAAGTTATATACAATCTGTCAAATCGTGTATTGTAAATGTTAACTTCAATAAGGCATAAACTTGTTTATCAATCACGTTAATTCTGGGTTATTTAGAAATGAACGAGATAAATAAATTCTAAATAACGTACAAATAGTTATACTGTAGATACATGAATGATATATTTGCCTTCTATGAGAACAAAATCAATACCTCTAAGTCCTTCTCAAAACGTTCGATATGCCTTATCGACAAATCGAGTTCACATGTGAAACAGAGGAAAAAGAAAACACTTAACGGTTTCTTGATTTTCTACTGACAAAAAGGCCAAATGGCAGTTTTATGATAGCTAGGTTGGCATACATCAACTTGAGCCACTTCTGGTGCGTGACGACGTTAGTCTGGCTGTCAAAGGTCGGACATACAATGCTTCGGTGCGAGCTGTTTTGCTCTACGCCTGTGAAACATGGCCTCTGCAAGCTGAGGATGTACGGCGGCTCTGCGTGTTAGATCATCATTGTCTCCACAGGATTGTTTGCCTTCGATGAAATCATCGCGTGAGTAATTATGAGGTTCGACAACGTGTGTTTGAACACAGTGGAGATCACCACTTATTGGGTTTATCATCTGGAAACACTGATTTCGGTGGCTTAGACATGTGCTGCGAATGTCATTCCAGACGCTTTCATAAAGTTGGGGGGATGGAAAAGGCGGAGAGGTGGTCAGTCCATGATGTGGCATCATGGGATAAAGGTTGATGCGTCACGAGTCCCTGGTTGAGGTCCGAGAGATAGCTCATATCGATGGCTCGAAACGTTATCGGATATGACCAAGAATTGTAATCCATGGCGGATGTGCTACAATTTCCTTCTTTATACGCTTTCCAACAATAGTTGACGAATGATGTTTGAAATTGTTAAATATGACTGTTTTCCTTCCAGATGAAGTTCATTATCCGTCTTCCACCTATATTTTTTACTTTTAATCGATGTTGTGCCATATTGTACCACGTTTTTCTGCGTTTACATAAATAATGTATTCAGGGTATTTTCCGTGCGAATCCATGGGTTGGTCAGTAAGCCCCCAATTCAGGACGTTTGTCCCTCTTGTATGCAAAAGAATTTTTATCAGTACCTTGATGATCTCCGCTAGAATAATCTGCATACCTGAAAATTTGGACGATGAAATAAGCAAAATAGAAAACATATTATATGAGAAGGGATATCCAGTTACAATTTGTTAAGGACTCCATGATCAGAAGAGACAGAAAGAAATAGTTTGCAAACTGTGAAGAAGAAACCTACGTCTGTATATGACAGTATCTTTCAAAGGCGAATTACAGACATTGAAACTCCGAAAGATAATAGCTAAAACATTCACTGCCGCAACATTGTTTAAAAATTACCACACGCTGTATAATTCCAAACCAGGTGTGGAGGTCAAGCCATAGATTCTTACCACTTCGATGTGCACTTATAAGTTAAACTGCTCCTGAGAAGACATATACATAGGTAGGACGATTTGGCAAGTCAACCATCACCTTTCAGAGCATTGTCCAAATTAGTTAGGCGAATTATACGTTACGTCAATCAGAAGTTCCATATTGGCACACCTTGTAAATATCAACCACCGGATTGCTAAACCACAGGGTGCTATCTCAATTCTCGATAATTGTACGCCTTCAAATGCAGTGCACAACTGAGGTGGCTTGTTCCTAAGCCCTGGAAAAAGAGGGAAGTTTATGTATCAGGCTAGCTAACCTACCTCATAAAAAGCAATCCATTTGCCACAGTAAATTGGAAGCATAGAAAAATTGCCAGAAAATAAACGTACTCTTAGCTGGAATCGGGAAAGATGAAGTGAAAAAAGGTGGTGAAAACCTTCGGGAAGCCAGTTAACCGATGGGGCTTATTTCAATAAAAGTGAAAATGGCGAAGTTCTACAATAGCGTCCCAGGAGTGTGAACGCTCCAATGACCTTGAATGCATGCTAGTCGTTGGCTAACGGCATCTTTCAATAACATAGATGAAAAATGAACGCTATTCACCAACTTAGGAGCAAATTTCACTCAGATTACGTTTTTAGGTACTGTTTGGACAATGTGTTAATAGCTCATTAGGGATAGGATTAGGATTATAATTAGCATTAGGGTTATAATTGCTGTTTGAATAAGGGTTATGGTCAGAGTTAGAATTAAGCTTATGGTTATGATTAGGGATAGATTTATAGTTGATGTCATTTATTTTAATTTGTTTTATTCTCCACTTTTTCCTGGTAAGTAGTCGTCTGTCCTCATGCTGGAAACCATAATAATTCGACCGAGGGCTTTCTTGGATGACTGTAAGCAGGATGAAAGAGGTAAGCGATTAACAAACACAGTTTATTAGTAGTCATCTCGGTGACTACATGTACAGAAACTAGTCTAACTTAGCAATTGATACTCCTCATTACAACTAGGACGTATTTTTAAGCCATGTGTCAGAGAAAGATAACCTGTTTAATGCGTTTTCAAGCATTTTCTTGTCAATATACATCATTTTCTGAGCAAACATTCCTCGTTTTTATGATTGGTCGACTGAAGGTCACTCGTGCATTCGCACTCCTAGGATGCTATTGTTGAACTTTGCCATGAAAACAAGAATGGTTATATTGAAGCCGCATGTTTCACTCGAAACCCAGGGGAATAATGAACAAATAACTGATAATATTGGTATGTTCCCTCTAGAAGCGCTTTTTATTCCATTACGTTTTCAGTAGAACATCGGGGCTTCAAGCAAGAGGCTTGAAGCTTCGGCAGCAGTGGTTTTGTTTCTCACGGGGTGGAGTTGCTAACCAAATGCGTGTTTGGCGAGCGTTCTATCTCAAAATCACAGACGCATGTAGAAGTATTATGCCTAGAATATTCTGATTTCCGTTCCTAAAAGCTCAAGATAAGCTGTACTGCCACGGTTAAAACATGGTTTATCTCATTATTTTAATATTGTGAGGTGAGGTTAAACTTTAAGCACCACTAACTACCAATGGAGTGCGGCTGCACCAATGACCTTGAAACGCTCACTTAGCAAATTAGTGAAACCTAGCAAATTATGTTTTCATCATCAGTAAAGTATACTCATCGAAGTGTTATGTTATTAAATGGGATATCTGGCAAGTTTCAGCTTAGGTTTGAGAAAGATTAGGTTACGGTTTAAGCCAAGGACAAGTTAGGGTTAGGTTAACCTAACAAAGGCGACAGTAGGTTTGATTAGATTTAGATTACATTTAGTTTAGGGATGTTTTCACGTTAGGATTAGGTTCAGGAGAGATAAGGGTTAGAAGACCTAAACATTGCATGCATTGAATGTGATTAAATTACTCTGTTAGTATAAGAATAGAACTTGTGCACTGTGGTAGAGCACAATTTAATGCTCAGTAAATATTACTGTATAACACTATGAGACTTTATCAAGATAAACTTTACCCACAACGGAATTACACTCTGTTGATACTCTAATCTGAGACTGAGAGCTATCTTGATCACATGTGAGAGAAAGGTATCCTATGTAACACTTTTATACGGTTTTGTGCATTTTTTTTCATGAATATATATGTATTCTATACACAAAAATGCCTCCTTCGCGTGATTGGCGCGTTCGAGGTCATTCACTGATTGGTAGTTAGTGGTGCTCAAATTTGCCCATTGGGAATAGTATAGAGACGACGCATGATAGCACCTTCAATACCGTTTTCTATATGTAACGAGTCCCGCTTTAATCACTCGGCCACTTGAATTGTCATCCAACACAATGCAAGACATATTTTACCTAATTCATTTTATTCTAACCATTCAATTATGTGTTTGTAGTCGTGAAATTTACTCATGCGTATTTTTGTTACTCTTTCAAACTGCCTGTGTGTATTTATCGAAGATAAAGGGAGAACATGTCAAAGGAGATTAGTTTACGCTTCGAATCCAACAGCAATGTGTCACATGGTATACTACAGACTACCCTCTTAAATGAAGATCCTGGATGAAAAGAAAATATTCTGCAATAATTTCTCAGGGGATTCGGTGTATCGTCTAAACGTTCTGTTCACAGTTAACTTATTGATAAAGTTTGAGATGAAAGAGGAGACAGGTATTCGTACGGCGATTGAGACAATTAATTTGGTCTTTATAACCTAATCATGAGACCTACAATATCAAGATTTTCGACCATGGAGAAGATAGGACCAGTGGTTTACTCAAACAACTTTCAGATTATTTCTTATCCTTTCATTTTGTTGACACGTGGTCGGTGTAGATCTGATGAACACAGACTGAATGATCAATCTTTTCCAAATCTACCTAGCTAAATCCCTATTTAAAAGCCTTTCTGAGTTCCTGTTGTATGATCGTGTATTAGTGAACTCAGCGTAATGAATAGGTTTTACCCGATGATAGTCAAATGGTTGACACCTGAAAGATGACACGATCATAAAAAGTGGGGAACTGTAAAAATTTTAAAAAGCGATATGACTAGGTGGAGGGAGAAAGCACTGACCATTCAATCTTTATTCATCCGATCTACACTACGTTACACATGAGATAGCAATGATGCAATGACGATAACACGAATATCAAAAATATGACCACTCGTATAATCAAAAAATTTGAAGCTTTTGAGCTGTATAAACAAACTGTTTTACCATAAAAGCAGGGAACATCTGAGGTCCTACGAAGGATTCTCAATAAAGCAGGAACTAGAGTGGAATTCAAACCTACAAACCCACTCACAGACAATCTCTGTAGTATTTCAATGGACCTTGTTGGTTGACCCAATTAGACGAAATAATATAATTAACAAAATACTTTGCAATGACTATCAGTGAGGTCAACCACATAGATGAAATAGAAGATCGGGCGGAGTAGTCAGATTGTCTGTGAGAAGATAAGAAATTAGTGGCTAAAATTACAACGGTTGACTCCAATCGCGAAGAAAAGTTATTTAGAAGAAAGCTCAGCACCACATTGCACTTCATGCATTAACACACAACCACACAATAGGGTGGGTGAGAGAGGTTCAAAATTCTAAGAAGTAATATAAGTAGGTGGGGATACAGATAGATTGATTACTGAATCCTTGTTCATCGAGTCTACCTGTACTCAACACATGCAACATAAATGACTCAATGCAAATACCAGAGATATGCATGGAAGATATTATTACCACCAGTCAGTCAAATCAGAGGAGGATAATAAATAATCTCAAAATTCTATTTCAATTCACATACATTATAGCATTCTAACAAGTTACTTATTTTGACTATAAAAACACTCGTCTTATTTCCCATCTGATTTTATTGGATTGATAACAGTCATATTATTATTTCCCAATGTACATTATCTTATACTGATTTATATTGAAATGTTTAATCAGTTTCACTCATGTATACAAATGAAGTAAAAAGTTGCATGAGTAACTTGATATGATTATTAGCAGTGATAATTTGTGCTTGAAACGTGGTAATCAGTTAATATTACTGTATAACACTGTATGATTTTATCAAAATAAAATCTTATCCATGATGAATATTTCAAAGTCATATTGTGGTGAGAGCAATTGGTAGACATTGATCTACGCTGATTGGTAGAAATTAATCTAGGCTGATTCAACCACCAACCACAGCTGACCTAAACGTGGACAAATATGATTCGCAGACAAGTGGCTCGCATTTCCGAAAAATATCGAAAACGAGAAAGCAGAAGACTGCGTTTGTTTGCAAACAACCAATCAGAAGACCGCCTTCTTTCTGCGGGCAGAGCCTTATTAATGTACGTAAAATACATATAAATACCTGTTGGTTTTCGTAATAAAACTGATCTGTTGCCAGCCTTGTCTTCTGTTGTTACATTTGGTGTCGCTGCCTCCGGAAAAATGAAGATAGCGTGGCCAGCTGCGTTTGAGGAGGGAGACATACGGAGCTTCCTACGTGATTTCGAAGCCGTAGCTGAGCTGGTGGGTGTCAAGGAGCAGGCGGTGAAGGCAGTTGTTCTGGGGACGCTGTTGAGTGGCCGAGCGAAGGCGGCATATGACAGCGTAGACCGGTCAAACGGCACAGTGTCTTGGAAGAGATTGGTTGAAAATTTGGTGTCGGAGTTCGACAGTGCAACAGACAGACAGCTAGCGATGCAGCAGTTCCGATCAACGAGGCTGGGACCTGATGGAGACCCGTTAGTATTGGCGGTGAAATTGACGAATTTACTTCGACGGGCACTTCCCACGTTGGATAAAGAATCAGAAGAGCAGTTACTATCTTCCCAATTCATCGAGAGTGTACCAGACCACATTTCTCAGCAGTTAAAACTGGTTAACGCAACGCAACCGATGGATATTAGTGAGCTAGCGAAGGTGACCAGACAGCTGCTGAGCACGACTGTAGCCGCTATAGAGCAGCCGAAACCAAATGAATATGAGCAGCAAATTGAAGCATTGCAGCGGGAGGTGGCGGCGTTAAAGTTGGGTAATAGAAAAAACCGATGTTTTGAATGCGGCAAGCCAGGACACTGGAGCAGAGACTGCCCAGAAAGACAGAAAAGGAAAAATTTCAGACGGTATAATGCTTGTTCTTTCTTTCGTATGAACCTAGACTTAGTGGGGGCGATTGAGAAAGGGGCTATGTATTCGAAGTTGCGAGTAAATGATCGAGAAGTAGTATGCTTAGTAGATACAGGAGCGGCCGTGTCGTTGATAGATAAGAATTTATGTAAGAGCGTTAGTCCGTGTTCGTTGACAATACAAACAGTAAGCGGGCATGTGTTGCGTATAACGGGTAGGTCGAACTGTACGATTGTTGTTGGAGGGTGCGAGGTGACGTTTCCTTTCATTGTTGTGCCCGAACTACAGCGAACGATATTAGGAGCGGATTTTCTGCGGAAGATTGGTGCAATAATAGACACGCAAGCGAAAGTGGTGGTCACGAAATACGGGCGTATCAAAATGTATGAGACCAGCGAGATAGCAGCGGTGAACCTGTCGACGGTATACAACATGACAGATTTAATTAAGAAATACGATCATCTGTTCACTGGAGATGGCGATCCATACGGTTATTGCGACAAGGTGAATCATGAAATTCCGTTAACTAATCCAAAAGTAATGCCATTTACATCGCGAAGAATACCATGTCATCTGGAAGGCGAAGTGAAGCGACAAGTGCAAGAGATGTTAAAAGACGATATTATTGAAGAAGCTGATAGCCCGTACAACTCTCCAGTGCTGTTAGTAAAGAAAGCGAATGGGAAGTAAAGATTCTGTGTTGACTTTCGACAATTAAACAGTATGACAGAGTTAAGACCGTGTGCCATGCCAACAGTGGTGGAAACTTTAGACCGCCTACAAGGCGCGAATGTGTTTTCCGTTTTCGATCTTCGCTCAGGGTACTGGCAGATACCGATAAAACCAGGTGATAGAGATAAGACGGCATTCAGCGTGGGCCAGACACAATATCGATTTAAACGCATGCCGTTTGGACTAGCAGGTGCACCGTTTACCTTCAGAAGACTGATGACGCTATTACTTAGTAACTTGAAAAACGTGGAAGTGTATGGTGATGATCTCGTGATATACAGTCAAAACGAAAACGATCATGTGAAGCATGTAGAAGCCGTGCTGCGGCGCATCGAAGAGTTTGGACTGCGCATTAACAAAACCAAGTCCCAGATAGCCAGAAAGAATGTTACTCTGTTAGGACATAAAGTAGGAAATGGTGAGATTAAACCACTACCGGAGAAAATTTTGACGATTAAAACAATTCCAGCCCCGAATTCAAAGAGGAAATTGAGGCAATTCTTGGGTAGAGCGACGTTTTATAGTCGATTCGTGAAGAACTTCAATGAGATAGCAGCCCCTCTATACAGGCTACTAGGTGAGCCGAAGTTTGTTTGGTCGGAAGAATCGCAGAGGATTTTTGACAGAATTAAACACCTGTTCGACCACCAACAAATGACGCTAAAACTACCTGTACCTGGAAGACAGTTTACAGTGTGCACAGATGCCACTGACTACGCCATAGGTGCGGTCCTAAGACAAGGTGATGGAATCGTTGAGTATGCCAGTCGGGTTTTAACACTCACAGAGAGAAAGTATTCAACGATAGAGAAAGAATGTTTAGCAATGGTATGGGCAGTCGACAAATGGCGACCTTATTTACTCGGCCGGCGGTTCCACATCGAAACTGATCATAAGCCGCTACAATTTTTGAAGACAGCGAGAGACCCACGGGGGAAATTGTCAAGGTGGATGTTGCGTCTTCAGGAGTACGATTTTACGATCTCACACGTTCCTGGAAGTGAAAATGTCTTGGCAGATTTGTTATCGAGACCAGAAGACGAGCCTGAGTTGCCCGAGGTCGCTTACGGAGTGCATGCTGTAGAACAAGACCCACTAAAACTTGCACGCAAGCAAAGGTTGGATGATACGCTGAATACAGTGATACAGGTGATAACCAACGGGATAGAAGTAGATCAAGCTAAGGCGAGTAAGGAGCTAACCACACTACTCAGACAGAGAGATCGACTAAGAGTGAATGCCTACGGGACTCTGACCTGGCGAGAGAACGACGAAAGCTGGCTGGCTATCATACCTCAGTCCTCGCGCCACGACATGATAGAAGAATGTCACCAGCTAGCACATACAGGCGTGGCCAGAACAACTGACCTCCTAAGACAAAGCATGTACTGGCCAGGTATGAGAGAAGACGTAGCAAGATACGTACTTGGATGTCCACGGTGCCAGCTAATGAAAGGCGACCGGTGCATACGACCACCGCTTCAGTCGATTCCAGTTACGGCGATAGGTGACTTGTGGTCCGTAGATGTCATGGGTCCATTTCCTCAGACATCTAATGGTAATCAGTACCTCCTGGTGATGACGGAACACGCGACACGATGGGTAGACGCCGTAGCGATCCCAGATCAACGTGCAAAGACCGTGACAGACGCAGTAGTTAAACACATCGTTGCAGACCACGGCGTACCAAAGACGATACTGACAGACCAAGGTCCCTGTTTCGAGAGTGAAGAATTTACTTCCCGTTTGCAACAGCTGGGCATCAAGAGGATCAGAACGACCCCATATCATCCACAGACGAATGGCCTAACGGAGAGAAACAACCGTACACTGAAGGAGTGGCTGGCCTCGAAGGGCGGTAACTGGGAGACGGAGCTTCCACTGATTTTAGTGACGCATCGGGCTACCACTCAGAAAACAACGAAGAAGTCACCCTTTCAACTGATGTATGGTAGAAAACCACGATTACCGATACACAACGAGACCTGGCCCCTTCACCAAAAGTGGAGTACGACGAAATTAAAAGCAGAGCGGAAAGAGGCCGTCAAGAATGTAATACGGAAGCAGCGGAGTGATGTCGCGAAGTCTCAGATGAAAGAAAAGACGCGGTGCATCACCTTTGCAGTCGGGGACCAAGTGAAGTGTAGAGACAGGAGATATACAGTTGGAGGCGGGCCAGGTTCACGGAAACTCCTGCCAAAGTGGGAAGGACCATACACAATCACAAAAAGACGGGGTCAAGTATATACCGTCCGAAGAGGTGACAAACAGAAACGAGTTAATGCCAGTCAGCTCCAACGATGGGTACAGTGGGACAAGCCGATCAGCAACAATCCTCAATTAGAGGATGTAGCACCAAGAAGGTCGGAACGCCTGCGTACGAAGCTATTTGACGGGGGGACGAGTGTGGTGAGAGCAAGCTGCTAGCCAATTGGTAGACATTGATCTACGCTGATTGGTAGAAATTAATCTAGGCTGATTCAACAACCAATCACAGCTGACCTAAACGTGGACAAATATGATTCGCAGACAAGTGGCTCGCATTTCCGAAAAATATCGAAAACGAGAAAGCAGAAGACTGCGTTTGTTTGCAAACAACCAATCAGAAGACCGCCTTCTTTCTGCGGGCAGAGCCTTATTAATGTACGTAAAATACATATAAATACCTGTTGGTTTTCGTAATAAAACTGATCTGTTGCCAGCCTTGTCTTCTGTTGTTACAATATAAGTACCTCCTTGATATAATAATAAGCGATAGAGCGTACTCTGAATAACGTGGAAAATATCTGTCGGTACATTAGAGGGATAAGAACAAGAAGTTCAGTAAAGACATCGATCTTCTCAGAGATTTCATTCACAAAAGCAGCTGTACAATGGCATTCATATACATTAGTTTACATGGATACAATTATTACTTATTTAACTCCAAAAACGAAGGAGATAATAATGGAAAAATTTAAATCAGTTCACATTATCCTTAAAATTGCGCTGAAGATGTTGTCCAGAAGGACGACGAAAGCTTCGCAACTAAACCAACCAGCTCAGAGAACGCTACTAATTGGAGATAATAATTTTCAACTTGATATAAAAGTTTGAAGGTACAAATATAGATTACAAGAGGCGTAGAAACAAAAAGCATTACACAGGATTAGAATATAAGTGTAAAATGGTTATTATAAACGGATTAAAAATGTGATCAGGAGGAGCATGGAAACAAACCTAAAATAACTGATTTTATAACTGAAAATAAAATAGGATGAATTGAATGAAGACAAAGAGAAAAAAATATACACATAGAGAACAAAACAAAAGAAAACTGACGGTTTAGGGAACATACCGGACTAAGTCTACGGTAGTTGTAAAGGATGGGCCAATTTCCGAATTCTTTGTACTGCCGAAGCTCTCGCGATATGCACCGATCTTCATTCAATTCATTTCATTTTTTTCAGTTATAAAATCACTTACTTTAAGTTTGTTTCCATACTCTCACTGATAACACTTTCAATCCGTTCAGAATAAATATTTTACACTTATGTTCTAATCCTGTGTAATCTTTTGTTTCTATGCCTTTTGTAATCTAGATTCACACCTCATAACTTACATTTCAAGTTGAGAATTATGATTTCAATTTGTTTCCATTCTCATTTTGTTCACACCTGTAATTCATTCTATCCCTGCGTAATCTTTTATTTCTAAGCCTCTTGTAATTCATATCAAGTTGAAAAAAAAATTATTTCTCAAGTTATCAAATAATAATTTTGCATACCTTGTAAATGTTTTCTAATCCTATGCAATCTTGTCTCTAAGCCCCTTGTAATCTATACTCGTATCTTCAAACTTTCATATCAAGTTGAAAATTATTATCAAGAGTTGGGTTTGTAAGGATTAGATTTGTGTTTACGAGTTTGACCACGGATTGATATCAGTTAGAGAACTACTGAAACCCAGGGAGTAGTGGGCAGTTGTTTCATCCCAGTTTGGGAAAGTCCATTCAGTCAAGTATGTGAGAATGAATGTCAGCAACCGATGACATTGGTTGGTTCCAGTTACGATAAATCACCAATTAAAATTCTGCATGGACAGTAATTATTTTACGTTTAAAGGGAGTTTATATAGACAGACAAATGGTGTTGCTATGGGTTCACCAGTCTCCCCAATAGTCGCCGACCTTTTCATGAATAAATTCGAAAATAACATTTTTTCAAGCATACTCACTCCTAAAATATGGTTAGGATATGTAGATGACACTTTTGTAGTAACTAGAACGAGATCTACACAGTTCATTCCTGGAGAAAATAAACTGTGTATCTCCCAGAATCCAGTTTACTTCGGAAGCAGAATCAGATGTCGGTGAACTTCTTTTTGTAGACTGCCTAGTTAACAGGAAGGGAAATGGACATTTTATTACATCCATATTCAGGGAGAAAAGATACTCCAATAAATATTAAGACTTCAAATCATCACACCCCAGCGAAATGATTTCAGTTGTTTCAAGTCTTCTTAAACGAGCACACTCTCTGATAACGGATGGGAAAGAAACAGGAGAAGAAATATCAAAAATTACTGAAACTCTCAATCAAAACAACTACCCAAAGAACTTCATCAACAAAATCAACAAAACAACAAGTTTGGTCTAATACGCATTCCGGAAACATGGACTTCAACAGTCGTCATTTCATTTAGAGCAGAGACGTCACACGATATCAGAAGAGTACTCAATAAGCTCGACATCGGACAAACATCTCGAGAAATCAAAATCAGAAGAAATGAACACCGTAGAGTATCTGGTCAACCAAATAGAAATCCGGTTGAACTAGAAAATCTTGAAAAATCATCAGCCATAGGTCGTCTACACGCTACGCTATAGGATCAGGTCACAAAATTAAATTTGACAATATTGAAATAATCCAGAAAAACTTCAGAAATCACAAAGAACGTTTGATATCAGAAGCACTTCATATCAAATGGAATCCAAATTGCCTGAAGAGGAATGATGGACTAAAACAGAATCTGACCTGGTTACAACACCTCCCTCCCCCACCAAGTGACAAAATCAACACGAATGAGATATGCAAGTTCGCTATGTAAAGACACACTGCTTTTATAATTTTACACACCGATCAAATCCAACAATCTACACGTGGTTTTGTTATCTTTACCAGTTGACCAACTTGACAGCGAAAAATGACCCATATTGAGGAACGATGATCAAGCCAGTAAACTTTGTTTTGATATCATAACAGATGTACTATTACCTTTGTTATTTGGCTTAGTGATCTTCATTGTTATTTTGACTTTCAATATGTCCTTTTAACTTGACCTAAGTAGTCTATTTTCTCACTCACCTCTTAACTCTTTGTTATATGTTTGCTAAGATTTTGTAAATTCCGGTTTAATAATTTGATAAAGCTATTAGTGGCATTAAATAGCGAAACGTCAGTAAAAAGAACAATATCGTTTTGTTTCTCATTCGTTGGGAAATACAAAAACCTTTATTATAATGAATACCATATACCGAATGCCCAAAAAGTGAACTTGGTTTCAACATATGTAACGAACTGGTAGAAGTTAGAATTCATGGTTTGGCTAGTGAATCGAGTCCCAGTGGCTGGATGGTATACGAGCCAGCTTGCTTTGTAACCGGGAGGTCCTTGGTTCGAACGCTAGCAGTGGGTGCGTAATGCCGATAAGTCACAAAGTAGGATCAAACAGCTGGCTTTCCAGTACTTCAAAACTGGTTTTCAATGGTTCTCTAACTGATATCAATCCGTGGTCAAACTCGTAAAAAGGAAATTATTATCTCCTTCGTTACTATGTGAAATTAAATAAATAATAATTGTATCTATGTAAACTTATGTGTATATAAATGCGATTGTACAGCTGCTTTTGCGAATAAAATCGCCGAAAAGATCGATACCTTTGCCGAACTTCTTGTTCTCTTACTTTGAATACCGTCAGTAAATAAATTATCCCATATTAGTTTGTTTATTAGATATATCACACAGTGAAACAGTATCAGTATTTACTGGATAACGTTTCGAACAAAATTTAATGTTCATAATCATATCAGTTGTGATCACACGACTTTGACACTTGAGTTTTATAGTTTTCTTTGTTCTCTCCTATTTATCATATGAGTAGTAGAATTTTCCAGATAACAATAATAATGATAATAATAATAGTATTAATGACGACACCAATAATAAGGAATCATCAGTAGTAATTCCATACAAGGAAGGAACCTCAGAAGCCTTACGCAGAATTCTTAACAAGGCGGGAATAAAAGTGGCTGGCATTCAAACCCACAAACTCAATTAGAAACAAGCTTTGTCGGTTAAAGGATCCGGTAGAGCCCTTAAAATAAAGCAATTTAGTTTATCTAATACCCTGCAATGATTGTCAGGTCAAATACATAGGTCAAACTAGTAGAACAGGGGCAGTCAGACTAGCTGAACATAAAAACTTAGCAAAATCTAGATTGGTTGACCCGAATAAGATAAGAAATCTGGAGAATCGTTCAGCTATAGCACTACATGCAGTTACACACAACCATACAATAGGATGGGATAGGATGACAGTTTTAAAATGTAATGTCACAGAGTATGGGGAGAGATTGATAACAGAAGCTTTGTTTATCGAGTCAACTGCAAATACATGTAATAGGAATGATTCATCACCTGTCCCCGATATCTGGAAAATTCTACTACCCGAACGACAAATAGGAGAGAACAAAGAAAACTATAAAACTCAAGTGTCAAAGTCGTGTGATTACAATTGATATGATTATGAACAATAAATTTTGTTCGAAACGTAACATCCAGTAAATAATACTGTTTCACTATTATGCAATTACTTACTACCACAGTGACACTGTATCACTCACTCATTGTGGGTGTATGTGTGTGCATGCGTGTGTATTACATCAGATGAAATAATTCTCTTATGGAGAAAAATTTTTGGTTAATCAATCATTTAATCTGAGGATTTATTCACTGAATTTTCCCTTTTTTTATAAAATGTGATCGCGAAGTTTTAATCCACAATGATTCATCACATCAGATGAAATTTGTTCTAACAGTGATCGAGTGTTTCTTATCGGTTAACAGATGTTTGTTTGCTTGTATGCCACCTCCGAATCGGCTAACTACATCACTAGACAAGTTTGGATGAAGGCAAACTGCTGGATTTATTATTGTTAAAAAGAAAGGAAAATAAAGAACAAAAAATGTTTTTTATTCGAAAATAAATCTCTGTTGATTTCAAAATTAGACTACCCAAGCAGAATATGATATGTGTTCAGCTTTGATTCAAGGGTTGGCATGCACTGCTGAATCTTCCCTACTTTATTTGCTGGTTCTTTTTTATTCCTTTACGTTTCCAGTGGAACATGGCGGGTTTCGAGGTAGGGGCTTGAAGTTTCGATAGCAATGGTGTTTATGTTTACGGAATGCAGTGGCTAGCCCCATGCTCAACCTTCCCTCTTCAGGAGTCTTAATATTGACTTAGTGAGGTTTGGGAGTGCCTCTGTGGCCGGGGATCAAACCCCGAAGCACGTATGGCGCGGTTGGCGAGCATTCTACCGCTGTGCCACCGACGCATCTAGCTCCTAGTAAGTCTTATTATTATTCCCTTGGGTTCCGAATGGAATAAAGACCTTCAACAGAACATTCTATTTTGTCTTATTTTGCTGAAGCCATGACTGCCCATATGCCGTCATCTCTTCCTCAAAAGATCTCTTTCAGGTTAAACAAAGACACCCAACTTATGCTTTCCCGATTGGGTTCCACTCTGGAAATGGCCTGTGTAGCAATTTCAATCAATACTCTCCTTAGGATGCATCTAATCCATCCTCACTTTCTTTGCTATTTTTATGCAGCACAGGTTCTTGATTCGTTTGTTCCTAGAGATGCTTGTTGCTAATCCATTCTGGTTATGCGGCCATAGGTGTGGCGCCAGAAAAGATAGTTGCTGATAAATGTCTTCGGTTTCCCGTTAGAAAGGTTTTAGGTGAACTCAGTGAACTCACACTGGCGTTGAAAATCCGAATTTTCTTCTGCGGAGTGCAGAAGATTTCCAAACTGATTTCAGATTTTCGCTATGATATCTTCATCCCTCCGGCCTGTGTGTGAGATGATGCTTCCTAGATAAGTGAGGGAAGTAACCTCTGTCAAATCTCTCCCGTTGATGCTGACTGATGCTGGTTGTTGTTTTTGGTGCGTGGACATTTCCACCACATCTGTCTTCTCTATTTTCACATGCAGTTCCATCTTCTCTGCTTCTTCAGCTAGTGTGTTGGTTTTCGCCTGTGGGTTTTCGATTCTGTATAACCTTAAACATAGATCGTCTGCGAAATCCAGATCTTCTAGAGTCTGACTGCTCTAGACAGTCTTTTGTTACACAAATCAGTCCCTTACAATCGGCAATATCACTGAAAATAACAGGCAGGCAGCCTTGTCTTACTCCTGCGGTCACTTCAAACGCCTCACTGAGTCTTCTTTTGTGAATCACTTGACGTGTTTTATTTCCATATAGTTGCTGAATGAGGCTGATAAAGGTTTCATGCACTGCACTGCACAGTGTTAAAATCATTTCTCAGATTTGATGAAGATGAGACAGAGGTTTGACTGTCATTCTATTCTCTGTTCAATGATGATGCGTGGAGTTATTGTTTGATCCATGAATGATTTTCTTTTCTAGAATCCAGGTTGTTCCACGGGATGAGGTTCTGTATCCAGTGCACTTCATAATCTCTTTAGGATAATGAGACTAGATAGCTGGTATTCTTCTCAAAATAATAGGAAGACTAGTTGTGAGGCTGGCAAGCCCAACCAGTAAAGTCAGCATCATCACAGCTAAAGACATAAAACTCGAGAAACCCACCTTCCAGACAGAAATCAAAGGAACGTTAAATAAGACGTTGCAACAAGTTATAAACCGAATACTATTCAAGTAGAAAGATCCTTTAAGTGCGTTTGAAAAACGATACTTTTTTTATTTCGATATGAGAACCGCCGCTTGTATTCACAAGCATATGCTTCATGTGTCTCAAAGCTAAGAGATATTCTTGGACAGTTGGTTTTCGAACCAGCAAAAGAATATCACTCATTCGCATGATATATCAGGGTGACATCTCACAATAACTCAGACAATAATGAACCAAAGTGGGATGCAAAATGTTTACTTCATTTCAAGTGTGGTATATGATTAGGTTTGTTATCTTTCTACTAATTACGTCATTCGGGATAGATGATTTCAAATGGCAAAGGGAAAAAACTCTAGATCAATCATCCATAGAACATTAATTAAACTGTAAAATACAATGTGGCTTTTTCTTTCATCACACTGAATATCCTTCTTTAAGCATATTATCCCAGTACTAACTAGAATCACCAATAACACTCAAAGAATTTTACATATACATACTATAAATAATACCAGTTGTTCTTGACTTTGAAAAGAACTTAGACAGCGCAGCGTCGATAAAGAGGTGCATTGGCAACTACTTCGCTACTAACGGGTGCCGCCCACAATTATACATCTCATCCAACAGCTGTACGAAAATGCTGCCTGCCAAGTAATCTACAACGAGAAACTCACGGAATCCTTCGATGAATTGAAGATGGAAGTAAGACAAGGCTGGCTGGCTGGCTACTATCTCCAATGATTTTTCTGATTTCGGTAGACTGGATAATGCGAGAGACAGCGGGGTGGACGACTAGGAAACAGGCATAAAATGGGCCCACACAAAAAATTTGGAGTATCTGGATTTTGCCCATGATGATATATATCTGATTTCCCACAAACTGGAAGATATGCAAATGAAAAGCAGCAAGTTGGCAGAAGAAGCATCCAAGGAAGATAGGACTTCAGGTGGACATAGAGAAGACAGAGGTGATGAAGATTCCTGGACACCAGCAACAACAACAACAGACAACAATCATTCGGCATAAATGGGAGGAATCCGAGAGAAGCAACCTCCTTCACCTATCGACCTACCTGAGAAGAATCGTTTCAACTACAGATGGCCGAAGCTGACGAGGACATCAAAGCGAAAATTATCGGCTACTATACGGATCAGAATCGCGGGCATTTCGAACGAACTACGAACCTTCATCAATAGCTGTCTTCGCCCAAGATCGAATTGTTGGTCAGAACAGATCAGCAACAGGGGAGATCTCTGACAATGAACGAACTAACCCATCAGTAACCGATAGTGCAACAAATAAGCAAGAAGAAGTGGAGGTGGATTGGCCATACTCTGAGAAAACCATCAAGTGGCATCATACGCCAGGTAGTTGCTCAAGTGGAGGCGGACAGGAAGAGGAAAGTTAGTTGGTAGTCAGTGTGAGGGTGGCATAGAGGAGGTCATGTGAAGAGGAGATGAAGGGATATGGGCAGACGTGGATCTAGGCAAAAGTGTGAGGCTGAAGCCCTACGTTCCTCGAGGAATTAAAGGAAACAATAATAATAATTAAAATAACAATTGAAATATATTGACATTTGAATGAAAATAATTGTAATATGTGAACATACCATTTCATTCTGAAATACAAAATGTCCAATAAAAAGTTTTCAATGTTCATTTAGAAAAACCGTTCAACGTTCATTTCGGTTATGTGTGTTTTTGAATGACAAATATATACAGAGATGTATTATATGTACATAAATAACCAAAATAATTTTACGTATTTATGTATAAATAAATACATAAATAAATTTTTGTAAGTATTTTTTCGAATTTTCTTACTCAACTGTCATAATGTTTCCTTGTTTTTGTTTATTTCTCTCCAATTTTCAATTGTCAACATATTTACTGTGTCATTTATCATAAAAACAATTGGACATTTAAGATTCATCAACATAGTCGATCAGCAATACTGTATGTCATCGAATTGTATTATTATTTATTATATTACCATTACTATTACTATTACTGTTACTATTATTATTACCATTATTATTTGAATGTTGAGCATTCATTTGTCTTGCACGAAAATGTTGTTGTTTCCGTCTTGATGGATGCCTGGAATTCTGCTGGTGCTGAGGATGACCATGATGATTAGGATGATGGCTATGATGTGGAACAAAAATATCACGTTTCGATCGATAACTTTTAAACGAGATCATCCCATTAAATAGTAGTATTTTTAATTTTTTTCGAAATGCATGACTCATAAAACAATAAATTACAGGATTTGACATATTATTTAAGTAGTAGGTATTATAGGCTAGCAGATTGAAATTAACCAGCTTGTTAGCTGTTAGTAAAGCTGGTGTGAATACGATAATATAAACAACAGCGACAACAAACAGTACACTAGCTGACCGGAGTTCTCGCCATAGTGTACTCTCTGTTATCCCTTTAAAGGATAAATGTGCCCTAAGTTTATTTGCTATGCTTTTACGATGAGGAATTAGATGTTTATCATTATTATTATTATTGGTTATTGTTGTTGTTGTAATATTGCTGTTTCCATCAGCTGAAAAACCTGTAGACGCTTGATTCACCTCTGACAGCATATTCATGGTGTATACACTGGGATTTGATGAATAAGAATGCCGATTAATCCGATGTGTTTTAATCACTACACGTAGAATCAGCGAATACAAGATAATGACAAAGAGAATAGACAAAATAAAGCTAGCTGTATTCCCTTTTTGTAAAATATCAAACATCAAGATTTGTGTATAAGTGACATTTGGTAATTCCGGTGTATCCAAACATTGTTTCACACCTGGTTGATCCACTGTTTCCCCCAGACTGTGATGTACAGCACCGAGAATCCCGTATAGGATACAAAATATGGCTAAACTAAGCGTTAAGTATTTTGCACGTTTCATTGTTAGAATACGTCGCAATGGATGACAAATAGTCAGGTATCTTTCCAGTGCGATAGCAATAATCAATAATGAACTAAACATTATATTACATATATTTAAAAAAGCATGCGCTTTACAACATAAATCTGTAGACGGTTGTAAATGAACGTATTCCATGTAGAATGTTAGCGGGACAACAAAACAACAGACTAACAGATCAATACAAGCGAGAACAAGGATGAAAAATGTTGGTGTACCGGTTGTTTTGTTGAAGAGTTGTTCATTCGACTCATGGATACGTAGCATATAATTGTCATAATTACCATTACTGTTATTATTATTATTAATATTACTATTGCTGTTTTGAGAATACGAAGATGATCTGACAGTGCTGTTATTTGTTGCTAGATTCAACTGTTGATTTAAATAGATCTGCCGATATTTCAAGTGTAAATGTGGCCAAAAATGATGTTGAATAAACACGCCTAGGACAAGTGAATTACCGATGGTGCCTAGAATTGAAACACAGCCGAGGAGAATTAATGTACTAATCCAAAATGGATCTAATTCGTTATCATTATTCTTGTTTACGGTGTGATTCAATGTTGAATTCAATGTATCCATTTTTGTTTTATGAAAATCAATCGAATATTATAAACATCTCAAATAATCATTTCTACGGAAAAGTAACTACACGCATAATATTAAAAACCATGTAGGAATATTAGTGTCTAGGATAATACGTACATATATATGTGATTTTATATTAACCAATCAGAGAAGCAGAAATTCCCAGCGATATGATTGGTGGTTGTTAAGAGACAAAATGTAATCTCTTTCGTGATTGGCTTAAAAACAGATTATAGAAAATCACTTGCTTTGATTTTCTATGATTCAGCGAAGAGACTCTTTTCAAGGTGTACAATCGTACATACACATATGGCCTTTTTAAGAAATTATATCCGGTGAGTGGATTGAATCATAGGTGTGAATGCATAAAATAATAATAGCACAATTATGTGCATTTAGAATTAAAATGATTGTGACTTTAATCATAGTCATTAAATGTCAATAGAAAACCTACATCAACGGGTCAGTATACTCACTTTTTCATCTGCTTGGATGAATGTCTTGATGAGAAACTTAATAATACTAAACGGTTGCTGAGTGAAAATGGTTATCCAGAAAAATTCATTGAGAAGAATATGAATGTAAAATCAAAGCAGCTCAAGGTACCAACAGTTCCTAAAAAGATCACATTCTTAGAAATACAGTTCCTTGGGGACAGCATCAGCGAGATACTAACACATCGCCTTAGAAATGCGGTAAAAAGAACATTCCCTACTGCCGAATTACGCTGTGTCTTCAAAACCACTCCTCTTTTGAGTTCGGGAGTGAAAGACAAAATGCCCAGTTTCGCCTCTTCCATGTGTATATACCAATTTAACTGCTCCTGTGGAGCCAGTTACATAGGCCGTACAACTTGGCGTGTTTCCCTTAGTGGTTAAGTAAAGGAGAAACCAAATCTATTCGCAGTGCTATTCTGTCTCATCGTGTGTAGACAGAACACAAGATTGATGTTAACCATGCTTTCAGAATCATTTGCCGCATACCAACAAATCTCAATTTCGCCTTAAGAGTTCGACTACTATATATTGCTGAGGCTGTTAGCATCCATATAAACAAGCCTAATTTGTGCATCCAAAAGAAGTTAGTTCAGACATTATCCTTACCACTTGACCATCTAGGTTTGAATGATCCTCAATTTTTGTGGAATTTTCCTAATTTTAGTTGATATTCCATTTGCTACTATATCTTTATTATTATTATAATTTAAGCGTCTTTAATGAACTGTGGTAATTCCATTGATCTTACTTAACAAATCGATATTATCTAAAAAACACTAATATTGTTATTGACTACTAATCTAGAATATTCTATGTATATAAACATATATTAATAATTGTAAAGCCAGAAGAGGAGGAAATCATCGAAAAGGATATTCTCCGCTCAATTATTTTGTGTTTTATAGATGTCTGAATGAATATTTTCGCTATATCGAAAACAATTAATGTCCAGTCCATCCCGAAAAAGATGCAGAAATCCTTCGTAAACGCCATTGTAAATCTACGACGAAAACATACTTCGCCACTAGCCTACGACTGCAAGAAACTGTTAAGCCAGAACGCGAAAGACAAGCTGTCGCACTGGACCACCTCATTGTGGATATATCAGTTTAATTGCTCGTGCGGAGCTGAGTACATTGGCTGTACCATGTGCCAACTTGAAATACGCGCTCATGAACACTATCCAAACTGGCTAGTTCAGTGGCAGAACAACTGGTCAATTCAGGACATTCAGCGCCATTTGAAAAATCCTTCAAAATAATATACAAGATTCGATCAGACCTATCAAAGGGAGTGAAATTAAGACACCTGGGCATGGCTGAGGCACTAACTATCCAAAAGCTCAGACCCACGATATGTATCCAAAAGAAATACGTTCAATCCTTGTCGCTGCCATGGCCATCATGAACAGGTAATTCTTCTAATAGTGACCATCCCATTCACTTTCTTAGCCAAACTTCATGTTTATTCATGTTATTTTTACGTTTTTCTTAATCCCTATTTATACTACCATATTTTCATATCCAAACTTCCTGTCTATTTTGCCATTTTATTATTTCTACATATTTAATCCCTGACTGCATTACCAATTATTCGTAACATTAGTTATGATCACACCAGATTTTTTACCTAAACATCCCGTCTAATTTTGTTATTTCTACATTTCTAACCCCTAATCGCACAATATGTACATCTTCGCAATAATAATGATGCTAATTTGTTCGGGTTTTATGCGCCCTCCTTTGTTTATTATGCTATTTTAATTCCTAATTGTAATTCTATTAACCGGAAATTATTATGAAACTTCTTCTCCCATTTTTTATAAATACAGGAATGTACACCCTAGTTGATGACTTTGTCAAGAAGAAAATTTTCCTCGCTGCAACTGTCTTTTTATTATTCCTTATGTCATATATCGTACAATTAATAGGGTGTATAGAACCTGAAAAAGGGTGTGCAGTTTTAGGACCAGTCGGCAAATCGAATAAAAAACGTTACGTAATATTGTGTGAAATTCGATAGCATAGAATTTAACATTACAAAATAGAATTGATTTACAATGACAAGTGGAACAAGTGAAATTATACCGAAGACAGTTCAAAGTGAGAAAAGTAATAGTGGTAGCAATTGACGTAATAAAGGAAGAGAATACAAACTGAATAAACAAAATTTAAAAAATTGGTAGAGCCAAAATATTATTAGGGATTACCACACTTAAACATAGAGGGATTAAGACCTTGAAAGTGGGAGAAGTTGAACGAACGTTTTCTGTATACTGAGATATGACTTTTCTGTTTCGATAGACAAAGCTTCAGCAATACAGCTGACTCGAGTACGTAGTGATTTAGGAAAATTACTTTTAGCCTTGTAGATGATTTTAAAGGCTGAGGCTAGAGAGGTATAGTGGTCATTATCGACCGGATGTTTAATGATCACGCTTCTTATTACTCCAATTCCACCTCTTCGCAACCATGTAGGATAGTGTTGTTGTACCCTCTTAGACAAAACTCGAGTCGAACCACCGACAAACACCCGTCTCCACACGAACAGGTGAATTGATAAACCCACATTGAGTTGGTCAAACGTGGGATCTTGTCCTTCAGGCTACCGATATCCATGCTGAAAATGCCATACTTGTACTGAAAATACGGTGTGGCATCAAGCTGTAATCAAAAATTAAAATTAAAAATTAAATTAATTAATTAATCTTCAGTGTCGTCTGTTCTGTTTAGTCACTCTCAAGTGACTCCAGAACTACCCATAGGCTTTCATCTTCTGCAAACTACATTTGGACCCACTCTGCTTCTAATACGAGTTCCACTTCACTGTCTGATATGTGCTATCACTTCAATGTGTTCGCTCAGAGAATTTTTTAATGTTTCTTCTGGTTAGCTGACCAGCAGCATTGTGAGAGTTCTTTGCTCTGTATTCTTTTTCTGCTAGTTTCTAGTTCAAGTTTTCATTAACTTATAAAAAATCACAAATTGGTAGGGGTTAGATTTTATGGGTTGGCCATTTAGTCGGGTCCCGACCACTGAATTGTCTACGAGCTTGATTTATAACCAGAAGGTTATGTGTTCCAGCTCCGGTGATGGATGCGTACTGCCAGTGAGTGGCAAACTAGGATGAAACAACTGACGATCCTGTACTCCCTGGTTTTCAATGGCTCTCTAACTGATATCGAACTTTGATCTTACTTGAAATGCACCGAAATCCTACAAAAAACTCTTGAATATGTTATTTAGATTTCTTGATGATCCAGTGGGAGTTATTGTTGTTGTCAGTGCTGCTGAAGAGTCTAGCGTTGACTAGCGTAACATCAGGCACCACATATCTGAGTCGTTAATATTTCATTCAGTCAATTTCGAAACAGTATCCGTAAAATAATTTACAATACATTAGATACACTGTGAACTATTATACCTTCACCTTTCTTCTGTAACGACAGGAGATACGGGACAGACAAAAGCTCTTTTACTGAGAAAATCAACAGATATTTATGGATTTTTCTGTATATTATTATTAGCGTTATTATCAGCAAAGAAGCAACGTCTTCTCATTGGTTGTTTTTTTGCTGAAGGTTATTCTGTACTGCTTTTAACCGTTTCTTAGAAAGTCATGCCATATATCTGCGAATCATATTTGCACACGTTGAGTTTGCTGTGATTGGTTGGTGAGTTCCTCACGGTTAGGCTTAGTTACTGTTTTTCTCATGACCCTGATTCGGGACGTGAACATTGACGTAAATTGTTGTCTACAATTTTGGCTTGTTCACAGCCAGCTCTCACCACACTCATTTTTAGACACAGCGTTAAGATGTATATTCATACAGGTTAACGTGTTTTCGTGTGACTATGATTATTAGTAATCCTATGATAAACTTCAGTTCTATACACCTCTACCACTTCCTAGGCAAGAGTTTAATTAACTCAGGGTAGAGAAGAATGCTTAATAATGAGAGTTGTACACTGTGATAGGAAGAGTTTATTCTACATTTCCTGGTTGCTGGTACTTGTCAAAAAGGTATATCTACAAGGTGAAAGGAAAGTGAAGTCCTGTTGGATTTTCTGCACTTCTAAAATAAGTTAAACATCATTCTGAATAGTTGGGTGGTGACGTTTCTGAGTGCAGCAATGGGTGAGGTGGACTAGAAACTCAATGAGAACATCCATTCATTTGAGGTTTAGAAACACCTTACTGACGAACACGAAATCAAAATTGCAAGATTCCTATCGACTCTCTTCAACCACCTAACACTTTTTGAAATTCTACCCGTCTAATTTGGTGACCGTGATGCAAACTTGACCAATAAGATTCAGTTTGCATCGACATGAAGGACTAGATGCATGATATTGGTTAATCCGTAATTGCCAGTTAGTGTATCCACTGCAGTACTGTAGAAGGCCAATCATCGTTCAAAATAACTAAATGAAAACGTCATTGATTTCAGCACAGAGTGATACAGGTAAGATTGTCTGATGAAGGCCGCAGATTCATATTGTTGACGACAAGTTTGGGGTGATTGAAATATCGTTGAGATGGCCGTTTTGCATGTTTCGGGCGAGGCTCATCAGTTGTGTACCCTGTCTGACTTAGCTGAAAGACCCAAATCAGCTTTATTATTATTATTGTTTCCTTTAGTTCCTAGAGGAACAAAGGGCCTTAGCCGCACTTCTCCACTGCGTTCGGTTCTCTGCCAACGTTTTCACCAAGCTCCCTGTCTGCCCACATGCTTTCATTTCCTCTTCGCATCACCTCCTCTTCCATGTCACCTTCGCATTGAAGACCAGCTGGCCGCTTCCCTTTCGGATTCCGCTCGATTGGTTTCCCGGCGTATGATGTCACTCAAGTGGTGTTTTTTTTCTCAGAATATGATCAATCCACCTCCACTTTTTCCTGCATATTTGTTGCACAACTGGCTCCTGCTGAGTTGTTTCGTTGCTACAGATGCCTGTTGCTCATCCTTTTTAGCGGCCATCTGATCTTGAGTAGTATTGAGCGAAGCCAGCTGTTGATAAAAGTCTGTAGTTTGTTCGAAGTGATCTTCACGACTCTGCGCGGCGTCAAGTCTCTGATCCGTATAATAAGTAGCACTGACTTCACATTGGATTTGAAAATCCGGATCTTATTTTTTATTCTGAGTGCTGTTGACCTCCACAGCTTTAACCAACCAATTTCTGGCTGGCTAACCGGTTGGCGACTAGCGATTTATACAGTTCGAGTGGTGAAATTCCAACCTAGTTTCCTTTGGAAACCAATGGGGATAAATGGCCATTCACATCTGGCTAGCAAGCACTGCTGATTAGTGTCAATGACATAGAACTATTCATCTCAACTAATCAGTAATTAGTATTTTTACTCACTTACGCCTGCTTTCTCAACTACCATTTATGATGTCTAGTAGATCACATGTTGTATGGTGATCTGAACAATTTTGCTTTTATGAGGAAATTGTGCTGAAGTTTCACCCCCCCCCCGAACTATGTAAATTGCAAATTGTGAGTTGTGAAAGACACCTATGAAACTCGCGGCGTTTGAAAGCACTCCGAACGAATACACGGAAATGTTACTGAATGCTGCAAGTAAGAAAGCTGTGCTGAAAGTAGGCATACACACAAGAACATCCTAGTTTCCATCCGAAAACCACGTAATCGAACAACGGCAAATAACAGGAAGGGTAAAGCAGACACTCACAAGACAAAAGTTTAAATATTTTAACGTTAAATCACAGTTCAATTTGGTTAATTATACTGGGAAGAAACGTTCGGTCTCTTTTGAGATACCTACGCGTAATACAAACGCTTCGGCATTATCTAGGGAAATAACGTGAAGTTATTCTCATCGATGATGATCAGAGGTAAAATTCTCTTTGTGCCTGTCGTCGTATTTGGAACTCGTCATCTGAATGTGCCGACATTCCCCAGTAAATGATGGTGTTCTCAATAAGACTTGTTTTAAACGCTGACAGAACTGAAAACAACTCATGCTCGTTAGGCAAAAAGTGGTACTGATGACCTAGGTGGCCTAGTGGACAACACTTCTACGTTGCAAAACGATGAATGCAGGGTTCCAGTCTCAGCAGGAACACCTCATCTCTGGAGGACAAGTCGTAAATAGGACAAATTCGCATTCTGGATCCTACTGGTAGTCATCACGAAGCAAAATAACTTGGAAAATATTGTTTGAAACGAAAATGTTTGGTATTTTAGAAATCGTCTTCAGAAGATTTCAACCTACTCTTATTCAATATTTTTATTTTATTCCTTTATATTCCAAATACAACACAGAGATTCAAACATTGAAGTTTCATTAGCAGCAAAGGTCTTATTTCTTTCAGCAGAAGTTTTAATGACCCGTCTTCGGAAACATTCCTTTTGTTGCTATGAAATTGTAGTATATATATATGTCCATTCGTATTCTCTTGAGTTGCAGGCAGTACATAAGGCTAGAACACAACATCTCCGTGTCACACAAATAAGATCTATTATGCAAGAAACTGATACTTTGGGTCACTTGGCTATCGAAATGTCGGTATTTTATGTGTTGATCAACTGTGATGATCGCAGGTGAAGGGGAAGTGTGGACTGCTGGAGAATTTGAATTACAAGCCTTCAAATTACTTCTATGGCGGTTTTGTAGCTGACTTAGGAGACGCAACTGCTGACAAGATCACGACCCCACACCAAAATGCTTAACTACATCTTTTCCTGGGATTTATAACAAAAAAACTGCTGACCTCACCCATATGCATCTATCAGTTTACCTGCCCATCGTGTAGGGCCAGATATGTCCGTTGTACTCAGCGTTAGCTATCCAAACGTATCATCGAACACTTACTCTCATGGTTTTATAAAGGAGATAAAAGATCCCCCTTTACCACAGGTCTATACTAGAACACCTGATCGAAACTGGATACCAAGCTAAACTACAAGACAAATTCAAAGTTACTTACAGAATACGTGAGAATCTAATAAAAGGGGAGTACAAATCGAACTTCTAGAAACCTCAGGCGCTATGATAATTCACATGTTACATCTTGAACTCTGCATATAAAAGAAGTTTGTTCAATCACTAATCTACAATGGACCTGATCCGTCTTAACATCAAGTACGTAAATTTTGTGTTTTTTGTTTCTTAATTGCATCATATTATTCCCTCATCATGTATTAAATTTCTACTCGTTATTATCACTGTTATTAACTTGATTCTAATTCTATTTGCAACCATTGGCATTTTAAGGATTTTGTTTGATTGGATGGAAGATTTCATGATGAGCTGACATCAGTTAGAAAACCACTGGAAAACCTGGGAGTACTGGATAGCTGTTTCATACTAGTTTGAATTCTACTCAAGCAGCGTCAATTATATTGCGTCACTCAACCTCCTAATTTTATTTTAGTTTCTACTCGGTGAATGCTTTCTGTATTACGTAATTATTGCTGAAAATAAAAAAATTTTAATGACACCTCTTCGAAAACATTCCTTCTGTTGTTATGAAAGTGTAGTATATTTATGTATGTATACTTATTCCCCTGAGTTGCGAGAGGAACCTAAGGGGCTACAGCACCACAACTCGCTTTCAAGGTGTTCTCTGAAGTCTTCTCTAGCTGTCTGCACAATTGCCCATGAGATTTCATTCCCTTCTCATTCAACCTCATTCATGTCATCCTCAGATGCTCAACTTGCCGTTCTCCATCCAGGTTCCACTCGTGCGTGCGGCACACCATTTCACTCAAGCGTCATCTCGAAATGTGAACAACCCGTCTGCATTTGTTCCCACAGACCTGTTGGGCGATAGGTTGTTGGTTTGGTTGTTGCCAGAGTTCACAGTTGTTTATCTTTACTGACTGACCATCGGATTTTCAATCTGGAGTGACGACAGATGTTGATGAAAGACTGGATCATGTTAGAAATGCTGTTTTTGGAGCGTATGCCACATAATTTTTTGTGTTATTTTATTCCCTCACCATCTATTAAATTTCTACTTCTTATGGTCATTGTTATTAACTTGACTCTCATTCCATTTTGGTTGAATTCTACTCAAACGCCACCAGTTATATTACGTCACTCGAGTTACTTGTGTAATTTTATTTCAGTTTCTTACCAATCAACCCCATTCACACTGCTTGACTTGTTATCTAAAATTTACGATTCTAATGAAACTTCTTGGGACGGGTTCCTTTTATTCCTAGGAGAAATGCTACCATATATATATGTATGTATGATATGAACACGGCTGTACGTGCATCGGTGGCACAGTTGTAGAATACTAGCCAACGACGCAGGTGGTTTGCAGTTCGATCCTTGGCCAACACACACCTTTACCTCGCTAAGCCAGTAATAAGACCAGTAAATAGAGAAGGCTGGGCAACCCCTTCCCGTAAACATAATTACCACTGCTATCGAAACTTCAAGCCTCTAGCTTGAAGCCTTATTTTCCACTGAAAACGTGAAGGAATTGAAAAACATACGACTGTACAGCTTCAGAATGATATCGCCGAAAAGAGTAACTCTTCATATTGTTCAATGGGGATTTTCAAGTAGATTTAGGCCGAAAATGAATGAGCGTATTGAGGATGTTTAATTTCATGATCAGCTTACTGGATATTGCCTTCGGTTGACAGATCGACACTGGTTTTACTGGTGACAACTGAAGGTCCAATCGATAATTTCCCTCCAATTGAATAGAGCCAAGCTCATCAGACGAAAAGAACTAAACTAGCGATTAATCAAATGAAGGGATGATAACACATAAAGCAGAAAGAGTTTTTTTGTATTAGACAAAAGCTAAGCTCCATGAAAGGCTCAGTAACCATTGTTTTAAAATAACAAATAATTGGCAATTTTAATCAATTAAAAAGCTTTACATCAAGAAGTTATTGATGACTCCAACTGATTGTCTGGCAAATTACAAAAACATAGAAAAAGTTTGTAAATTCTTGTTCATATGCGTAACGAATCTGTAAAAGAAGACGGAAATGCTGTTTCATTTATGTGAGTGATATACCGAATACAAAATTATTTATTGCGAAATTTCACTGCTTACATTACATTAAAAATCAAAAAGGAATGAAAAGCTGTTCATTCATGAACATTCAACTTCAGTGTCTCGATTCCAAAGGACACATGACTAACAGTGAATACTGTACAACGAGGTAATCTGCCAGGAAACCAGACAAGAGACTGCCACAGATCAGGTATTATACATAAGCTGAGTAGACCTACAGGTGACACCGAACAACAGTGTTAAGAGCAATGCTTTATGAGGATAGGACAACTTGATGTCGCTATGCGGACGACATGCAGTAGATCGGGTGAACAGAAGATGATGGATTCCAGGCAGTCCCGCAGACAACTGAAAGTTATATCAGACACTAAAATTACGATAATGAAAACTCAACATTCAAAACCATTACACTTCGCAGGAATATATTTCTCTACTTAATGATGCGGAGAAGAGATTCAACCTGTTCAGTCATTCCATATCCGAGTAATCGGCGAGAGGAAATAATATGAATGCAATCGACAATTAAACTATTTCAATACTGTGTGGATCGGCTTTGAGCAATCAAACATTCCTTCATCCATTTCACTAAATATGCATCAGTAAGTAAAATTTAAAAATTCCGACTCAGACATATAGAAAATCGTGTCCACTGATTCAGCGGAATGAATGTATACGGCGAATTCTTTAGCAAACTGAACAATCGTATTCATTATTATTATTATTGGATATTACGAAATTATATCCTGTGAAGAAAATTAAAACATTGACATGAAAGCACGAAACAGTAATAACAATAAGAGATCCAATTAAAATCATAGTGATTATAATCACAAGTCAATATATCAAGCGTCAAGTGCCAAAATAATTATTGTCACACAGGGAAAATTATGAGGATTATCATAGACGGATTACGTAGACGAGAGTTGTAGGTGCTGCACTAACTTCCACTGCATGAACAGGCCTAGAATTTTCTCTTTCCATGGCCTAAAGCTCATCAATACAGATGAGTCGAAAAGTACTCATTCGCAAGTTTTATTTAGCTCAGTGTAGACAGACAGCTGTAAAGTGGAAGAGGCTGTCAAGAGAGTGACTGACCAGTGTCGACTACCTGATGATCAGTGAATCAGCTTATCGCAACTCCAGTGCGTTTAAATTTCCTCACGGAATAGAATTTCTCAATATACGCAAGCGATTTATGTATATATGTATAATCGTACAGACTGGTAACAAATTCATTATTAATTCCCATGATAACATTAGGAACACAATATTCAACGAAGAGACACTTTTCAACAACCAATTTATTATCAAAATGTACACTCATATGTGTGTATATGATATTTTAGAAATTATATCCCATGAGAGAATTGAATTGGAGACGTGAATAAATGAAATGATAATAGAAGTATGAAATGCAATTAAAATAAATTCGCAGAAAAGAGTCCCTTCACCAAATCACTTCTTCGCATTTCCTGTATCAGTGGTATGTATGAGTATTCCAATTTACAAATGGGAGAAAATACTATTGAGTGAATAATTCCCTCGAATGATATTTGAATAAGATACATATTCGCACTTCATTCGTGAGTATACTTAATTTACTCTTAATTTCTTCGATGTAATTAAAGTAAATCTTTCGCATGTGTTGCTGTTGCCCCTGTAGTTTGGAAACTTCAGTGACTCCTTTTGTCACCAAATGTTTATCAGGAATTTGATATAAGCACATCTGGAAATTATGTACATCTTATATGGAAGTCGTCATCTGCACAGATCTTCCATGTTGTGCCACATACACACGTCGTAGTGTATTTCGTTGTCTTCTTTACGTGTTTCCCACATCTTTCCGCAATAGTGGTTTGCTCACCTCCTCTCTCGCATTCTCTCTGTGACGTCAAAACTCCTCATCTCTCCACTAAGTGATATTTTTGTGTCACGATAGTCGCCTCTTCATACACTATTATATTAATAATATTTCCCTGCATTCCGAGTGGAACGTAGATCTTCAACAACACCTCTCCACTTTGTTCTGTTTTTTGCCGTCCTCTTCAGCTGGCTAGCTGGCTTCCCTCATCTCCTCCTTCCTTACACGATCTCCTCCATGTCACACTCACACCGATGACCCACTCGTCATTTACCATTTGGATTCCAGTCTAGCAATCGCCTGGCGCGTAATGTCCTTCGACGGTCTCCTCAATGTATGCCTGATCCATCTCCACTTTCCCCTGTGTATTTGTTGAGGGTTCGGCTCTTACTTGCTGTATCCTCATAGTTTCTTGTTGCTTACTTTTTCTGTCGGCTGGCTATTTGATCTTCAGTATCCAGCCAGTGCAGGCAGCTGCTGATGCTATTCTGCAACCTGTTGGAAATCTTTTTTCGTGACACGCTCGCCGAGTTTCTGACCCGTATAGGAGAAGTGACTGACATAATATTCGTGTTGAAAATGCGAATCTTGTTCCTTATACTGACTGACAGCGGAAGATTTCCAAACTGATTTCATATTGATGAAGGCGTATCTGGCCTTTCCGATTTTGACTGACTTTGACATCCTAGTCCGTTCCACCGGAAGTTGAACCAATGCTTCTTAGATAAGTGGAAGAGGCAACCTCTGTCAAATCTGTTGGCTGATTATCTTCATCACTTCCGTCTTGTCTATGTTCACCTACAGTCCTGTTTACGCTGCCTCTTCAGCCAGTTTGTTAGCGCCATGAATAGGCAACGGATACCTACACTTGTGACTTACACGTTGATTAGTGTATTAATGCCTACGCATGCATTCTTGTTTCGCAGTAGAGTAATCTCGATAACATATATCATATGCGTAAAATGTTTTATTAGTGAATATTATACATTTAGCTTCACAGGCGATAACACAGAATTCTACTGATACAGATTTTTTCTATTTCTAAGCAATGACGCAAAGTGTAGGTGATTACATTGAAATGAACATGAGAAATATTTCCCTTAAACCAGCAACGTATACGAGAGATCATGACAGAAATTAGACTATATATTAACGATTCATTGGGGTAGGTTATTGCATACCGGCGAGCACCACAGGTTGGTATGAACTCATCCAGACCCATCAATATTACACAGTATTATGTCTGTTTTAGTCTAGGGGACTCATTCCTCATGCATTTACCTACACTTTGCGTCATTGCTTAGAACCCAAAAATAATCCATGTCACTAGAATTCTCTGTAACTGCCTGTCAAGCTCAGTGGATGATTTTTACTATTAAAACATGTGGCACGCCATAACCATCAATAAAGTTCGTCTTAGGGTGTGAATCAAATATTCCATTTCCATTCCTAGATGTGCTTATTTCCCAGAAACAAGACTGCACAATCCAAAGATCAGTAAATCTTAAATCAACACTGAATGGATAGTTTACCAACTTCCAGAGATTTGTCCTATTAATTTGAAAGCGAGATCCATTAAGCACATTATGTTCAAGGACTAACAAAATCTGTTTAGAATATAAGATGGGGAAGAAATTATACTCGTTACGGGAAATCCTACTGTAGAACGAATACCCATCGAGATTTATCAACAAAAACATTCAGCAAAAGCCTTCGTCATCAAAAAACAAAACTGTTTTCTGTATGAACCTGGGATACAAAAGTGCCGTAGAAGCTGAAATTTTCGGAAACCGAATTTCTAAATGTTTGAAGAAGTTATTTCAAAAACAGCCATGCCACGCATCACATTCTCCAGCGCACAATTAATCCAGTCTAACGTTGCGGCTAAAATACCTCTTTTGACCACCTCACTGTGTATTTATCAGTTCAATCGTTCATGTGAAGCAAAGTATATCGGCTGTAAACAATGTCATATCCGCAAACGTATTCTGGAACACTGTCTAGCTTGTCTAAGCAGAGGAGAAGAAAAGAATACCAGCAGATCAATTCTGGAACAGACAGTCAACTCTGGACATCCAGTACCCTCGAATTAATGCTTCATAGTGCTACACACAGTTCTTCAATCACATAAGAAAGGAATTCGAATACGCCATCTATGCCTAGCTTAATCCTTGGCTATTTGGCAACTGAAACTGAATCTCTCCGTTCAAAACCACTGTATACATTAGTTTGTCCTATCGTAGTTGGAATGACAATCTTGCTGTAATTTCGCTTCATTCTATTGTGTGTGTTTTCCATTATTAATAATATTACTATCACTATTATCGCTTATTGATGATGTTGCACTTTCATACAGGTTTTATACTAACAGTTTATCGTCTTTCCACCAGTTTTGTGTGATCTACACAATTATATTGATTGGTCATTTTCTCATACTGATTACGTCATCCCAAATTCTGCTCCTCGCTCCTTCTAATTCCCAGTTAGCTGTTCCCGTCTAGATTACACCTTACATTACATGAAACATTTACAAGGATAAATTTTACCAGTATCTGACTGGTCATTTGAATTCTTTCCTAAATATAATTACGATTGTACAATACCCTATAAAAGTGGATAGTCGATAAGAAAAGTGTCTTCGCTGTTTACGTCGTTTTCATATGATATTTGTGCTTGAGAGCAGTCTACAGCGAAAGAGGAACATATGCGTAAGCACTAATACACTGACCGACTTGTAAGTCACAAGTGTAGGTGACCGTAGGCTCCTTATAACCATCTTCACATTTGAGATGAATGAAGAATTCTTGTAAATTTATTGGCAGAATCTTTGACGCACTTCCTCAGAATGCCATATTGTGTTGTTAGTGTGTAGGCTGCTGAGATGTCTTATCAGTAGTAGTGTATAAATGCCCGATCCATCTCCACTTTCTCTTTTACATATTTGTTGAGCGATCGAGTCTCGGTTGCTTTGTCCCCAAGCAACAAGAGACTATGAGTATAAAGCAACCAAAGGCCTATCGCTCAACAAATATATAGGAGAAAGTGTAGATGGATCTGGCATATACTGAAGAGGCCACCGAATGACATCACACGCAATACAGGCCATCGTTCGAAAGGAATCCCAGTGGGAAGCGATCAGTTGGTCGTCGGTGCGGAGGTGACATTGAAGAGACCGTGTGACGAAGGAGGAGATAAGAGAGTTCTGTCAATCGTGGAGCTAACCAGACTAAGAGGACGACAGAAAACAGAACAAAGTGGAGACCTGTTGTTGAAGGTCAGTGTTCCACTCGGAACGCAAAGGAATATTATTTATATAAAAGTGTATAAAGAGGCAACTATCGCGATACAAAAATATTGCATAGTGAAGAGATGGGGAGCTTTGACATCACAGAGAGTAAACGAGAGAGGAGATAAGCAGACCAGTATTGCCAGATAATATGGAAGACACATAACGAAGACAAAGAAAGACACTACGAAGTGTGTAAGTGGCACGACATGGAAGATCTGTGCAGATGACGACTTCCATATAAGATGTACATAATTTCCAGATGTGCTTATATCAAATTCCTGATAAACATTTGGTGACAAAAGGAGTCACTGAAGTTTCCAAACTACAGGGGCAACAGCAACACATGCGAAAGATTTACTTTAATTACATCGAAGAAATTAAGAGTAAATTAAGTATCTCAAGCTTTGCAGTATACTTACAAATGAAGTGCAAATATGTATCTATTTGACATATTATTGAAGAGAGACATTTACTCAACAGTATCTTCTTGTATTTATAAATTGGAATATTCAAATACATATTACTCACACAGGAAATCAGAACAAGTGAATCGACCAAGGGACTCTTTTCTGCGAAAATATTTTAATTGCATTTCATACCACCGTTATCATTTCATTTATTCACGTCTTTGATTCAAATCCCTCACGGGATATAATTTTTAATAAATCTTATACACATATATGATTGGACATTTTGATAATAAATGCGTTGTTGAAAAGTTTCTGTTCGTTGAATATTGTGGTCCTAATCTTACCATGGGAATTATTAACAAATTTATTATCAAGCTGTACAATTTTATGTACATCGCTTCTGTATATTGAGAAATTCCATCCCTTTAGGAAATTGAAACGCAATAGAGCTGTGATAAACTCATTCACTGGTCATCAAATAGTCGATACTGGTCAGTCACTCTTTCGACAGCCTCTTCCACTTTACAGCTGCCTGTCTACACTGTGCAAAATAATTTGTGCGGATGCGTTATATGCGACTTATCTGTTTTGTTGAGCTTTAGGACATGGGAAAGAAACTTCTAGGCCTGTTCATGCAGAAGAAGTTAGTGCAGCGCCTACGGCTCTCGTGATCGTAATCCATCTTTGCTAAAGGCATGATAATCCACGTTCATATTTTGCACTACTTTTCTCTCGTTCTGTTTATTTAACGTGTATAGCCTCCCCTTATTAGGACAACTGTCACTATAATCGGCTTCACTTTGAACTATTTCTGCTGTTATTTCAATTGTCCCACTTATCACTGTAAATCCAAAATACTTTTGCAATGTTAAATTCTATATTAATGTTGCAGAATTTCACACCATGTTATATGGCGATGTTTGTGTATTCTTTTCACTTGCTAATCGTGTAATTTTACACCACCTTCCAACATCTATACATTCACTGAGTTATTATGTAAATGACATTATTTGTTTTACCATTTGACACTTGAGATCTAACTGCGAATATAATCACAGATGTTGTAACTGCATCTCATACTAATCTTATCATTATTTTATGCTTTGACGTCTATTGTTGAATTCCCTGGCGGGATATTATTTCTTAATATACGATGGGCTATATGGATAGCTTGATGATGGATTCGCTGTATAGAGTCATTTTAGTGAATCGGTAACTGCGATTTCCTATATGTCTGAGTAGGAATTTTCAACTTTTCGTAAACTGATACATATCTGGTGAAATGCAAAGAGGTATCTTTGAATCCCTTCTCCATATCATAATGTAGGAACTTATACTGCTGTGTATATTGTGACTTTGAGTAGTGGGCCAAGTTAAACTTTAGACACCAATAACTACCAATCGGCGAACGACGTCGAATTATCCAATGAGATTCACGAAGGTAATTCAGTCTTGTATAGCGCTTGATTCATTTCAGTGCGTGCACTAACAAGGTTACGTTTGCAATTTATTTTTTTATTTTTTATTTTGATTTACAGCTTGATTCCACACCGTATTTTCAGTACAAGTATGGAATTTTCAGCATGGATATCGGTAGCCCAAATTCAGGCCGGCCATAGATATCGGGTGTGCGCCGGCAGGGGATCGAACCCCGGACCATGTGCATGGTCGGCGAAAGTCCTAACCACTGTGCCACTGACACAGGAGGATAGTGTCTTTCAATATTGCCTGGACTTAGGCTTGCTTCGAAAGGAGAGAAGTTGTTCGTGTGGTGGTGTTATGACTCTAAAAAGCTATACTAGGTCAACTGATGGTTTCGTACATCGTTTTGGAATATGCTGGAAGCGAGTTAGTATTAGAGGGGGTAATATTTCGTAGGAAATTTTTTTGCTAGGTCACATCTTTCCCTAACCCTGATTTTGTACATTTGCAATTACTGGGTACTGAAACAGCTCGTGAGAGCCACTGCTGCCAAGACGGAGAGCAGCCTCGTCTCAACAGTTCAGTGGTATACCACTGGTGTACCAGCACTGCAGGGACATTGCCTCATGGAAAATGGATAGAATTACTGCGTTGTTATGCGGGGACGACGTAGTAGTCCATGTGGATGAGACAGTGTTGGTGAAGAAGAAATATAACCGCTGTCATCAGAGAGCGAACAACATTTGGGTCATAGGTTTATACGACGCGTCCTTCCAAAAAAGATTTGTTGAAGGAATAGCCGACAGGAAGGCGACTACTCTGGTACCTATTATAAAGTGACTTGTGAAACCGGGATCCATTGTACATACCGACGAGTGGATTAGCTATGATTCATTGTCACCCCTGGCATACATTCATCACAGAGTGAACCACTCCAGTAATTTCGTGGATGCAGTTACAGCGACTCATACAAATTCCAGTGAAAGATTTTGGGATCTATTGAAAAATAGAATAAGGGCTATAAATGGATCTCAAAAGGATCTCATTTACAGTCATTTAGATGAATATATGTATAGAATGTGGTGCGACTTCTCTATTGACAGTCCTATGCTGAATTGAGAAATGTTTCTCTCCCATGTTCGGGAAAGATACCAATTGTAACCGTTTTATCATTTTTTCTATGCATTTTTCTATAAATATACGTTTCCGCTTATCATAAACGCCTCTTCCATGTGATTGATCCGTTCAGGGTCGTTTGCTGATTGGTTGTTACTGGTGTCGAAATTTTAACTTTGCCGAGTAGTGTTCAGTTTTAAGCAAAGGATTCTGAGTCTTAGAAAAGACATCAGTATCATATCTTCACTGCTCTTCATTTTCTGACCTAACTTTCAGCTGTCTGTGGAACTGCCTGAAATTCTTCATTTTCTGTTCATCTGATCTACTCCATATCATCCTTTCTCTTCCGGATGCTCTTTTGCATCTTACTCCTCACTTTGGCTGGTGATGTCATCTGAAGTTTTCCTTAGAATAAGTGCAATACCTCTTCTATGGCAACTTCTTGCCTGGTTTCCTGGCAGATGAGCTTGTTGTACACCATTCACTTCTAGTCGTGTGTTCTTTGGAATCGAACCAGTGAAGGTACGTGTTAATGAGTTTTTGTATTGGCATGTTAAGAATGCTTTCAATGACGCATATTCCAAGTTCTTGCATCAGACAAAACTAGGGAATTCAGACTAGTGTTAATTATCCTCTATGTGGATGAGAATAGTTCCCTTAGATTTCTGACACTGTTGATGCTGGTGTTAGCACTTTGTTGGGCAAATGTGTCAGCTCAGTCTTCCGTTATTATTTACGTAAAAAGTAATCAGTGTGGTGGTGTGTAATGCTCTAGTTATTAGTGAACACTCTCAGTGGTGCCGTTTGATATATAACCCTAGCGAGTCAAATTCGTTAGAGTTTTTAGTCAATCAATAGTGCGTTGATGGCAAAGCGATAAAATGCTTTCCAACCATGTCTCATGTGGTTTGGGGTTTGAACCCCGGTCAACACTTTCCTTTACCTAGCTATGCCAGAAATAAGACTAGTCAATAGGGAAGGTTGGGCATGAGGCTGTCAATCCCATACTGTAAAAATTAACACATTCAAGCCTCTAGCTTGAAGCTCCACATTCCACTGGGAACGAGTCAAGTTATTTGAAATCCTCATAAATTCTATATAAACAACCTCTAGTATATTGATGTCTACTTGAATTATATCCTAAAACCGTAGTGTAGAGTTATAACCCTTTGAATTCACCACGTCAAGGTGAATCGGATGCACATTGACGGCATTGTGGACAATGGCGCTGTTTTTTGAGTTAAGAAGGGTCGAATTCATTGGTCATCGAACTATGACCCACATATCTAAATCATCAGCGAACTTGATCTCGTAACCTGAGTGTCCGGTGTTCAATCCCTGTTTCATTTGTTGGTATGCGCTGATGATCAGTTGTAAATCTAGAAGAAGTGACTGTCCAGTGCTCACTAATGTTCTTTTTTTGGTATAAATCACGCACAGTGAAGAAATAGCATTTGTCTCTTCATTAAATGAAATGAAGGTTTTCCGGTCGATTGACTGGACTGAAGACCTCGGTCTCAGGTTGACATGTCGGCTTCTTGTGCAGATGCTTCGACGATGTCTGCGCATTTAATTAGAATTTAATTGGTGGATGGTGACCAGTAGTGGAATCCAGGATGCGCATCTCGTCCTATATAGGACTCGTCATCTGGATGTACCTGCATTCCCTAGTAAGTGGTGATGTTCTCACCGAGGCTCAAACCCAGTGCCCAAAGTTTCAAACGCCAAAGCTTTATCTACCAGACCACTTGAGCCACGAGAGCCACCTCTTATGCAACAAGTCATATTAATGATTTAATTCAGTTTTAGATTTTCCCGTCGATTGACTGGACCGATTTGCTTGGTCTCAAATTGACATGTCGGCTTCTTGTGCAGGTACATCCAGATGACGAGCCCCAAACAGGACGAAATGCGCATCCTGTTGGATTCCACTGCTAGTCACTATCCACCAATTAATTTCTGTCTTCTATTTCAGATTTGTTACACATTTGAACAAGAGTTTTTACAAGTTTTGTTATGTTTCTAAAACGTGTGACGCAACCAGTTAAAGTCATCAATAACTTTTCGATAAAACTAATTTGTCTAACATAAACAAATTTCTTTCCACCCTTTTGTGTTATCATCACTTCATTTGATTGATCATTAGCTTAAATCTTTTGGTCTGATGAGCTTACCTCTATATCCTTTTGAAATAAATTTTACGATATCTGACAAATTGTTTGTCAACTTCACGTAAGAACTACGAATTTATTTCACTATCAACCTGTTGATTAGAGACAACTCAGACGAATAACTACAAAATTATCTCATTTCAGGGAAGTTATCAATGATATCTTCAATCACCACCAGTAACACTAGTAACAGACTGTCAACCGAAGGCAATTTCTGATAGTCTGACAGGGAAATTAAAGACCTGGTTAGGGTTAGATCTCTGGCCGGCGCACACCTTCAACTAACTTAGTCGGTTGTGACAGTTGAAATAATACCGGAAACAGTTCAAAGTGAACGTGATTAAAGCAACAGTTGTCCTAATAGGTAAAGGTATACAAATTGAATAAACGTAACGAAAAATAATTCCTGCGAAAATATGAATGGAGATTATCATACTGTAGCGGTAATTAATTCCCCAGAATTATTGGCCATAGCATTCATCACAGAACATTGGGTGCTGACCTTCACTGTTTAAGTCAACTTGTTTAGCTGAAGGCTTCCGGTCAAGCGTGCATGCCATTCGGTACGCTGTCGTGTCACGTTCGTTCGTTCGTTCGTGCACGATCCCTAGTCAGCTAAGCAATCATCACGCACTCTGATTTGGTCTCGAAATATAACTCGTAATTTGGACGATAAATTCTAGTGATTCGCTTCGCCTGTGGTCTACGAGGAAGGAATACTATAGAAGTTGTGGATATTAGATGTTGCGTAGGTATAATTCGTAATATCCGTGAACGTCAATACCTTTAGCGTCTAAAAAGCTTAAGTATACAAGGATTAAGACCATGGAAGTTGTAGGCACTACACTAACTTCCTCTGTATGTACAGGACTAGATTTTTCCAGTACTGTTTTCCAGAAACAGTACTAGTGGTACAGTGTGGAAGTTTCAGCACATGTCCAAAATATTTGCGTCTAATTTTATCAAATATTTAAAGGGAGTATTTCAAAAAAATAAAGACAACAACAACAAAGACAAAACACAAAAGTTATGAAGAAATACGAAAAAATACCAAGAATTAGAAAGGAAAATAAACAACATAATAAGTGATATCTCAGTATTGGGTAGTAGAAGCTATGATATGATTACGCATGGTGATAGTAAAGCTATAGTCATACAAGAAGTTATGAAATGATATTTAAGAATGTTTATCGCCAAGAAGATCAGTTAATTTGATTGAACAACACTAAACAATCATAAAATAACATTTTAGGGTTTTTATTGTCAGCTCTAATGTAGTGGTAGTTTGAGTAATCCTGCATAATACAAAATTTTAGGGTGGTGATAATGGTGTTCACAATCAAGATTGTCAGTTAATATTGCCGAACAATAAAAACAACCACAAAACTAATATCACATGATGGTTAATGACAGGACGATTTTGTACTACTCATAGTGCTAATATAGTCAGAAATCAGTAGATGCACAAGAGAAGGAATGCATCAAAGTACAAAAAGTAAGCAAATGTTAATAATTTAGGTAGCTAAGTATGTTTGAAGAAGGAATTCACTAAGGAATACAAAATAAGAGAGAAATAAAAGAGCCTAAAATTATGTTATTAACAACAAAGCAGTTCATTGGTTTCGCGCTTAACATTGTCTCTGTCACTTAAAACACGGGCCAAATATGATATCGTTGAGTTCCTGTACTTGGTTGTACGAGCATAGATTATTTTATACTGATTTCTGGTTCCACCTGATCAGATACAAAGCGAGAGTTAGGAATAGACGGGGTGTTGGGGTTCGGAGAGTATGGTTTTAGACCATTTTTCGAATGTATTCAGATGCCTATCAACTAATGTAGTGAGGAGCTGACTGAGTTTTGCATCACTAGTCCTACTAGCTACCTTCAACATCCTTCTCAGGATGGTATAGTCCTTTTTCAGTAGACCAGGAAAGACTTATGGGGAGCAGTAAAGTAGAATAAGTAAGATACAAGAGTTGAAAAATTGTGAAAGTAGAGGTTAGGTGATTCCAGATTGTCTAAGTTTCTTAATGTAATAGGTAAGACAGAACACTTTCTTAGAAATCGTTAGGATATGTGATGTCCAAGTAACGTCGGAAGATAGAACTAGACCGAGGTATTTCGCATTAGACTTGGTTTCACTTTTAGTCCTTTCAGTGCAACAGACTTCATGAGTACTTACTAGTGTTTGTAGATCTAGTTTATGCCTAAAGGAGAAGTCAATA